>KV751315.1:17842494-17863163 GCA_001698575.1 Mola mola | reverse complement strand
GCCGCAACTGCCTCGGGGCCCTGAAGGATTAAAAGAGAGCAGGCTCCAAGAGAAGGATCTGAGAAATCTGGTCTGGAATTTTACAGATCCGCGTCTTTTCATATTTTTTTTTCCTTCATTCTTTCTTTCCTCTCTTTCTTATCATTGCGGAGTGGATGTAAATGTAGCCCCACCTTTGAAATGAATGAAAAGCTAAGCTGGAGAAAAGAAAAAAAATAAAATAACCCTCATCCTCTGAGGATTGTACCAGTGCTTTTGCCTGTTTCTGCCGGTTTAGTTATTACTGTTTTTTTTTTTTTTTTAAGATAATATTATTCCTTCCAGACTTCAATTTCACTTCCTTTCCTCTCTGTGAATTCACTTTTCCCAAACTTCATTTAGTTACATTTGTGCGCTTGAGACCACTCTGGATCTGTCCGCAGTATGACGCTGGAGCCAGAAGATGCCTAATTTAGTTGTGCACACACCGTGAGCTGTGGTGGATTCCGATCACTGACCTGAAATTCCTCAAAACTCTCACACGCTGTATCAATATGCGTTTCTCTGTTATTAAGGTGACGTTTCCGCCCTACGTCTTCGAGATCAAGATGGAAAAAAACATAGTGTCTCAGAACAAATGACCTTTAAATCTTCATCCTCTGTCATCACTAAACCTGTTATAAAATGCTTTGGCTTCTCTTCTCAATACTGATTGCCCACTAATGCCATCACTGCTTATCTATTTATTCACTTTGTTTATGTTTATTATGTATTTTGGTTTGATTGCGTTCAGCCTATGTTTGCATGTTGTTCGGTGTTTGTAATGTCATTTTTTTTCTCGTGTACTGTCACGGCTCAAATGTTTGTCTGTGACCCCCTTGAAAACAAAACAATACACCTTAAGGGGTTTATTCCAATAAGATAAATTTCTTTTCCAGTGATCAAGATTGTCCAAAAGCTCCGTCTGAAGTAGTAATGCTGCCCCAAGAAACAGCCTGCTGCCGACCCAGAAATGGTTGCGCGCAAGAACCCCTTTAAAACTGCAACTTGCTTTTTAAACCTTGTTTTGTGTGTAGATGAAAAAAGCAAAATATGACATGTGGACTCGTGAACGTTGGAGTTTTTGCTTAGGCAGACTAACTCGTTAAATAAGGGGGAGTTTACAGGAACCCTGAAGTCCTCAGTTGTTTCTTTCGGGTTCGTTTTATAACGTTACGGTGAATTACAATATTACAATGCCATTTACACTCATCAATAGGTAATAGCCATCGTAATAGTCCTACATTTTGTAGAAGACACATGAGCAGGAATAATATCACACGTATGCTAATGACAACCAATATGCAGAAACAAGACCCTCAGAGAGGGCCACGTTCAGGGTTGCAAACCTCAAACCTCATTATTTAAATGATCAATTATTATTATACATCACGCCGCATATGTCTGCGGGGTTCATATACATATTCTGCAAGTTTTAGCCAGCCCGCTTCAAACAATCCAATTATGAATGCAGATATCCGCAGCCAGAGTCAGAGTGCCAAAAGGACTTGCCGTGGAGGGGAAGTACACGCACTGGATGCAATTACCGTAATATCAGATAATATTTGACACAGATGCAGAGAAGGAGCACATCTGGGTGACCGCTTGCAAGATTGCAATAATTGGTTCACTGAGTTCGTGGCGGGGCAATAAAAAAAATTGAAAGGTGCCTTGAAATGATGTTGAAAACAAAGGGCAATTATGGTTGATGGGTGTCATTTAAACTATTCACAGGGCACCTAATCCCATATCAGGGTATACCTCTCATTAACTTCACCAAGACTCTACCTACTTTACCTCACCTCTCGGTGAACGTGCTGCCCCATGAGGCAGCGTGACCTTCATTTGAATGAGGTTCTTGCAGATAAGAAGTTTTTTTTTTTCGTTCACCTCGGTTCTTGATCAATATTCTGTTTGCCGGACGCTTTAATCTAGAGTGACATTTTCATATGGCAGGGCTGACCCACGCATGCACAGTGCAGGCCCACATCACTCGCTCTCACACTGAATCCAAATACTAAAGCAAAGCATAGTTCAGCTCTATTCACTTTGGTGCGAGCGGTTCGTTTGCGAGCGCCAGGCACATTTAGACAATCTGAGCGACCCAAACGGCACTGAGGTAGCACGAGCCTGAGCTTTACTGACTAAAGAGGCTGTAAAGACTGACCATGGTCCAAAAGTAGTTAGCCATCTGTTGTCGGTTCTGAAGGACGGCCCAGAGGAAGAGATCCCTCCAAGGATGTTCGCAGCACTCCGCCAACTCGGCCAGGTTCTTCTGGGTGTGGAACAGTCGACCCTTCGCTGGCTTCTCCTGGAGCATGCAGGATGTATGCACAATGCATTAAGAGCACTGCACACTGCAAATAGCTGCAAATATTGGCTTCATACTGTTTAGAGCAATTTCGACGAATGTTTTTGGGGAGGCAAGGAGGTGGTCTCTCTTAGAAGTATGTCGATAGGATATGCACATATTTCAAAAAGGCATGAAGTGATTAGAATGAAACAAGTCAAACTTAAGCCGGCCAACAACATGATTTTGGTCATCATCTGAGCTTTAATTTCCTCCCTGAGATCACTCCCTGAGAGGCTTTGCAGCAAATGTGAGAGAAAATACACACAAATAGAGAGGAGTAATTTCACTTTAAATGAAACAGCAGGTTTGTTTTGCAAAACTTATCCATTCCTTTCTGTCTCTTTTGGCGTTTGATGAATTGAAGGCATCTGCTTTGACTTCTGTTTTATTTTTCAGTTGCTGGGTTGAAATACTAGTAAAAATGCATCATGAAATGCCTTCTTTACTTTCTTGACACAGCTGATTTCAACCAGATGTAGTCCTGGCTGAAATGAGATGCTGGTGTAAGAGATAAGACAACTTGATACCCTTCAGCTTAGGAGGGATAGGATTGGTTGACAATTGTATACTAATTCTGTTATGGTTCTATTCTGCAAAAGGTTTTAAAGAGAAGATTTTCAGTGAAATTTGCAAAACTGTGAAAAGGAGAGCACAAAAAAAGCCATGAAGAATAAGCCAGCAAGAAAAGGAACCACTGCAAGAAGCAATACATGGTGGAATTCAAAAGACTTAATCCTAAGTACCGTGTGAGGTCCTGGAACTTTGTGTGACAGAGCATAGCACTCACTGTAGGAGTCTTCTGGTAAAAGCCTTTGCAGGAGTCGTGGAGGAAGTCTTTCAGCACCTTGGCCACCTCGTACAGGGTGAAGCGGGGTTTCCGGTCGCCTTGCTCTGGCGGATGGTGCCCCGGTGGACCTGGTGTTCTGGCAGCTCCCAGCAGTAGCTGCTTCTCCTCGTACTTTTTGAGGAGCAGGTTGTGGAGGAGGCTCTTCTCCGATACGGACCAGTAGAGCTCCTGCAGACGGCCGTAGGTGAGGAACTCGCCCAGGTTTACGCCGTTGTCCACGAAGAGGCGCACAAAGTCAGGTTTGTCATTAATTAGCGCGTCCATCATCACTTCTTCAAGGTCGCATGCCTGGAAAGACCACGTGTCTGTTAACTATCGGATCTGCTGCTTGGGGCCCCAATGGCCGCATGGCAGCAGTGGTTCAAAATGTGCAATGTTTGCAATGACAGTAGGGAATCAGCCTTAGGGGGCCCCATGTGAAATCACTCACTCCTGAGGTGTTGCTAAGTGTGGCATGTATGGTTCTGAGAAAAAAAATCAAGGAGAGTCACTCAAGGAAAATGTGGGGAGTTTTTTTCAGTCGAGCTCAATTTTCAAAGGTATTTAACTTAAAGTCATTTTGACTTTTACTGTTCCTTATTTGTACTTCCAAATAACCAGGTTATCAATGTTCATTATAAATAGATTTATGAAATATTAAAACAAACGATTACTTTTTGCATTTTAGTTTTGTTGGTGTAATGGATGATTTCTAACAGAATTTGATGAAGACTGGTTAGAGGTGCCCCAAACACGAAGAATGGCCACTGCAATTGCTCATGAAGCCGCTGTCTTCCCGTATACTCGTCCAAATTGACTCCCCCTCTTCCACTCAGCTACGCTGCTAAATGGCTTGCCACTGTTTTGTGTTATCTTATGAGTCACTTATCAATAAGCCTCTTTCATATATCGATATTAATATTGATCGCAAGCCTAACAGCGTTCTGTCATTTATCTCTAAGAACTGCTGTGCCTAAGTGCGGCCTCACATAGTCGCCCGTGTGGGGGTAGTCCCCTTCAGTCAGCCTGTGTGCGTTTTGCTTGGTAACAGTTCAAGTCTGACACAGACCACAGTACAGAGTGTGGAGAGGTGCCAGTTCACCTCCTGGGCACTGCCAAGGTGCCCCTCAAATGCATGACTCCGTATTTCAGGCCTCTGGTACTGTAAACTGTATTGTACAGCTAAACTCTTCCCAGATTATTTGAATTTATTTTTTTCCTTCATTTCCTTTGCTTAATATGTAAAAGTTTGGTACAGTTTTCACCCCACTGGGTGTAATTACTAAATTACCATCAGAGTACTACAGCATGTGTCAACCTCACCTTCCACTCCACGTCGCCATTGAAGATGTCACTCTTGGCAATGTCCACCCTGTTCCAGGCCACAGCCAACTTCAATTCATCCAAGAAGTCCTGAGCCTCCTGACTCTGGCTCTTACAAGCTGATGAACACACACACACACACACACACACACACACAAACACACACTCTATGAAGAGATTAAAATGTCAAGACCGTCAAGCCTCAATTCCTATTGCGGGTTCCTTGATAACCTTACCCTTGACTAGAGCTTTGAGGATGACTGTATCCAGCTCAGAGCTCTCCTGTTCAGGGTCGTGGACGGTAAGGAGGTGTCCATGATCAAGTATCCTCTGGATCTGATTGGCAGGTTTGCAGGCAGTTATTACCAATGCCTCATCCGAGGGAAGAACTGGGCAATTTTTTATGTGGCTTTTCTAAAATTACAACATCCTCACTGTGTGCTTGTGCCTGAGAAAGTATGTTACATTATTGGCATCTGTCCCTCTCCCTTCATATCATTAATTAGGTCATCACGTACAAAATTGGGACGATAAGGATGAAAATCCCACATTAGGTCCCCTCACAATTTTTCCCACTGTGCCCCATTTTCCTGGCAACGTTCACGTCTTGTGATCTGCATATGTGCGTATGTGGCTGCCTCCATGATGTGCACAGCACTCTTACCAGCTTGACCCAGTTACTGATGTCTGTGCTGTGGTGGGCATTTGGAAAGGTGTCCAGCAGCAGCTCATGAACACTGTCCGTATCCCAGGAGGCCCTATTCATCAGCGTGACAAGGATGTCAGCCACGCCTCCCGAGCCTGCCAGGATGAGCCATGGCGTCGAATTGCCAATGCCTTTGTACATCCTCTGCAGGGAGGGACACCATGTTCAGACCAACATGCAAACTCGCAAGATGTCTTCACTTTCACTAATATCCTAGTTATGGTCCTATTTATGCAAATAAACTGGTGGCTTCAACAGGCTTTCTAGCCTAAGAGATTAGGTTTGTGAAAACAGACAAACAAACAATTTGTTTCTCTGCCTGGCTGAGGATGTGGCGCGACCAAATTTTGATTTGGAGCCTAATTCTTAAGCCTAAGCTATTGTTCTGTGACAAGTCACATTGTGCACATTCATATGACAAAACAGGCACGCGGCTTTCCAAAAGTCTCTCTGCAGTCACGTCTTTAAAGTTCCTGAGTAGCAGACAGAGCATAATGGCACGGAACTTACTTTTAGAATCCTGGGTTCACCGTGTACCAGAAAACACAGAACAGGGATCTCAAAGCTGCCTGCACCTGCAAGCAACAGGAAGTACACTCATAATAATATAATGTTTTTATCATCTCAGAACATTTCAAATTATTATCACTATTATTACCTTACACTAGTTTTGTCAATATCACCGATGTTGCAAAAGGTGTTCAACAGTTTGAGAGGTTCAACGCTTAAAAAGATAATATTTATAGCATTTTTTGCCTTTATTTCTTGTTTATCATCCCCAAACTGTATAAAATAATGTTGAGAGCTATGCCAACAGCTAAGCTGGGAACCAACATGTGAACATAAGCATAGCTCTCCAAAGAAGACATTCTACTGCTTGGAGGAGGCTTAAAGGCAGTGCGGCCTAACTGCAGAGCACTTTTGGACTTGGCAACCTGTGAAGTTTTTGACCATTACAGCATTCTGGAACAGAATCGGTCTCTGTCACGTTTGTATTACGCTCAAAAGCAAGCGGGTGTCGTGATAATCGTTCCTCCTTTGAGGCTACTCTAACGATACGCTCAAACAAGCATAGCTGAGGAAAGGCAGGGAAGAAAACTGCAAGCAAGCAGGCAAGAGTTGCAATATTTTCTCTTTATAATTTAAATATGTACTGCAGCAACTGTCACAGAGCACATACTGTTAATAATGACGATGTTACGCCGTGAACATTGTCTGTAAGATGAAAAACTCTGCAGTTTGGAGTGTAGCCGTCGTCTGTCTGTGCACTCTCTGTGGCTCAGTTGACGTGACGCATGTTCTGCTGGATAAAACTGCTGGCTTGCACGCTGAGGCATACTGCATTTGACATGTGATGTATTGGGACATGCAAAATCATTTTCTGGCAATGGGCTGCAGCGGTATTATGTGTATTGAAAGCCAGCCACGGAAGTGAGCGGGGCAGAGCATATATTTCGATTATAATGTACCTTATTTAAGCAAAATGGCTCACAAATATTTCATGAGGGAAGGCACTTTGCACGTTTGTTACACCTCAAGGATGCCCGCAAAGCATTTTGGTGAGAAACACTAAATGCACTATAACCGTTAGTTGGTAAAAAAGTTCCACAGGGAGGCTTTAATTACTCAGAGTTTTTGTTTTGTAGCACTCATAATATATCTCAGCTAGTTTGTGGTTTAAAACTAAAAGAACGAGGTTGAGAAAACACCTAAAACTGTGGTTCAATCTTCAAAATATATGTTTTATCATCCCTGGGCAATGAAGAGACCATCCAAAAAATAAGAATATAAGAGAAAAAAAAAAAAAGGTCCCGAGCATGTGTGCACTTATTTGAGTACTGCAATTATGTACACTTTGGAGGCATTTGATTTTACAGCAAGCCATTAATATTAAGCAGCCACCTGTACTAGGAACAGTGCCACTGTGAAACAATACTTCATGCATATTGGTGCATAATTTAACCACATTGAAAGAGACCATTTTTCAGAATAACACCAGAACTCTCAGTATCTAAGTACACTTACATGTATTTATATTTTTTTCCCAAACTTATATGCGTTATTATTCTATTTCTGGTTGCCAGCAGTGAGCTTAGGGGTCTTACCTCCATAACCAGTGCGCTGGAGAGAGATGTGTTTGAGCAGCTTCACCCTCATCTCGCTGGTGGCCCCGGGTCTGGCGGGATCCTCTTCCACCAGGACAAAGTGAGAGTGATGGCTGTCCAGGGAATACACTGACCCATGAGGCAAGTCCTGTGGCTTGTATGTAGCAGGCTTGTCCACCTTGCCAACATGAATATGCAGAAGGAAAGAGGACGCCGCAAGAATGTTAGATGTTAGACATCGCTGCTCTTTGTTAACTTGCTCCGCACGGCCTGTGTACGCTCAGAAACCTTGGCAGCGAGTAGTGCCTCTTGGTTGTGGATCATGTTCCAGGGTGCAATGCCAATTGCCACTACACGAACTTTGGAGGAGGTGCTGGCCAGCGAGTGGTCTCTCACAGCCTGGCCCAAGTGTTTGGTGATGCCAAAACGTAGGCCATTAGTCAAAATCCATGCACCTAGAGATCAGAGACCCAGAATCCGATTCGTCCAGACATAAAACATAGCATTAGAAAAAAGACATAAAAAATCAAAGCAAATGCTACTAATCAAGACACACATGGAATAGAAAATTGACAATGACATTTGAAACACTTTCCTAAGAACAATATGTCTGCATACGATTGAGACAGTCATCCTACAGTAGAGTATGTATCAAATGTAAAGGTGTGTCTTAGATTTAACCACCAGCCTGCTTGCTGACCATGTCAATTAGATTATTACCTCGTATAGTTACAAGGCATTCTATCTAAAACCTCCCTGCATGCACTAAATTTCTTAAAAATAATTTACAGATAATACTCATGACAAAGTCTTATCTTGGTCAGGTCTGTCTAGTAATTCCACTGGCGGCCAACAGAGAGCAACAGAGAACCAATTCTCTGTCATCGACTGTTGATTTCAAGCCAAGGCAAGCCAAGGTCAGTTCTGATCCCTTGATTATAACCTGTGCTCTGTGCAGCCTTCACAAGTCCCTTTCTCAGAGTGTCCCTGAGCCAGGGCTTCATCTGAGCCAGCTCATCTCCTCCCACCAGGGCCACCACCAAGTGCGGCGGAGCGAGGCCCCACTCCTCTGTCAGCATCTGGTAGATCAGCACGGGGTCTGTGCTGCTGCACACCCTCACGAACTGGACGTAAAGACACGAGCTGGCGTCAGTGTTGTCACTCTCTGAAGATTTTTCTCAAGCTTTCTCAAGCGTCTGCTATGTCGTCGCACCTTTCCTCGCGTTTTGCTGGAGCCGACGAAGTCAATGTCGCCCACTCTTCCGGCTGCCCAGTGACTCTTCTCCCTCTTTAATCTGCGGGCCATGCCTCGGGCGACATTCTGCAGCGTCTCATCTACTGTGGAGCAGCAGGAACAGCCCAGCAGGACTCTGAGAGAAACACGTGGTAAATAGACATGTGCATTATAACACACCATGGTAAGTAACTTTCAGCTGGCCACCCAATCTTTCCCCTTCTCTTGGCTGTCAGTTGTCTCATGCACCATGTATTGATCTGGATCATGGTTTATAATTGACAAACTCCTCTTTTTTTTCATTAACATTTGTATATTTCCTGATTATTTTGCTAAGCATCTTCACGTTGCTTGACCCTCAGATGTGCACGGTGGAGAAGAGGTTCTACACTGCCACTTGACAACACCTCAGTTTGCCCAGTAGCCGTCCTGGATCCGCATCGACCTCATAATCGACCTCATAAGACTATTCTCTCCTCCTGCTCTCCTGTAGGGTAGAAAGCACCTGGACAGGGCCGTGGAATCCCAGATCCTCTTCAGACACAAACTTAGAGCTCACTTCTTGAAACTTTTTCAAAACACAAAAATGGCCCATTTTTCTTGACAGCACCCCTCCAAAGCACTGACTTTAAATTAACCTCTTCTGCAGTGGCATTACACCTTCCCACCTCCAGGGCTAAGGGTGTAATGATTCCTGTCCTTCTTTTAAATTATATTTCACACTTTGTTTCTACATGATAACTTTTGTGTATGAGACAGTGAAGACACAGTTTGTGTGTGTACCAATTAGCTATAGACCAGTTTTTCTCAATAGATGAAAAACAGTCCACCTCTAATCTCCTGAATATCACAAAGTAGCTACTCAGGAAAATAAATGACAAATCATTCAGATAAAATACCAAATTACTCTCCTTTACCCATGCATGGCTCTGCAAAATTGCAAGTAATTATGCAACTGAATACTTTCTTAGTGAGTTTATTTGGACTAACGGTGCATTCTTACAAGTTTTGTCTGTCCAGGAGGTAATTGCGCTTCTCTGTTTGCCACTTTAGGGGTTTCATTACAGATGCAGTTAAAGAAATTCAAGCCATTTACAGCGTTTGTCTAGAACCTGCTGCATTATCAAAACATCCCTTTGATTTTGCTCTTAGCATTTGCGACACTGAAGAGAGCATTCTGTTCCTGAGCTAAGAAAGTACAACGGGCTCTCATGAATAATTCAAATGGAAGACTATACGTGGAATTAGTTAAGCCTTATTAGTCAAGTACAAATGTTTGCCGCCTGGAGCACCTCTTTCACTTATGGCCTGCTGATCTGATGGCTCGCAAATGTCTGCTCTAAGTTCATCTTGAACACCGGACAGCGCTGTAATTTAAAACAAAAGCATGTGCCAATTACCATGAATGAATAGCTTATCATCATCATGGGAGTAGCTCTATTTTTAGGTATTGTCTTTCCCTTGCACTCACACACCTGCGCTCCTCTGACCACTCCAGAACATCCCCACATCGCTGGCATCGCGTCTGCGGCTGCAGTGGCCCCTGCGAACAAACGACCGCACAGATATTATGTTCATTTTGCTCTAAATCCATTATGACTCACTCACCTCTCTCTCCGCAGCCGGGAGAGGTTCTTAGAAGTATTTGAGGTCAATGCAAAGTTGGCCGTATTTTCATCCTCGCTCCATATGCAAAGTGCTCCCCGATGATGTTTGAGCCAGAAATACACAAAACGCTTCCACTCATAAAAGCGAGAAAGGCGTGCCAGAGTGCTATGGGCTCCTGCCAGAACCTCTGGACATAAAATGGGTGTGAGGCTTTGGTGAAAAAGGGGTTTGAGTATGCATCCATCAGCCATAACATTAAAACTATGTGCCTGATAGTGTATTGATCCCTCTTATGCCATCAAACACTGACCTGTCAGAAACATCGACTGTATCTAAAGATGGACGACAGGAGCGGTCCCCAAATGTGAAGCCCCCTGGTGGTCGGTTGCAGTATGCATAGGTAATAAACCCCCTCAATTATATCAGGCAGAACTTGGGCCAAACTAAAAACTCACCTCAAATAAATTTTGTAGCTAGTTTTTTTGATGGTGCTGATGTATGCAAGGTAACATTCATACCAGCCTTGTTCCACTTCAAAGGTGTGATCTCAGACCGCAACCCCCAGTCACTGCAAGCGTATCGTCTACAGTTCTTTTCCTGTTTTGGTGGCTAAAGATAACGTCTCTTTACTGTTTACACGGAGGTGTTCAAAATCTTCAGCTCATGAATGAAGCAGTATCACGTAAAAGTTAAGAAGCTGCGTCAACAACACATAAAAAACGCGAAATACTGCAAAAAGGTGCAAGTTCTTTTGATATTTAAGACACATTTTGTCGGCATGTTGACCTCAACACTATTTTGAACACAAGACCCATGATGAGCCAGCCGACGTCTGTGGTACATTCTCCTTATTGCAGAACGTCTGAACGTCTCATGAAAGGCTCATGAATTCTTATATTATTCAGTGCACATTGTCCGACCATACAGTCATACACGCCATCCACTAAAATCTGCTGACGTGAACTCCAGATCAAGACTCACAGGAAAATATCCTGTCGATGCTCCATGATGTAGGATTTTCTATCATTTTAACCTGCCCGACCAATTATTGAACCGACTTGAGATTTGTCTTTGTGAACACGAATGAAACCATCTGTAAAATGAAACAATGTGTCCAACTCCTGTCTGCAGTGCGCGAAACAAGCAAACTGTTTGGTGTGAGCGTGACCTTAATGTTCTGGTCAGTTTATTTGAAATGAGTTATTTCTTACTATAAAAACAGTCTGAAATGTTATGATTGACAGCAAAGATCTGCTCACAATTGGGTGGGAATTGGCTGTTACTTACCAGTGACATCCTCATGAATGCCAGGATCTAAAGTTTCCCAGCAGAACATTGCAATTTAACGATACGATCATTGTTATTCACTTCACGTCCGTGGTTTTAATGTTGTGGCTGATCGGCTCACAAAACCCACAAAGATAATAGAATGAATGTATATAGATATTACAATACCTGCTTAATTTGGTGCTACACCCCTACATATGACCCCTCCGATTCCATGTTGATGAACAAAAATGTACCAATTCATAGGTCTTATTATGGGATGGAGTCTGGACCTTTGACATAATGACTCGACTTGGTATGTTTTCATTGTTCAATGACGAAAACAATCTGTTTATCTCTTGGTTGTTTTTCATAGAAATAGATGAGACCGAGTTCAGAAAGAGAACTCGTTCATTATTGATAAGATTATCCATTTGCGAGAGTAAACACAGACTCTTATCAGCCAGCCTTATTTGTGTGGGCGCTTGAGCTACTTGTACTAGATGATCATTGCGAAAACAGCAGCTCCAGTGCATATTTCTTTTGTCAAGAAGCGGCATCCTCCCTGGGCACTGTGCGTTTAACACGCAGTCTGTGAGTCAATTTGTGTTAAGCCATCTGTTTAATGTAAGTGAGCGGTTTGTTGCGGGAGCCCTTATTTGACTACAGGTCTGGGTCTACAAGGGAAAAGACTCTTAGGCATGCAAACCTGATGATTTGCATGTGAAGGTAGAGACAGGACACCCAGCTGTGTGTGTGTGTGTGTATGTGTGTGTGTGTGCGTGTGCACCTTCCATCCAGCTGGAGGTCTGGAATAATGAACTTGTGTTTTCTCATGCAGAAAAGATGTCTTAACCTATTTGTATATTTGCCTTGAAAACTCAGTGCAGCATCAATGTTTCACAAGCAGATGTTCTACAAAACTGACAAATGGTTTACATGAAGCTCCAAAACACCTAAATACAACTTTTTTTCCCCCTTTTAATGCAAAAATTAAATGTCAAATATAATGTCGAAATATAATGTCAAATATGGAAGAAAACAGTTGTTGTTACTGATAATACTCATGAAACTCATGTTTGAAGTTGTTGTTGACTTTGCACTGCACCAGATAAATGAGTGGTGCGATGAATAACAATAGTTAGATTGCTGTACTGACATTGAATTCATGAAAAACATATGCACAGTTAGTGTTCTCTCAGATCTACCTGATGTTTTGATTTTTGTCATTTCTTTGGAAAGGCAGCCCTCAGAAATCGGGACGTTGGCTCTAAATTCCAAGGAATGCAATGTAAAGTGTCAACATTGCCCCTCAAATCTTAAACTTTTTAAAAACAATGATACCAAATGTACTGATGACACAGTTATATTATGAAAAGACCAAACTATATGATTCTGCAAATATGTTGTAGAAAAGGACGTTTAACATTTTAGCACCATTATGTCTCTGTTTTTTCTGGAAATAAAAATGAATCTTCTACTTTACTATAAAGCTGGAGAGATGAAACATTGCACAGTTTTGGCTAATAATGTACATCAAGTACGAACATTGTGTGTGGGGAGACATGTAACAAGTCTTCAGTATTAGTACATGTGAAGGAATGTTGTATAGGTATTATAGGTAAGTACATCTCTGTCGGTAAAGGAGTCCAACTCTTCAGCTGTGTAGCTCCATACCTCATGAAATTGTATGCACATTTTTATTATGCCCGTCATAAATCATGAGATCATTTCCCCGTTTTCTTACGCATCATCAACGGACACAGCTTATTGTGAAATAATCATCATCGTTAAGCAGAGTACGTAAAATACAAACTGTTTGAGTGTCATTTCCAGTGGAGCGTGTTTAGAGTTGGTACAACAGAAAACAACTGTTTTTACTCACCAGAGGTGTGTCTTGTCTCTCCTGCATGGCCGAAACGAACGCTCCTCTCCCCCTCAGTGCTTTTTCTTCGCAGCCCTGCAAGTGAAGCACCTGGGCCACCAGGAAGTGGCAGGAAGGTGAGGCTCTTCATCCAGCCAATCCCAGACGCTGCTGCGCATCTTCCCTTTGCATATCGGTCAGCCGCATGCTTTGATCAGGACTCTCATCAGGACCACATAATTTGCCCATTTCTAAAGCCGACGCTTTAACTTTATGTTTGATCTCTAATTTTGTCACGGTCCATAAAGGATTATATAACGTCCACATTTCAGAACAGCAGACGGGGAAAATAGAGCCACATAAAACTGTGATTTCTTTTCTTTTTGTTCTGCGTGTGGCATCAGTTTTCCTTCCGTCAAAATGAAAGCTTTAAATCATTTATGATGAGTGAAAGGAGTAAAAATGTCAAAATGATTGTCTGATGAATTTCAGAATACTTCCACTGCAGCACAGAGTTTCCACAGAGAGTCAGGGTCGTGGCTCAGGGTGCCAATCCGCTATTAGCATCTCTAGCATGCAGGATTGGTCGCTAAAATCAATGTGGGGCAAGTGAACGGCCCGTCGTAATTACAACCGCCAAAGAGGCCACGTGCAAGGGCCGCGACCCCTCAACTCCTCCGGTGGCCCCGAGAAAATCAGCGATTTTTACCGGCAGCCATGATTGTGTTAAACAGAGTGAGTGTGAGAGAGAAACGGGCCGTCCTCACATTTCCCAGCACAAGTTTCAAGTTAAAAAAGATCAGTTTGATTAAGTGTGAATTAAAATGTAATTAAAATATAGTTGCAAAATTGATTTAACTAGGTAAAACAAATAAAAAAAAAAATTAGAACCTTCCTACAACTCCAACTCTGTGGGGAAAACTCCTCTCTCAGCGTGCTAAAAAGCAATTAAAGTAATGACTTTTAATTACTGCTGCCTGACCTATATGTTGACTTCAACGAAATCTCATCTCACAATTTGAGCAGCTTTTAATTTTTGGACCGTAAACCTCAGGTGCGTGTTGGCAGGAGGAACTTGGACTGCTGACAGAGAGGCTGGTGATGGTGGCCACTAATGAATGTTCCCTGGAGCCTAAGCTGCACTGCCTGCATATACATGATGACGCTGAGCCGGCAAACACGCAATGTCAGAGCGACCGTCGTGACTGTAACGAGGCCAAAACCAATTTCTGGCGTCTGCTGGACACCCACGACCGGTTGAATATCTGCAGACAGCTTCTACTGGCTGTCTGTGTGGATATGTAACATATTGTAAGGTCATATTCACAGGGTCAATCAGAGTGTGTGACTCAGACTTTGGACCACATAAATATTTCCACATTTAGCTCGGGACCCTTGTTGAGCGTCTGTGGAGTGAAAACTATTAAATATCTCAACGTCTGACTGGTAGGTTATTTGGATGTCTGTGGACATGCAAGACAAAATTCACCTCCAGTGTCCCTCCTCACAGAGTCACTGACGATCGGGTGCATTCCTGGTAGATCTGCGAGGGTTTAAATGTTGTCCCAATGCCGAGCCACCGAGTTTTTAAGGGCTCGTCTCGAACCATTTATGGCCACTTTCGATAGGTCTGCATATCTGTGGACTTTGCCTCAGGGAATTACCCACAGTTCCTAGCGTTAGCATGCTGAAATATGTTACCAAAGGGAAATCAAAGGGGGGAAATAAGTAATGAACAAAGAATGGAAGGAGGCAGAGGCAGCACAACCCCGTGAGAAAATCAGATGGGAAATAAAAACACATTAAATCAAAGGAATTCATGCATGTGCGATGTTACACACTCCACACGCAATTTATTCATCAGCCTTTTCCATCTGTTTATGTCTAATGATGCTGTTTTGACCACAATGAGAATAATTGACTCATAATCACGTCTTTTCAGCAACGTTCCGATCAGCCCGTCACTTTCTGGGCCGTGAAAACAATAACAAATGCAAACGAAAGGGTTCCAAAACCCCTCAATGGTAGGAAACGTGTTCCAGCCTTGTTGCCAAGGTAAGTGCTGTCCCATTTCTGTCTGTACTATTTCGAGCCATTGTAGCCTTCCTCATTCAGGCACTCACCGGGTGACGTCAGTGACGTCTGTGAGGTTCCAGGGCTCACAGCACTTGGGGGGACATCGAGGTTTGGCCTCATTATCTGAGCATCTGGCCGGATGAAAAATAGATATTTCATCAAAAATCCTTTTATGTATTTATGTAGAACTGAGCAGAAACAACGTTTATGTTGTTGTTGTTGTTGTGGTTGTTGTTGTTTTCATGCAATCCTATTGAGAAATAAAAGGTTTTATAAGAAAAGACGGTATTCTACTTAACCGGAGTGTCAAAATAAATGAATGCTTCATAAAGTGCAGCAGAGGCTCTGGCCTCGGTTTGAATGTCTCGCCATCGCTTTCATCCACTTCCAAATTTACCCAAATGAGTGTCAGCAGCGAGCCCATAAAAAGCTGCCGTGTGAATATATTCACCGTTCTGAAGAGGCTTAAACGTGATGTTGTAACAGCTTCGATCTTGAACCCTTCACAGACATGGCACTTTAGCTGTCATAGTGAATGTTGTGAAAAACCTTCATTCTTTTTGTATTTTTATTTTCTAACCTCCGACAATAACGTTGGAGGAAGCTGTTTTCCCTTTTGCTCTATTCGATTGTAAGTTGCACATGGATTTGGACTTGGGTAAGGCCCCGATCCAGCTCTGGATGGGATGCTGATTCTGGATCTGTAACTCAAATATTAATGGACATTTTCCCGTCATGTTGTGCGTGTTTGTGCAGGTAGGTAAACGATGACATGTTGAGAGAGATCTCAGCCTGATCCGGATTGTGAAGCTGAATCTCTTTCTAACGTGGAAGCCGGTCAGATGCCAATGGACTGAGTTTTCCAGGATGTGGCTCAAAAAACAGGCTTCACTCTTGTTGACGCACACAAACTTCACCACATTAAACTTTCCACAAAAACCTCGATTCAGCAAACACGGTAGCATTGAAGTTTTGCCAGGTGGGCGAGGTTTGTTTGTAACCATGCAAATGATATGAAACCATGCAGGACACACACACACCAAGGGTGATGTCAGATATCATCAGTTAAACACGTTAGGGGCAGACTTCATCACAATGGTCTCAGTTGTCTTCACATAACGATTCAATTTCCGCCCCCTCCTTTTCCCAATTCAGGGAGCGGCAGCCAATCAGCAGCCCGCGCTCATTGTGTACAAACAGAGCCTCGTGCGCCCTGGAGCCTTTAAATGTCCCCGCAGCACCGTGCCCAGCAGAGCAGACCAGAGGAAGACAGGAACTTCAGCTGGAGGAAAAGCGCACCAGAAGCGACTGACGGATGGAACCCAGGAGGTGCGGTGAGTCCGCGCGCAGGTGTCTGTTTGGCCCGGTGGAGCACGAGCAGCTGCGCCGGGAGCTGAAGCTCAGGCTGGAGGAGATGAGTGAGCAGGACAGCCGCCGCTGGAACTTTGACTTCCAGACTGAAACTCCGCTGCCCGGCAGGTTTCAGTGGGAGGAGATGCACACAGGACGCGCCGCAGCTTTCTACCAGGGCTTTCTACCACAGCCGAGGGAGGTGCGCCCTCCTGGCGCCGGGGAGGGCGCAGGGGCCGACCAGGAGAACCGCTCCGGCATCTCCAACACGCACAAGAGTCCCGCAGAGGTGACGCCCGTCCGGAGGAAGAGGACGCGCTCCAAGACGGCAGCCAAGTCCGGGGGGAACGCACGGATCACAGGTGAGGAGCCCGGATCCATACTGATCCTGTGACTGATTCAGCTGCAGTGACAGAAAAAAAAAAAACATGAATAAGTGAATTAATGTCTTCTTTCCTGTCGTCTTTCTTGGCAGATTTTTTCCCAAAGAGGAGGAGGACAACAGAAACAAAGGGCACCCTGAATCCCTTTCACACCAGCTCCACTAAAGCAGCTCAGTGCAAAACGATAAGATGAGCCCTCAGCTGAGACTGGACTGTTGTTAAAGACTGGAACACGGCCTCCTCACTGCACCAAAGGATTGTATTTATTTGATTTCACTCTATCTTATTTTCCCCATGTTCACGGTCCGTGAATTGGGTTACAATGATACAACTTTGTGTTATTTATTCTATTTATGAACTATTATTTAATTCTTCTGCAGTTTTCAATCGATTATACCGCACACGTTTGTTTGTTCAGAGTTGGGTTTTTTTCATCATTATTACTGTAAATCTTATGTTTGAGTTTGTTCATCTCGGTCAATCTTGTCAGTGAAATTTCTGGGACATGAGCTGCTTGTGTTGAAAAAAAAATGCACTGCTTTGTTCTTGTCATAAATTAAGTTATGCAAATTCCAAAGCTTGTGAAGGTGTAAAAATGTTGTACTTTTATTAAACTCTTTTATCAGTAACACTAATTGTCACGAGTTATAATCATAATTTCTTCCATCCACTCAGGGGATCTTTTCATACTGAAGCACTTTAACAAACTAAAGCACAATTATCCATCGTCCAAATTACTCACACATGCTACAAAGAGTCTGCATCCACAATCTCAAAATGTTTATTCAGTGGGATCAAACATCTTACTCTAATTTGGTTCCCTTTCTTGAGTAAAGAGCAACAAAAAATTTGCACTACATCAATTTTCAAAATCAATGCCTCACAAAACAAACTTGTTTGAAGTGCCTGCAATACACGCCAGTCAGTTCAGAGAGCAAAAATGCTGATTTCCGATGCTAAATAATGCAGGTTTACTTGAAACACGACGCCCATCTTGCAAACTTTGAAGGAAATCTCTGCGCTGAAAAAAAAAAAAAAAAAAAAGTTTTAAGTTGTCAACATGTTTTAGTTGCACTTTGGGGAATTCTAATATTTTGATATTACTAAACCCTCCACATTCAAAAGCTGCTTAAACATGCATTTCATTTCCGAGCGCAATTTCAAATTATGAAGTTTTCAACAGGGTTTATGAGAAAGTGAATCTCTTGCGCCGACTTAGTGACTGCCACGGATGAGTAAACTAATAATAAGTGTCCCTCTAGTGTCGTGCAAAAATCAATTCCAGTTGCAAGTTCGGAAATCGAAAGAAGCAATGGAGTTTAGAGTAATTGCTTTCTCTGGGTAGCATTATGAGATGTTTTATAATTGCAATCATGAGGACTGTGCTGTCAGGCTTAAAATTATATCCATTAATTTGAGCCGTATCTGCCGAATTAGCCCATTAGAGAGGCCGCATCCCTCAGGAGGCGAACTCACACCCACAGTGTTGCAGATTCGGCTCTACAGAGTTTCCAGAGGCCATCTGGACACGGAGTGGGACAATGGCCACAAAGCAGAGTGTGCCATCTATTTCATCTGCAAATCAGCCTTTTGGAGCACCTCGACCCCCGGGTCTCTCCTCAGCCTTTAGCGTTTCACGCCGTCCCTTTTCATAGTCAAAGCAGCTATTGTCAAATCGACATATGCCAAACCCACTTTACTAATGTTTACTCTCCCTTTGGCCCATGTTTACTTGCCACAGAGATTTTATTTGGGGATTAAAGAGAGAAAAACATCCGAAAATTACATTTATGCATGATGAGAGAGCAGAGGAGGAGGATAACATCATATTCTGTCTCAGTGGATTCATTTCTATAGATTAACAGTCGAGAAATCAATAATCAAATTATCCCAAGGGTCCAACTGGTCCCATTAGACTCTCTATTTCCCCACCCACTACCTTAATTAAATTCCCTTAAAGCTGTACACTGCAAGCTGCTCACTACATCATCAGTGAATGAAGCTTTCACAAACAGCCAAGCAGTGATCTGGTCACTTGATATCACAGTAATGTTGCTGTATGTAAAAATAAACAGTACATATCACTATTAAATGCATGATTGTGGCCTCTCGGGCTTGTTCAAATCGTCTCAATCAGGGGGAAAAACATGCTGCACAAGCAAATCCTTGTAGCTTTGCACATTTTTTTTAAAGTTCAGCAAATAACCTCTTGGTAAAATGTAGGTTTAGGTGAAAAAAGAAAAGAAAATGAGATTATTGTTTTCTTAAAGCAGAACTTTTCAACCAAAGCTATTTCCACATTAAAGGCGATTTTGGACAAATTGAGCTTTTATTCTATCGCAGCATTTTCACTGTGACAAAAAAACAAAACAAAGCAGTTGCTTCAACTTGAAACATTTTAAGCTCACTGAACATAAAAAGACATGTTGAGTTCAATATGTAATCATCCAAAGAGTCAAACTAATCATTTTTATAGTGACTGTTATAGCCTAAGTCTTTCTGCAGATTTTATGTCCTAATACAAACTAATTATAGGTTGTAGAGTTTCTTTTTTAAACCTCTAAAACTTTCCCCTCACCCATCTCCTGGTCACCACAAAGGCCAACGACCCTGAGCACACTTTGGGGGGATGGAGCCCATTGTTGTGGACACCAGAGGCAGATGGTCATTGGGGCTTTTTCTCCACATGGCCACTTGTGTGAAGGAATGCTCGGACACCCCGCGGACGGCCAGCAGGGAGGAGGCCACCATCTGCCGCCCAAAGGTCAGCAGGATAAAGAGCACGGTTTTAGCCACGGTTTCAGCTAATTCTATCAGTCAGCCAGGACATGACATGATCACCTCCACCTCGCAGCAATACAGAAAACCCCGCTGCCAACGTGAGCCATGCGTGATTATTAAGGGAAAAGTATCCTGAGTGGTGGTTTGATTGATGGCTGTGGAGCCAAAAAAAAAACCCAACAAAAATCACTTCAAAACATCACTTCTTAATGTAAAAACATTTGTCTTTCCATTGAATCACCTCCAAGCAAGAAAATAAAACCCATCACTTAAACTGAAATATTCAGGACATTTGTTTTAGTCAAATATTCTCCCACAGGCACCGTACAGACACTTTGCAATAAATACCACAATCTTGTATCGCTCCAGAGCAATATTTCTGAGCGCTTACAAAAAAAGAGAAGGGAAATAGGATTAAAACAGTGAAGACATATTTTGATAGTAAAGCCTCTAAGAATGAGTGCGACCATATTAGTTACTTCACAAGATTAAAAGCTACTGAATCACAGCACATGATACTGTGGCAGTGGGTATCAACCTGAATAAATGTCAAGAGTAATAGGAAAAGAATGACTCCTACAGCAAAATGAGGGACTTGAAAATGTCAATAATGATGTTGTTTCACATTCAGTACAGGCCCGAATCCACGCATCCATCACGGTCTGACGAGATGTTTCACGTCAATAGACAGATTGATTGACTGACTCAGCAGCTGTCATGATTGGCGGTGGCGTTGAGGGGTGGGTTGAGGCAGGCGTTGTTGGACGAGAAGGACA
>KV751315.1:17832346-17842477 GCA_001698575.1 Mola mola | reverse complement strand
CCTGCGTCCCTGTGTTCTAGCAGGAAGGCGAGGGATTGACAGATGCGGTTTAGAGTCTGGTCCATGTGTGTTATCTGGAGAATGAAAGCAACAGAATGCAACGGTTCAGATTCTGATATTTCCCCCCTGGTCAGCACAATTATCACTTAATGAGAGTGACTAAAGCGTTCTAGCATTAACCTGTGACGAGTGATGTTACTGCACAATCTACGTGTAATGGTCCATCGAGCAAACATTTCATTCTAATAATATAAGTGTGTAAATAACAGGCTTCATTACTTGTCCTCTAAGCTACACTTTCAATGACATCTTTTTGTTTGTTTTTTTTCCACATTTGACTATGAAATTACACATAAAACCATCCCTCCGTCCATTATTTTTTAGCTTATCTGTGATCCAGTGTGGCAGCTGTCTAAGCAGGGTGTTCCAGAGCAATGCACGCCACCTCCTTCTGGTGTTCCCAGGCTAGATGTTATAAAATGCCTCCACGTAACCCAAATTCTGGGTTTACCACGGGGATCTCTTCCCAGTTGGATATGCCCTGAAGACCTCAAAGGGAGGCATCCTAATCAGACCCCCGAACCACCTCCGAGCTCCCTCCACTGCCTCTAAAGCTAAAATCTCATTCTTTCAGTCACTACCCAAAGCTCATGACCAAAGGTGTCAATCATCTTGTTATTCACAAACATTTTTCAACGAGAACTGAATTTGGTTAGTAGGAAAGCAGGGATGTGACGTATACTTGAGGAAGGAGCTGGAGAAACTTAGGACAACTTTTATTTCTTTGTTTTGACAAATATCTAAAACAAATTGAAAAAGCAAACCAGTGGTTTCTGTCTTAGTGTCAAAGAACTGGCACAAATTGTTAAAGTTTTATACTTTGAATCAATGATAAAAAGTTTAAAAAAAAAAAGCCACACAACTATGCCCCTCTGTTTTAAATGACAGCAGACGAAGACAGTTAAACCTGTATTATTCAAAACAATTCCCAGTTTGAGTGATCAAACTGTTAGCGGCTATTGATCTTGATAGAGTCTCGCAACATGTCTAAAAAGGAGTTTGAATTATGAACGGAACCATGTATATTTTTGACTTTCGCTCTTTCGCCCAACAAAAGCGGTTCTGTGAAATAGCAAGCGTCGACAGAATGTCACTCCAGAATCCCACCTTTTCCTCCATCCTGTTGAGCCTGGATCCAATAGAGTTGCTGCCTCTGTCTTTGGCTCGGTCTACAGAGGGAGACCACAGTCACACAAATGCTAGGACCAGAGGATCAGACAGTGGCGTGTTCCATCGATTCTGTGCTATATTTTGTGAGAGCAGTGGAGTGATTAATTACCTGAGCCTGCTTGGAACAAAGTTATCTTTCCCAAAGACTGGTCCAGTCTGAGAGGAATAATAAAGAAGAATATAGGTGTAGACACCATCTTTCCATTTCCCTTCTCCTCCTCCTGCACTCTTGCTGATCTTGTTTTCTGTCACGTTTAAAAAATATGCAATTCCTCTCAGTAAAGCAGTTTACCTTCTCTGCAGCTCCTTGATTCGCACCATGAGGCTGAGGTGACCCTGGGAGTATTGCTCAATCACATCTCGGACGTCGTACGGCTTACGAGCTTGCTGCAAGAAAGCAATTAGTAATGTAATGTTGGATATGAAACATTTAACTATCCACTTTATGTTTATTTACGGTTTTTTGTCCTAGAAATGAATTTTGTCATTTTTTTAAAAGTATTACAAAGCTCAAACTGGTTGTGGCTCATTCATACCCCACAGTCTTTGTTGCGGAGCTTGGTGTTCTGCAATCAGATCTCAGAGAGTCAGCAAGAGAAATCTAGATATGGTGTCAGTGGGGCTCGGTTCATTGCTCAGAAAGCTGCTCAGTGGCACATGAAGCATAAGATGTTTGACATTTTTACCCAAGAAAACATCTCGGGTAAAATTGCCCATATCTTCCGCATCGTGTGGCACACAGAGCAAGTAGACTAACATCGACTAAGCCAAGCCCACTAACATTCAGTTTAGAATCCTGTTCTCAGGTCATCACATGCCGGCGTATTGTCATGCACCACCTCTAATCCAGAAGCTCAAGGTATCCTGCATCTGTGGTGCGCAAAGCATCGTGCCCCATGCATCTAATGCTTACACGCAGTGTGTACGTTAAGTGGTTCAAATTCAGGCACAAAACCTACTGAGATATCTACCAATCGTCTGTGACCTTCCACTAAACCCCAACCTCCATTCCTCCTGACACTTGCATGCTAAGTCGTCCGTTCAAGACGTCTTTGCAGGTTGCAGGTACATTAAAACCGTCTTAGCGTAAAGGTATACCTTTTGCATCTGCAATGGAGGTGAAGGGCTGTTACAAAACATCTAGATCTGACAAGTTATCGCATTGACAAGACCAAATTTTGATAGTGGAAATTACCTCGACGTGGTTTTAAAGCCTGGTGCCGTCCTTGGGGGTTTTTAAATAATCTGAAACCAGTTTGACTAGGGGCAAAGTTGAATTCATCACTCGCCAACCTCTCCATCTGAGCTCGGTGTTTGTTTATGTGAGGTTTAAATCAAGAATCAATAACACCATGTGCCACAGTCTCAATTATCAAACAAATTCAGGTTAGCTGGATTACTCACTGAGACAAAACTGTCGTAAGACAGGTCAAAGCTCCCGCTTTGATTAAACAAGACACGTAAAAATGTATTCAAAATTGAATTTGTAATAGGACAGGGTCGAACGTACCTGAAAATTTCTCTTGGCCACAAAATAACGCATTCTCTGGATCACCTGGATTGCTTTTCGGTGTGCTTCTGTCAATCTGTGTAAAACAGGAAGACATCATTTTACGTTTCGTAAAGAGAACAGTCAGCAAAAAGATTAAAAAAAAACAACAAAAAAAACAGAATGACCCTGCAACACTCAAACATCCGTGTTATTTTTCTAAAAAAAATGATCATAGCTCTGCTTTATCTTTCTTTAATGAACCTGGTATTGCTGGGAAATTGTGAAAAAGAAGGTGCTTTTCCATGGCCTTCATACCCAAACTCAATTTCGGGGGAAAATATTCAGTTCACGCTTTCATGAATGCAGCCTGCATTAAAAAGCCTCTCCCCTTACTTTGAATGATCAAGGTGAGCTACAGTAAGAACAAAGTATGGATGATTATTTGGGTATGTGGTTCTCTAAAGAAATCAGTGATGAAAGGCTCAAAGGGAATGTAAGGCCATTTACCTTCCTTTATTATGTTGTGGGAATTATTCAGGAGCTATTATTCACCAGGGTTCATTACCCAGGAAAAAGCATTGGATTAGTCTGTGAGGGGATCGCGGCGGGCTCTTTGTCAAGTCTGGTTAAGTGAAAGACTAGAGGAACAAGGTCAGCGTGCTTCTCATAATGGACTTCTCACAGGCAGCAGTTTTTGCATAAAGCTTTCATAACATTTGTTTAAATTAGGACTATATCATGAATGCAAATAGTGTGCCCTGTGGCTCGTTATGAAAACCCGTTTCCAACACAAATGCTGGTGATATAACCAGAAGCAGACGGTGAGGCAGATAGACAACATTTTATTCCAATTCTGAAGGCACAATTTGCTCCAAGTGGAGCCTGGATAGTGAAAGTGTGTCTAATCTTTACCCTAACGTTAATGAATATGTGGAGAAACGTCAAATTCATTTTAAGGTTGGAATTCTTACAGATGGTTCAACATGTCGCAAATTTAGCTTATTCATTTTCTCGTAGGCAACAGTGGCAACTTGTGCTTTTTTAGGGGTTATGTGTTGGATAATTTTCTCCCTGAAAGACCTTTAGTCCGGTTTACTCCGAAAGCTCTTACTGCATTGATACAAATGAGAATTGTACTGAACTTCTCATCTTACACTTGGCTATAAAGACCGCATGAATGCAGAATTTACACTGTTCGACGTGAATTCTCAAGGTATTTCAAGTATTCAAGTAAGGTAGTATCAAGTCTTGAAAAGTAAAACTTCTGTCTCCTGACAACGAAATGTGAACGTGAAATGTGAAGATGGATTCCAACGTGCAGCTTTTTGCACCCTATACACCCACCTAACTGTTCCCATCCCCACTCCTTTGGTGTCACTTTTAAGGCCACATCTGCTGTCTTCTACAGATGCAATTCATTTTCGTGACAAGATTGTGGTAGGTTCATTAAAACTCTCAATCATGTTCAATATACCAAAACATGTTGCACTGTGTTGTCAATACCAAGGCAGAAGCTGAAAAATGACTTTTGTGAACTGCACCAGATGATTAATTTACAGTATGCTGCAGTGACTCAACTGAGCTTTCTCCCCCGCTGTACACACACAATGTGGACGAAAAAAAAAAAAACACCTACAATTTGACAAACCTAAAAAGAAGCATTTTCTAAACGATTTTAATGGGCGCTTTCTCATTGTAGATACAACAAGCAGTTGTGTCTCATATTGACTCCATTTAGCACTGGATTTGATGTGTCATTGCTTTGGACTCAGCGGAGCACAAAGTCATCTCTGCCAACAATGCTGCTGCATGCAACTCCCACTCTGTATCATCGCTCCGCCGTTCAGAAATCCCACGGGTCAAACCTGCTGTTCCATTTGTTTCACGCGTTGTGCACCTCCATTACACTGTGGTTACTTAACACTCAGTCCCTCATATCAATCTCAGGCTCTCGCTTTGCGAATGCCTCAGCAACCACCAGCATCCCTCCCTAATCGAGAATCATTACAGGGGGAGACAGGAGCGCCCTGGGGTTTGGCATAATGTGGAGGTTAATCACCAATACGAAGGGAAAAAAATGTGTCCCAACGTTCCTTGAGGTTTCTACACTCATGCATAAACACAATATCAATGTAACAGCGGTGAACTCACTGGGACATTGAAGTGGCGGGAGACAGGTTACTGTGGCGCTCTGACTCCAGCTCCAGGTCGTCCCCAAAACTGCAGTTCCTCCGGAGGGGACCAGGGTAGTGGACGCCCAAAAGACCAGGGTTTCTTGGCACTGTTCGAGAATTAATCTTCAGTGATTAGTGCAATATATCTTTGCATCTAGTTGTTTAACAGTAGCCCATGTATTTGATCTTTTAAGCTGGGGATATACACTCTACGACTATCCCGATCCTTGCAGATCATGAAAAAAAACTGGAAGCGTACACTGAGAGGCTTCAGATGATTTATGACGACCGAAAAACTTGGGATCACAATTTTAACCACTGCGCCAGACTACACGACTTGTTGTTTTAACCAAAGCCATGTGAACGCGCAAAATTCTCATGAAAATAGTTAAGAGCACAGCACATATTCCTTGTTTGGGTCGAAGACCAGTCAACGCCTACACAGCTGTGTGTGAAAATCAAACATGTTCGACACACTGCCTGTTCTTCCCATTTGAGTCGGCAGCCTCCCTTCATTTCCAGATTTCTGTGCCGACTTGCCACAGAAACTCCTCAGTTATGATGGATGCAGACTAGGACAGACTTCGCACAATTGCGAGTCCTATAAAAAACCCTCACATGCAGTGTTTCCTCAGCTTTACTGCAAAAACACTGTGCATCCTTGAATTAGCGCGCCAAGGTAAAAATCAGAGCCAGATTAAGTCTGAAATGAATAAAAAAATATATCCTGAAGCAGCTTCCAAAAGTAGCTTCTGCTTTGGGAGAAACTTTCTTCATTGTGGGATCAGTATCACCTTGTGTTACTCGCAACCCTGGATATCGAGTTCAGGCTCAAGAGGATTCAAAAACGCAGAGACTCAAAGGGGGGTTATTAATCAAATCCGTTTTAATCAGGAAATGGGTCGACACCGGGAAATCAAACTAACAGGCGAAGGTACGGCTTAAGGGAACAAGCAAACTCAGTAATGGAGGGACAAACGAGATCAAACACAAGGAAGTAATGTTGGACTGCTCGCTGGAAAATACAAGACAATCTGACTCAGGAAGAAAGGAACACAGGGTTTAAATACACAAGGAAAGGGGGGCGGGGGGGGACAATTAGACACAGGTGAGACACATTAGGGAGGAGAGGCAATCACACACACCTGAGGGACAAATCGTGACAGGGCATAGGAATTAAGATACAAACAAAACCTCAAAATAAAACAGGAAACACAGAATGAAACCTAACAGAAGGACACTTAACATTAACAGACCCTGACACGGATGTCTGGGTGTCTTTTTCAGATGTGGGGAAAAAAGGAAGATCTGCAATCATTGATCTGGTTAAACCTGGAAAAGTTAAGTTGAGCTTCATTTGGACACACAGGAAAAGACCAGGAGGTCATGTGTTATTATCACGTGGGGAGCGATGCATCACATGGCAATCCCATAATCATTTATTATCCATGCAATATCTCAATGTGTGTAAAGCACATTGCTTTGTGTTTGAGGGAAGAAAAAAAGACAAAACATGTAATGTTGAATTGACAATCTATAGAGCTGCTCGGTGTTGGTAACCTGTTAATTACACGGATCTACAGATTATGTGTTTTGACACTACACCAGCTAGAGAAGTGTAATAAAACCAGTCTAATGCTTCGTTTTTGACGGATGGGAATGACGCCACCATGTGAAAAAATGTCTGCTCAAAATGGGCTGTGAATGGAACAGACTTAACCGGTGCTGTCAGCCGGTACAGATGTGAAATGACAAGCCACGACAAGCTGACTGATGCTTCTCAATAACAACTGGTGAGTTGGCGTGATACTCCGCCACATATTTCCATGATTTGTTGTTTTACAAACAGCCCCGGACTCAACTGCAGTCTGTAGTCCCCGAACCTGAGACGTCGACCCTCGAAACCGTGGTTAACGTTGCACCTGACCCATGTGATGCAACACGTTTGAAATAGAGGAAGACATAAAAATATCAACAAATGGTTGTACCTGGAGGCGCCGAGCTGAACTGAAGGGAAGTCAAAGACGTCCAGGACTCCTGGAGATCTGAAGCACACATGAAGCGGACACACAAGCATCATCAGCGTTTACCACAGGGCAAAAACAACAAACAAAAAAACAATATTAATCCCAAACGATGATGAAAAATGCAGTTTTATATACTTCACTCACATAATCAAGTGCTCGCAACATCAACAAGGACATCGTGCGGCATGCTGTTAGAGTAACTGAGAACATGACAAGGAGGAGGAGTGAAAATGGACAGTGTACTGAGGACATGTGCAGGAAGTGGACACTAACAGCGGCTCACCACATCCTCCGACAGTGCGGGATCCTGCTAAACCGCACGCGTGGACGAAACATCGAGAGAGGAAAAAAAAAGACACAAGCGAGGACGTTAAAGTAGGCGAGAAAAGCAGATTTGAAATCAAAGACAAAAAAGGCGAGACGCTGTCTGTTTCTGTCATTTATCCAGAGCTCATATAGCTGGACATATAAACAAAAACAGACTTTACCAGCAAGACAAATAACAGAATCCAAAATGAACCATCCATCTCATACGTGTATCCTGACCCCCGATCGGGTCACAGGTCACTCACACGTTCACAGAGTTCACCAACGAACTGTGGGAGGAGGCCAAAACACCCCAACTTGTCTAGTTATCGAAGTTCTTGCTAACCGCCGCCCCACCCCCAAATGACAACAGCATTAAATCTAATCCTCTCAGCATAGGTTTCACCAAAACACTTAAATATTGCTCGAGGTAGGGAAAATGAATACCCTCCGCCTCATGTGCCCTCTGCTGGGGTTAACTACACCACAGACACCAGTTGTTTCCTGCTGCTTATCCCGAGCTAAATTATTAGCTGCCGCTTTTCTGATGTGTCTGGCTGAGTCTCGGCTGAGCGGAAGTCTCAGGCCCAACAGTCGTGTGTTGCCGCTGGTGATACACATGCGCAAACGGGGCTGTAACATCCCCGTCTCGACGGGATGCGCGTATAGTCAGTTAGCGCACAGTTGGGGGTAGTGATTTAAAAGATTTCACTCTGAACCCGGCTTCAAAAGGTTGCGTTTTCAGGCCTGCTGTTGAGTAAAGGAGCAACCAAAATGCAACTATAGTTTATCATTTTCTGTTTCTTATAAAAGTGTATACAACCCCTTAGTCGTAGTGCCTCTGTCTGTGACCTTGGATTTGTTTGCTTGTCTGGACTTTTTTACCGACACCTGCCTGGCTTTGGCCGGCAAATCCTCACACCGAACCTGATCTGCCTGCTATGTCTGCATTTATAATTTCAATCAATCATAATTTTGGTGTCGGAAGCATTTTTTATTTATTCACTGGTTTTTTGGGCAAAAACAGCTGTATTAAACTGAATTAAATTAGCAAAGTGTCCCCAATAATAAACTGCCAACTGGTTGTAAGTAGCACATGTGGTAACGACTGCATCCGTAAAATCTCAAGAATGTGAAGTGGATAAACCAACTGAATTTCCTGATGTTGGAGGACAAAGGCATTCAGGACAATAACTTTAGCGGTTCTCAGTGTGTGTAGTCAACACAATCACACACCAGATGGCAAATGTGGCAATTTAGTTAAATGATTCATGGTTAAAAGCAGCATCCTGCAGCCTGCACGGTGGATGTGCAGTACCTGTAGAGTCTGTTTGACTTCAAATCAAAGACACAGATTTCGTATAGAACATGAAGCTAAGGCAAGCGTGAGTATACTGGGAACATTTTGTGCTGTGGGACTGACAACTGAGTGCAACACAAACCCATTTGCGCACATGTTTTGTCACATGCTGGTGGCTGCTTGGCAGTCACGCTTATAGGCAGGTTACCAGCCGGCGGAAAAGAAAACAGTTACATAGCTGAGCACAACAAAGAGGGTGATCAAAATAGATGTTTACGTTTTATAGACACGCTAAACATGCCCGTGTTTATCTCCCCAGGAGGATGGTAAACAGACTTTGTGCTATCTTATTTTGTTCATCTGCATTAATCAAGCGTGCTTTTGTCCACTGCGCTACTGATGATGCTAATGAAGCTGATTCATTTTATATTTACATAAATCTTTTATAACGGTGGGGTTGGTGGGGCTGACAAATAAATATACAGATACTTGAAGGAGAGAATCAAGCAAGCAAACAAGCAATGAGGAACGGACAGAAATCATCTGTTATTCAAAACAAAAAAAAATGAATGAGACAATGTATTTATTTGTATTATTCACCATTATTGGCATCCAATATTTGTTGAAATGTTTCTGTCAAAAACTAAATGCTGTCAAAGTTATTAAGGAAGACAAAAGGCATATAAGCTAGTATGTATATAAAAATGTAATGCCATTAATACCAGTAATGAGCGTGTTATAATGTGCAAGTGCCTTAAGAAACATGTTAAACCAGGCTGTTCTCTGTCAGACAGGTGAACTGTTGTACAGTCTTATTGCTTGTGACAGAAAAGAGTTCCTGTAACGATGCACACTGACCTGTATAAGGTTGCAAATAATATTTTTTTTATCATAAACCACTGAGCAGCCTAAATATTCTGCAGTTGATCACAATTTTTTAACATTTGTCATCACAACCAGTTAAAAGTGATGCTTTTTGTAAAAAAAAAACCCCCAAAAAAACCAAAAAAAAACAAAACGTTCAAAAACCAGACTCTTTATTTAGATGTTTGACATTTTTACTTTCAAAATTTCTAAAATAACTGTCAATTTCATTGGATCAATCGATTAACCGTGTTTGTAATTTTTTAATAGCCAATTTGTCCAAAAATGTATATTTGGGTATCCGTTTGGTGGGTCAGTGGGAGTCGGGGATGCGAGGGTTCATGCATCCTAATATGAGTTGGGAAGTTAATAATGACATTGCAACCTCTTCAGCTGCAGTAACACCCTGTGCCTGCACGCCTCCCTCCATTTAGTCCTTTTTTTAAATACATTTTACATGTTTTTCCTGTGTTTTTCAGTCATTTCCTCAGCCATGGCCCTCAGCAGGTTCCTGTTATGCTCAGTCACCTGAACCCCTCACTAAGCAGCACACCCTTTTCCTATCCCCTCATTATCTCCCGTGTAAGCACTGTTTCCACAGTCCTTGGCGAGATTCTCCATGCACCCTCATTTATGCTTTCTTTTATTTGCGCTGAATGCCTGTTCAGACTTCACTGCTTTGTTCGATGACTTCATGAAATGTTGTTGGTCTCTGCCTTGAACTCCTGACAACGTAAG
>KV751315.1:17808670-17829090 GCA_001698575.1 Mola mola | reverse complement strand
GAAACAGTCCAGTTTTCAAAACTCCAACTAGAAAAATGACCATCTGGCAGTTATACCCCTATGAACAGTTGTGTTAATAAGGGCTGGGGCGGTTTTTGTGGTAAACCTTTTACCTCCAGAATTTCCCCCTTTCACCCTCAAATCCAAATGTAGGATTGTGCCAAATTTGACAAAGGTCTGTCAAAGCGTTCTTCAGATAATATGCTCACAAAATTTCAGGTCACCGTCGGCTGATCTTTGGCCTCCAAACATTAAGGTCAAAGCCAATCGTCAGTGGGCCACGCAAGGCTGCAGTGAACTTGACCTTTGACCTCCAATTCCGCTCATCTTTGAGCGGTCAGAGCGGACATTTGGGCGAAGTTTGAAGAAAAAGCACTCAAGGTGTTCTTGAGATATCTCTTTCACAAGAATGGCCCCCGACCGACGGATGGACGTGCACCGGATGGACGGAGGTGTAACAACCGAACAAACAAGTGTGATGAACAAAACAACAACAAATGTAGCAACAACAATAACTGCAAACAATAAGAATACAACCAAAAAAAAAAAAAAGAGTCCTATACAAAAGCATATTAAAAAAGCAACATAAAATGTTGCACACAATGATTGTGTTCATGTCGAATGACTATAGTGCAGCATCTACTCAAAACATAGGTGACGTCAAAAGAAAAGTTCCGGTATTTTTCAACTTATGCTCCATTTGCTGAAATTTGAAGGTCTAAAAGATAATAATTTGAACCACTAACATAAATAAAGATGGACGCCATGTCTCCACTTCCATCCGTTGTACAAAAATGAAGCCAAATATCCAGGAGGACTGATACTTTGTGCTGGCGATGCAATTTGGAGCCTTATTCTGCACAGTATAGCAACTGGGCAGTGGAGGATCAGGATCGAGTCCGTCCAATTAAAGGCAGAGTTCAGATGTCAATCATGACGTTTCACCACATTTTTATAGCACCAAATAACACATTCAATCAAACTGTGGGTAAAAATGAAAAAGAATACTTAAAATATTTGAAAATTTCTTTTGGTTGGTATTTGTTTCAGGTCTATTTTGAGGTTTTTGTTTTGGCCTAGATCTAATTGAAGAGGGGTTTTTGACCTGTACTGCAGCCCACCACCAGAGGGTGATGGGCTCCCATGTCTTCCATCTTTATATACAGTCAATGATTTGAACACGGCACATATCAGTATGAAATCCTGTCTGATATAAACAGCATTTATATAAAACTAATCTGCAAAATCAAATAGGTTTCAGTAATACTGAGCAATTACACTTTCTCTCAACATAATGAAAAAGATTTAAATAACTCTATGGCAAGTTGCAAAAATACAGATACAGAACAATGTTTAATGGAAAATTGCAGGTACCCTAACCTTAATTAAGGTGTAACTACAGGCCACAGTATGAACTCTAATCATAATTTTTGGTGTCAAAGTCATCATCCGCCCCCGCGAGCCATAACATTTCCCTTCTAAATGTTTTTGCTGCTGTAAATTACTTTTATACATATCGATTTTTCTCAGAGACACGGATGCATTGTGAGTACATGAAAGGTTCCCCCGGGTCAATAATGTCTTTTCACACTTACTGCAGGCAGAGCAAAGAAGGAAATGGCAAACACTGAGAAGCAGGATGCAATGGTCTTTCCGATCCAAGTCTGAGGGACTTTGTCTCCATATCCAATAGTGGTCACTGTCACCTTTGAAATGAATGAGAATTAATGAAAAGAAGCTTAAACTCAGTGACCTCAAGATTTCATCATGTTACAATGCACACGGCTACAACGCTGTTTATGTTTACCACCTCTAGCATTTGTCTAACGCTGACAATCAGCACTTAATACAAAATACAACTAGATCCCACCACTTTCCACCCACACTATTCTTACCCCAACATGTCGACACCATAAGGACAAGTCAACACAGATTTTCATCTCAGGGAGTCTAACTGAGGCACTGCAGGTATTTGCAGCCTTAAATCAAAGTAGGAGAAACAACTGTTGGAAAATCTGAAAATTTGAGTCATTGATGGCACAAGGAAAAGGAGAGACAGAGTTGTGTGAGTGACTCATATATATCTTTGTCACATTTCATATTCATGACATCACACTCCAGCAAAGGAGGATTACGAGGCATTTAAGTCCAAAAAAACATGAACGTTGTTGTGCCTCTATAGGCAAAATCATAGGATCTTAAAAAATGACACTAACCTGGCTAATGGCACTGATGATAACTTACAACACTTATAACGCAGCTTCTCAAATACTGTCATTCTATAGTCGACAGGTCTGAAATGTAATAGATGTGCTTGAAGACCAATCGGACATTTTCACCTCTCTGACTCTCATCCACTGAACACTCAGAGCACCCAGACCGTGAGTGTGTGAACGTGGACCCAAACCCGCTAAAACTCGTAGTAAATATTGTAAGTAAACTTCACAGCGAACATTTCTGCCTTATGTGTCTATGTGTGCGCATCCCTGTGTGCGTACGTCTGTGTGTGTATATGTGTTTTTTAATATCAGTCCCTAAAGTTTCCAAGACGCAGAGTGGGTGGTGACTTATTGTCTGAAAATAAAAAAAAAAAAAAAAAAATTCATTTTTTTTCTAGTTATTCCGCTGCTCGTATTAACAGCCCACCGGATGTGCCCAAGGGCTTCGACACAACTCCTACTAAAACAACAGTAGTACAGATAAAACAGAGTCTATATTTGACCTTTCACTTCCAAATGCTGCTGAAAACAAATCAGTCGGTGTGGCAAGAAAGCCGCAAAAACACTATTTGGAAAGGGAGCACATTGAAAATCTAACCATAATATATTCATCATATACTGTATATACATAATACATATTTAAAGGAATGTCTATTTTAACCCTGGTGAAAATAGTTAGAAAGCACCAAAGTGCTATTTACACTTGCTATGTAATTACTTTATTGTTCAAAGTAAGTTACTTACTTTTTTTCAGTTTCCACTCGTTATGTTATGCTATTCTACGTTATTTAAAGGTATAAAGCAATACATCAGCTATTCCAGCTCAGGCGCAATTAGCATCTGCCTAGATTCACTGTCAGGGTTAATATAACAAACACTGTCTGGTGTAGCTCAAAACGCAGTACATATATTCCTGGAAGTTATTTATAAATATATATAATTATCTAATCAGGTGGTCACACTGAAATATATTGACATACATAAAATGAGTTTCGCATAATTAGCAGTGACTTACTGGTAATTAAAGCAGTGCAGCATTTGGAAAACATGCTCATTCACTTTATGGCTAGTTTTAATTATAAACATCGGAGCCCCGGTTGAATATTTGTGCAATACACATACTTCTGACTTTTGACTCAGACTACAAACCTGCACAGACTGCCAACACACGTACACACGTGCACACACTCACACACACACACACACACACACACACACACACACACACGTAGATTCCTACCACTCCCCACCACAGGGCGTCGGCATAGCTTCCAAACTCGGTGGAGCCGCGGGCGTTGACTGCATCTTTCTCTGCCAGGTAGACAAAGTACGAGGAGAAGATCAGGCTCAGAAAGCCAATGTATAAGGTAGTGATCAGCTCCTGAAATAAATATGCACAAACACATGACATATTTCAAATTCAACAAACAAGATTTTTTTCAACAATATGAGATTCGATGATATCTGTGAATTTATACTGTCGGCCCCTCCTGAATTCCTCAATATGAGTTTCAGTCGACTGCCCGGACTCGAGCGTGATTGAGGGCTCGTAATATGACATATGGGTGTGAATATTCATGGGAAGGTGGGGAGAAGCTAATGATTACTTCTTCTTTTTTTTAACTGCTGATCATTCATGAACTGAAGCTGGATTCTCTACAGAAAAAAACCCAAAAACAAAAACATCACAGCAACTGTGACTAAACCTCAATACAACATCGCATGAGAAAGAAAAGACAGTTATTTCCTCCAAAACAGTCGGGTGACCGGGATCTCCTCCTTGTTATTGGATTGTGGCACGTTTTTCTCCCTGCACACCGTAATGGTGTTTCAGCGTGATGTTGATCCACCACTGCGGCGTGCCTTTAACGGTGATTTAGCCCGGAGCTAGCTAGTAGGAGCTACTCCAGGCTAGGTGTGGCGTGAGGCGCTGATGGGAAAAGTAGGGGAAGGCAACAGCTGGTCTTGGTCCGAAAAGAAAAATGGGTCGACATTGGGGCCTTTAAATATAGCGCCGCGAAGAGAAAAAGTGAGTGTGTAGTGATGACAGAAGGTGCAAAATAGATGGGAAAAGCACTATAGAACCAGACCAGACACCTTAAATTACGCCACACAGAAATGAAGGTATTAATGGCAAATGTTTAACATGATTTCATTACTAGTGAAATCATATTAATTTAAGAAATACGTGAACTAGTGTAACATGATGTGCTATTAGCATTTTCACAAACAACACTGCTTGCAACGTTTGCTTAAGACAAGTTTGTTTAAATTGTACACAGAACACGCTTCATGTGTGGGTGTAGCGCTTAAATGAACTGCTCTGCAGTGCTGCATTCTTAATCACGCAACCTCTCATTCTGTGACAAATTTACTTTACTGCTTCTTTGAGCCTGACATCAGTCGGCTGAGATCTTTCTTGAAGGAGGTGTTCTGAAGTTGGAGGAAAATGCTTTTCAGTAATCACAGCATGACTTGATCGAAAATGGTGTGAACATAAGTGTTTTTGTCGACGAGAACAAAACACTCTTTGACTACGACGGGGCGAAAATGTCAAAAGTCAAGGGCACCGTGTGAGCGTTTGAAAACTGAAAAAGGATGAAACTGAATAAAATTAAGAAGTGCGCAACACTTTAATCACAAAAATAATAATGAAAAATATTAAATTAACCCAACTTTTGACACAAAGTTCATTTTTTTTCAACACCTTCCCTTAATTTTTGCAGCCATAAAGGAATGAATTACAGTCTAAACCGGAGGTAGGATGAATAGCAATCACCAATGACTGGAGCACTGCTGATTGAGGTTGAAACCCAGCATGCTTATCTCTCCCAGTGAACTCTTTAAAAGACCTATGAAGCGTCTTGTTGCAGACTCAGTAACGATCTGACTGTGATATGTTCGGGACATCTAATTGGGCTTGACTCTAATCCTGTCTGACTTTAATTAGACTACTACTGTTTTGTTAAACAGCTCTTCAAGTGAATGTTCTTTTTCTTCTCACCTACTACGTGATTTTAAATAGTGTTTAGCCACTCAGAGTGCTGCACTGAACGGAAATTCTCTTTCGTGTCTCGGCCCAAAACTGTCACTCCCGGAGTTTTCGGCGCACCGCAGGGGAAACAATCTGGGAAATGGCTGTTTGGTGCTTTTGCTGAAAAGACATAAACCTGTCTGTACGTTACTCTACACTCCATTAGCTCACAGAATGTGTCCGTGTATTTCTTCATATAACTACACGTTTTTTTTTCAAACCTTGAACACGAGAACCCACAATGCCTTGAGCTTAAAACACTGCTTGCAACTTATCAGTAAATGACAGCATTTAATGCATTCAGGTACATCTTCCTGGGGTCTGTGCTACAGATTTAGTGGATTTATATGTTGCTGTTGCTGTGACCTGCAAAGCATTCAGGAGATATTCTGCCAGTGAGCCAGCGAGAGACAACTGTGCAAATTGTGTTTACAAGCCAAAAGCACAAAAAATGCTGTTGTACAAAGAAGACTGGGCAGTGACTGAAGTGAACGCAACTCCATTTACTTTTCAACTCCATCTGTGTACTTGGAGGGGCTGCAGTTTCACGTCTCGCGTTGACTTAAACACAGTTAGACGTTCCCCGAGGAACAATTACTGGAGGTATAGCACATAGCATCCAGCCGGTTGATGGCAATTTGACCTGCTGTACTGCCTATTGCATGATAGTGTACGCTCTCTGCTGCTAGTGCAGGGCTGTTAGGGCGGCCAAAGAGCAGTGCAAAAGGGAAACAAGACAAAAGACTGTAAACAGAAGCATCACGTTTCATTCTATTCAACAACATCTCAGCTTTTGATGCCTTGACAGCCCAATCGAATTGAAATTGTTTATCACAATCTCATTCTTGCATATGCACGCTTACCATCTCCCCTCTGCCTCCATTTGTGATAAGTGTGAAGGGCGTGCCATAATATAAGTCATCCTAAAGTGGGGTAGAACTGGAGACTTTAACAGCGTAGAGTCTCCATTACCCTGAATGCATTAAATGCTGGAATTGGATAATCACTGCAATGGGTTGGCATCCCGGAGGGGCACGCTACACAGGGAGATTAATGGGCGAGGGAGATATGTTTGGGTCTACAGCCACGGTTTTCCGTATCATGAGGGTGTCTCTCTTGAACCCACTAGATCACCATGGTAAACTGGACACAGATGAGATGGATATGTGCTGAATTTCTGTTTGAATTGGCTATCGACAGCACGACCCTTTTATTAATTCTATTCCTGATGAAGTTCTTCTGTGAGTTATTGATTCTGAGTGGAGGAAATACGCTATATACAAGCCGCTGAGCCGTACATTAGGTACATTAAGGTACATTACGTACGGTATCCCACTGACATGTTTATTTTTTCTTTTTTTCTTTTTTACAGAAAAATTAGTTGCCTATTTTCTTTGAATAATATAAAGACTTTATGTTTTTCACAGTGTGTCATCCATACACTGAGAGAATGATGATGGCACAGCCGCTAAAGAACATTACTTATCAAAAAGTTTTCTTGTCTTGACGTTTATCACGGAAAAAAAAACAAAACACTTTCACTTTCAGTTTTCAGATTCATAGATTTCACGTGTCCGTTATTATGGGACAGTGTCAGACCTAAATACAGTCTTAGATTTAAAAAAAGAGTGAGAGCGAGGAGTGTTGAAATCAAAAAAATAAGAATTTTCTTTCACCATTTTTCACCATCTTTTACCTGCAGTCACAATGTTGCTCTTGGCCATAGCATTTCATTATAACGACGTGTTCCTCTTGAATGAAGACAGAAGCATGTTATTAAATGTCATCGTGTCAAATGATGTAGAAAATGCCCCTTTTCACGGGAACATTTCATACAGAGAATCTGAAGCATATAAACTGTCACCCACCAGGGACACCAGCACACTGGACCACTGCTACACTGTTCTAAAGGTCACTTATCGTTCTGTTCCCCGTTCAGCTTTAGGACTCTCTGATCACCGTCTGATTCATCTCATTCCGTCTTACTGGCAGAAATTAAAAACTTCCAAGCCTGTTGTAAGGACTGTGAGGAAATGGACAGAGGAGTCAAAGCTGGAGTTGCAGTCCTGCTTTGACTGTACTGATTGGAGTATCTTTGAAGCTGCAGCCACCGATCTCAATGAATTCACTGACACTGTGACATCATATGTCAGCTTTTGTGAGGACACGTGTGTGCAGATCAAAACCTTCTGCGCATGCAACAGCAGCAAACCACAGTTCTCAGCTAAAAAAAAAAACAGCTTGTCAGCCAACCACTCTGTCTCAGTTTGGAGAGAGAGGCCTGCAGCACATCAACTACAGGAGATCAACCGCCCACCCTGTAGAAAACCACAGTCTGGCTACTGCAGGTTTGAGAAGCACTCGTTCACACCTCTCACCCACACAAAATGACTACCTCCTCACCCTGTAACCCCCACCCTCCTCCCTTCAGACCCTCCCGCCTGCACTGAAGATCGGGTGAGGAGCATGTGTCCCCCTCCTGCTTGAGAATCTGTGCAAACCAGCTAACCGATCCCTGGAGCTGCGTGAAGTGCCGTCCTTCTTCAAACGCTCCACTATCATCCCCGTCCCCAAGAAGCCCTCCAGGAAAACTGAGTCAGGAAAAGTCAGGAAAACTCCCCTGCAATAACTCTCTACCTCAGATGTATCTACTGTGTGAAATACATGCTCCTTAAAATTGCACCAATCATCTCCTACATTGGACTGGACACAGACTTCAATCTTTAGTCTAATTATTTTGTACTTTATTCTAACTACTTGGCCAATAAATCTGACTCTGATTCTGATTCGGAAGCAGAACGCCTGGGTTGACAATCTCTAAGGAGGGCTTCGGGATTTGTTGAGCCAGCTCCCACAAAGAAAATCAGGCTCCGGTTAAACTTGGCACATAGCACATCACTCAGGTCATCAGATATTGTTGTTTGTCATTTTGACAATAAAATACAAGATTTTATACACAAAAACGTGAGCGGCATTTGGTTTTGATGCATAATGTAATCTGGTTTTGCGGGTATAAAATCATGAAAATGATGGGATAAAGATCATCATCATCATCATCATCACCATCATCTTTAGGCTTCTACAAGTATGTCACATGAAGCAATTTAAGAAAGAATAACAAGAAGGAACAGGTTTCACAAGTAGCTATTTCAGTATTAATACGACTTTCTTTTCATGGTGGGTTCAGCACAATGAATGCATCCCAAAGTTTTATATTGCTTTATATCCTTTAATTTTATTTCATGAACAGTGACACCCTGTCGCTAGCTGGCAGGAACTACCAAATGGCCCAAATATCTCCCTGAAGCGATATTCTTCACACCCTGGGTCGACAGGCGCTGACGGACAGCCTCTTATGATCATCAGCCAAGGCCAATACAGGGAAGCGCAGCAGGCGTTACTGGATGAGCAACATCCCTGACAAGCTGGTCACCTTCACTACTCTTTCATACACATATCAAATACATCTACTGTCACCGCTGGAGGCGAGCATGACCACCTCTAAGCTGGGAGATACTCTGGAGAGGCTACAGCCTCTAACATACTGCACGCTGTCCTGAAAATTATTTTCACCATAATAAACCTTCCCATGTGGAGGATCTGCATTCTTTAGTGAAGAAACAGTACTTGTTTAGGTCATAAATTAGGCCAGAAAGTCTCCATCTCACTAATACTAACCTGAAGCCCTGATGCCTTTGGACCTGAATAGTGTTTAAAGGAAAAGTGGTGTACCTGCCGATGGATGAAGACAACAGAGCCCAGGAGACGCCAAGTTCCACCCTGCCGGTCCACGTGGAGCATTCGCAGGATCTGCAGGAAACGAATTCCTCTGGAAAATAACAGGGGCTCAAATGCTGAGAGTGTAATAACACCAGATGCACGGCACACACACACAATAAGGCCAAAGGTACGTGGGTAACCAATATCAGTTTAAAACCGCTGGGATTAACCTTTTGCTGAAACACCCCACTCCTTAGGGAAGGCCTTCCACAAGATTTTGGAACATTTTTGTTCTCATTCAACTGAAAGAGCAATAGCAAAGTTGCTGTCTGATGTCGAATGAGACCTGGATCACACCGGATGGAGGTGAAGTCAAAGCTTAGTGCAGGTCATGCAAGCGCTTCCACAGCAAACTGGGAAAAAACGCCTGTCTTTATGTCATTTAAAGGGCTTGCCTCAATTGCTTACTTTTATCTATCTATCTACTTATTATGTACCTTGTTTGCTTTTTTAAAATTTATTTATTTTGAGTCACGTTGAGCTACATTATATATGTAGGTCCCATTCGTTTCGTTTCGTTTCGTTTCGTTTTGTTCATATAAATGCAAATGACTGTATGACAAATGACCGTCTGCACTATTTATTTAAATATAATGTGATAAAATAACATTATACTAGTATACTCTAGAACAAGAGACCAATTATCTAGGTTTAAAACTCTCATGTATTCAATATTCATTATTTGTAACATGAAAAAGTTCATGCCTTTTTTTTATTTTATTTCGATGATTATGACCAATACAGTCACGGTGAAATGTTCTGATATTGCAAATTTTTATTGCTGTAGGCCACAATTATCAAAATGAAAACGCTGGAATGGAAGTTGCTGCAAGTACAAGAAATGAAATAGTTTCCCAATTTCCACAGTGGAGTAAAATGCTCTAAATTCTAAAACGAGGATTCGTCACACACATGTTCAATCCAGCGGCACATAATATCTGTACGATAACTGTTTCTGCGACCTTTACCCTTGTCGTGTCATCAGCATAGTCTGTGACACTGCCATTTGAACATTCGTGCAAAATTTGAAGATTGTCCATTAAGGCGTTTCTGAGATATGGTGTTAACAAGAAGGGGATGGACTTTTGGATGGTTTGCACATGCACAAACACCGTGTCTTACCTTACAGCAGAGGTGGCAAAGACCTGGCCTTTGGAGCCCACAGACAGCACGATTACTGACGCCACCACTACAATCAGATCTGTACTGACAAAGAATTAATTACAAGAAGCAGCATGCATAGGTCCAGTGGTAGGCACAACATTGGACCAGGGATTGTCCTTAACAGAAGGTCAATGAGGAAAGAGTCTTAAAGAGTGGATGGACAGTGCTCTATTAAGACATCATCATTGGTTTTTCATGACAAACATAATATATGAATCAACTGAGGTTAGAAGGATTACAAGTACTATAATTCTAGCATCCATTGCTGCATATTTATCAAAAAAAAAACCAAACAAACAACAAAACACCGGGAGGCTCCAATATCAGTAATAAGAAAATTGGAAGGTAAGTAGAAAAATGCTGTAGTGATAGAGTTTTAATTTCATGCCAAATTTGTCCGAGACATTTCATTTGGAATGAAGCTCAGGATGTATTAAAGACATTGTTTAAATATAGTGTGTGGGTAGGGACTGAGACATCTGTTTGTGCGGGCATGTATAGATATGTGTGCATGTGTGTGTGTCTGTGTGAGAGAGAGAGAGAGAGAGAGAGAGAGAGAGAGAGACAGAGCGTTATGTTCCCACCAATAATAGATATTGGCTTCCTGGCAAAGCGTAGTCGACCCCAGATGCCAACATATTTACTGCGGCAGCCTGCTGACCAGAGGCGGACAAAATACTCCACACCGAAGAACACCACAAGGACGATCTCCTGCCAGAGAAATGAGGGAAAAGAGCAGACAGATGTGGGAGAAGGACAGTTGGTAAAAAAAAAAAAAAAAAAAATTAAATTAAACTCAACTATCTGATGTTGTTGCAGGTCATTCGGTGCATAGGCACCCGAACAGCTGCTTCAACAAAGTGCTTTAACGCGCTTTAACAACCTGCCAAAGCAATTCATTAAGGATTATTGATTGTTTCTCAACAGATACGCCATTTGTCAGTGTTTAATATGGACCATACAGGTGCATAATCCATAACTTCGGCTGCAAAGTTTGTTGATCCAATAATTATTAATCCTGGCAAAGAGTAATCTGTGTTTTGTTCATTTCATTGAGTTTAGAATGCACTTCTGACGAGACAAGATAAATAACACTTTAATAGCAAGTGTCCACACACATTGTAAAGCTGCCGTCAGAAGCTTAACAGGAAGAAAACAGGAAAACAGCGCCTCAATCAATCTAATAGTCAAACTAATAACTCATCAATAAAACGACAGATTGTTATCTTTGCAGTTTGCCTGTGTCGCTGGTTAATTAGCCGCGCTAGCTCCTTTCCCTTGGGTACACTCTCGTGCTAAGCTGAGCTAGCCTACAAACGGCAGTAGCTGCATCATCTGCCACATCTGGATTACTTTCTCATTTTCTTCACATTCTTATTCCCCTGACTTCATGTAACACAGATGACAATGACTGAATCGAGCCAAAACAGCATATGTGTGGCGCTCAACATGGTGCTGATGCTCAATTGACAACACTGCATTTCAACTCCATGCAAGTTTCCTCCAGTGATCGTCAAGGACAAATGGATTGAAAATATCAATTAAGGCGCACAATTAAAGCAACATGTGGAAATTAATGAACTGGTGTGAAGGCAATTTCTTCCACATGTCTCTTAATTGCACATTTGGAAGCGAAGCTGTTGGAAAGAGAATCGGTAGCTTATCATTGATTTTTAATGGGGACATGATCGTTGTGCAGTGAACGACGAGAGGGGACAAACTGGGAGATTCAGGCAGAAGGCATGTCCCCTTGTTGTACAGCAGGAGACTCTTTCATCTTGGAATTATCTCTTTTTTTTTTTCATCATCAGAGCCAAAGATTAAAATTTCACTGCATATCAAACAGCTTGACTGCTGCAACAACATTGGATTAACAGGTTAAATTGTGTTCTTGGAAGTGAATAAGAAAAAGAAAAAAAAAAAAAATGTTTTTGTAATGTATTTCTTAATTTATTCTGTGAGTTTTCCTTTCTTCAAGGTTGAAAAACAAACAAATGGTTCTTCCACAAAAGCGACACAACTGGGAGCAGACTCAAATACAGGCGCAGAGGAATCAAAAGTTGCATTTATTTGAGGCTGAAAGGGAGTCTGATGTCCGCTTACGGCGCGTGCTCATTCCATATCTTTTAAATGTACAGTACGGCTTGATCTCCAGCAACAGACTGAAAACTTTGTCAGCAGATTATTGGCTTAATATTGGAGCTTTACTGTTGGTTCTCAAACATATGTGGGTTAGAAACCCTTGAACACTTGAAAAAGTAAAGTTTGGGATTAGATTGTTCTGTCCACTGCTGATTCCACAATCAAGAGTGGGTCATCAAACTCACCTTTCGGGCCAACACTCAGGATACAGCCTCAGAGGTGAAGTCGAAATAATGACAAGCTTGAATGTACACATCAGGTGGGATCTTATTTTGCTTGTGACTCACATTTGATTCAGCTCTCATCTGAGTGATCATCAACATTTGATTCACATGTATTGAATTACAGGGTTAGGGTCAACTCATCGGTTCAACCCTGCATGTAAGACCTGAGCACTTGTTCCTTCTCTTAAAGGGGCTTGCATCAAGGACCTGATAGTAAGCTAGCAAGTATTATATTTAGTGTTGCCACAATGCAATACAATACAATAGTTCACAACCATTCTGGATCCAAAACAAACAAGTTGTGAATGTGAATCCTTTGGGCGACCTGCCAAGTGTTCGGCCAAACCTATGACTACAAGCACTGTCTGCCAGCGCTGCGACTCCGAGAGCAGACGGCGCTCTGTTAACCTTGAGTGCGCAGGAAGAAAGGAGCGTAACGAAGGAGATGCTTCTGTCGTGGGGGAGGAGAGAAAGAAAGGGTGGCAGGGTCAGAGCAAATCTAAACTAGAAAGCACAAAGAACAACCTGGTTCCCGCTGGGACGGAGAGTGGAAAAGATGAATGCTGGAGATTTAGGTAGCTTTATCGGCGTAGCAATTATTAATTATTCATTATCAGTATAGAGGGAAAGAATAAGAAGATTAAACATCTCCAAAAGCATTGTGCAAAGATATTATGATTGTTACTAACAAAACTCATTCAGTTTTTGTTTTTCTCATTACGGGTCTGACTCTGCAGCAGCGTCTCTGCGAACTGAAAATCGGACTTGTTGGATCTGAGCTTCTTATTCTCCAGCCCATGAAACGGCCCATGAAACACCATGACCACTCCATCCGATTATCCTCAGGCCAAGGTGAACTTGTCACGTGTGGCACACTCCAGACCTGCTTTAAAGAAAATCCCCAAGTCCTTTTCATCCTTTCTCTTGTTTGAGCTCGAGTGATTCCCCCATCACCCCAAACAGTTCCCATGCTCGGCAGTGGGTGTCTTGGGGTTAAGTTTATCCCATTTACTATTGATTCTCCAGGAGGAGCCTGCGTCCTCCCAGGCCTGCGGGGTGCACTGAAATTGTCTGTAGAAAAAGAAGCGTATGAAGGGTCCCTAAATTGTTTTTCGTGGGGCAGCACTTAGGTCAATCAATCCATGAAATTGCTTTTCAGATAACAGACACTGAGTGTTGATATTTCTTGATTTCGGTTGTTGCACCAATATCTTTAGATGTAATCAGTCAAAAAAAAAAATCAACATCTGTTTATGCCTAATCTTAATTAAACAGGGTCACTCGAGGAACCATGCTGACTCAACGTCTATAAAGCGCACAGTCTATTTAAATGGCTTGGCTGACACGGAGCAGTAATTAAACTAACTCATATATCAGAGTCAGACCTGATTGCAGATGCCATTCGATGAAAGCAGACCAAACAGAAGTGCTGAGCAGATGGTGAAAGTCAAAGGAACGATCCGACCATTAGACAGCTGAGGGAGAAAAAGGCTGCGGGCTGTATCCACTGTGTTAACAGTCCTGTTAGAAGACAAACTGTGCGTTTTGCTCTTGAGATATTAGACGTGTTTTTGAATCATAGTAACTGCTGCTTTCATCTTCCACACACACACACTCATAGACGCCCGGAACGGTACTGTTTGCAGTTTTTTATTTTTTACACCGTTATCTAAAAATCACAAATTTGTTATTTCATTATCTCGAGACAACAGTCTTTGCTGATTACGATATAATCAGCTAGTTTTTGATAAGGAAACATTTCCCTTTATGTTCATGGGAGATGAGGAATACGATGTCAGCGCATGCATTCATGGCTTCTTGTCAACGGCAGCAAATCGAGTCCCATCGACGAATGCTCATTGTTAATCACGGCTTCAAAGTGAACCTCGAGCCTTATGTGATTATTTATATACATCAGGTGTCAACGTTTTGTCATGGAAACTCACATCTCATCCGCAGAGACAAGTTGTGCCCCTTAATGTCAGGCAAAGACACGAGGGTTTAATGTAGAAGTGATGGAAATCCGACTGCGTCAGATGACTTGAACAGATGATGTATTTTCCTTGTGTCAATTCTTAGGCCTAACTGCATGATTGCCCTAAACTTAATCAAATACCATTGGCTTATAGGGTGCATGTCAAAACATTGGTTTATTTCCAGTTCTCTATGTCAACAAATATTCTTTAAAAAGAGAGAGAGAGAGAGAGAGAGAGAGAGATTGGTTGCACAAACTAGAGATGGAGTGAAGAGAGAGGATGAGAATGAACAGCATTAGAGAGAACAAAGCAGTATATCACAGAAATGCAATGTCATTTTCAGATTCGATTGTGTGGTTTATCGGCCGAGTGTATGAACCGCGCTGCAGAATGGAGTCACTGTTGATGGAGACAAAGAAAGAAATAACAATCTATGTTATTCTGTACACCCATCTCCTCTGTGAAGTGTTTTGCAGCAGTAAGTCCTCACATATTTGAGCTTGTTCATATGGTGTTTTTATATACTATGATGGCACACAGCACGACGGAAATAAGCAGTCAATGTGATGGCTGAGGATTTCTACTTTCGTTCTGCAAGCCATCGATGAGCAAGCCCGGGTCTTCCACAGAGATAACCTAAGGAACCAACTCTGACATCACTCTAACGACAACGTATATTATTCTGATGCTCTAACTTGTAGGCGACCACGTGCAAGCAGCTCAGGAAAAAGAAGACTTTTTCCTGGGAATTCATGTCAGCTTCAAACGTGTGTGGCTGAATTACTCCAATGTTAGGACTTGGCACTGCGCAGTGTATAGTAGAGTACTTTAAAAGCTGGAAGGTGGTTGAGCAGGTGAGTTCTGGCTTGGTTTGACTGCAGGTGTGGGGCAGAGCGGCGAAGGAAGATGGACGTGGCTAAATTAGCGCATTCGTAGACCTCGCACAACTAAATGAGGCAAAGGTGTAGAGTTACATCCCAGTCATTTTCCAGCCCCCAGGGTGTGTTTTTTTTTGATGAAAACAAATTGAAGTATGTAATGTTAGAAAATAGTAAATAATAATTAAGGATTTAACCAATGGCTAGAGCAGGATTTCAAGACAAATACATTTCAACAAAGACCTCGAAAATCTATAAAGGGGGGAAACAGTAGCCTGCACTTGGTCACATTTTTTCTGTCCATAAAAAGTTGTGTTCTTTCACAAATTGGTGTCACTTGTGAAATCAATTGAGGTGCTACACACAGACATGACACACTTGAACTGATGATGGATTACAGCTCGGACATCTCTCCCTCTATCACTTCTCGCTGTTGTTGACTGTTGTTGTTGCCGTGACTCCTTTGAAATATCATACGCCGCTCTTCTCCTTCTGTCCCTCTCATTATGTTTACTTTAAGACAAATATCTTTGTTCGCTGACACTTTCTCTCTCTCTCTCTCTCTCTCTCTCTCTCTCTCTCTCTCTCTCGCGCGCTCTCTTTCTTTTGTGTGAAAATGAGGAGTTTGGTCTTGAGATTATTGCTCTCCATATGTTGGAACCTGTCTTTGGCCATCAGGTGTTGATACGGTGAGTGGAACAATCTTTGATTTAGTAGATATATATGCTAATTTAAAGATCTGGCACATTTTTCTAATGATACAATATTAATCCCAGGCGATAGCCACATGTTACTGACACTCACCACCCAGAAGAGTGTCGTGTGAGCCAAGGCCTGGTACTGGTCGATGGTAGAGAGCACGCTGAGGATCAGACAGGCCAGAACAATGAGAAACCTGTAGGAAGCAGAGGGTGGCAAACGTCAGTCTTGGTTAGTTAAAAGTGGGATTTTCCTCGAAACAGAGCCTCCCCGAACTCAGTTCATTCATGCAAAAACTAATCTTTTCAGTCCTTTTTCAGCAGTCCAGTCCACATATATTCATATTCACAGGCTTTCATTTAAACAGTAAAACGTCCATCAATTCTGCTTCAGTCAACACCAACAACTTTTGGACGAAAACACTCAAGACAGCGTGTCTTCACTTAAAACAATGCATCTCACTTAATTGGAGCAAACGTTCAAGGACGGCCAGGAAAATCTCTTTAAGCTCCGCCGTAAGAGTGCAGCGTACATGATAAACTCGAATAGCGAGTGCACAGGTTCACTCGCACCTGCACAGACAGCAAAGACTCGACTGCACCTTAACATTCTCCTTAATCGCCCTCAAGGTCACAAGTGTTTTAAGTGCTGCAACATTAAGTCTGAATCCCTTCTTCCAACTTTAGAAAAAATATCTTATTTCTTTGAGATGAGACTTCAACCCGATGTGACATGACGCCTAAAGCATTTCAGATGTGGCCTTGAGTTTCTTACATTTCGTCTCATATCGCATTTCTGAAGCTTTTATAATGCATTTTTGGAGTCAGTATGCTAGAGAATGTAAGACAATGTAGTATTAAGAGCAAGAAAGATTACAGCTTTGGAGGTGAAGAAGCCAACAAATGACACAAGCTGAAAGTCCCCTATAATGGTTGTTACCTGCATGTCTAAAACCCATAATATGCGGACAGTGTTCAATTATATTCAAAAGCTTAAGATGCATTAAATGACAAAAGGTAACTAAAATTTTAAAGGCCAACATTTTAAATAGCAGGCTCAATTTACATTAAAGGCTTTCATATAACACCTTGTAACACCAAGTACATTTTAATCATCACTTCCTACAGCCCTTCATAAAACTAAGAGCGAGAATTCCTATTAAATTTGATGGTTGTGGTGAAAGAGTGGAAAGCAGGGCTGACCTCCGTGTAGGCGAACAACAATTCTCACACTCATAAACTTGTTCACACTTGTTACACACCACTGAGCCCGGAACAGCCTCGATTCCTCTTTATCTGACACCGCGGCACTGCTCTCAATATCGGGGTTGAATTTGGTGTTGTGTTTCATTCCACTTCATTATATCTGTCTCTGGGATCCCTTATTAAAGAATAAATGTGAATTAGACCGTGATGCGTTCGGTGCAGAGGTATTTCTGTTGGCAAGAGACGAGCTGGTGGAGAGCAGAACTTCTGAATGCGCTCGGATGAAAATGTCCTCATTTAATCAGCTGATCAGAAAACACTGTAAAGGCTGTTGAACTTAAACGTTTACACACAACAAGATTTATGAATTTAACTATGCTAATGTTTCATTTTGAATGCAGCCAGTGTCTATTTTTGGAGAACTTAGACCTGTGAAAAACGTGGCACTGCAGCCATCACTTTGCCGATTGATTCTTTAAGATTTTGATTAAATATGTGACACAGCAAAGATATTACAGGCAATGAGACAAAAAACATGCATATGAAGGTATTTTGGACTCATACCTGTTACTTTGCTAAGCGTAACAAGTCACCGTGACTACATGTTTAGTCACAACCCCTTTGCGACTTATCCAGACGCTTCCCTTGTATGTCCAGGATATAATCTGTGCAACGTGACGCGAACACATCACATAGCACAACCTTCATAGCAAAGACTGTCAAGGCAGAGAGGGGTGGAGGTCGAGGTTGAGTAGAGAGTCACATTCTCTTTCACTCAGGAACCACAGCTTGCAGCTCATTTGAAAAACGTCATTTCCGAACATGAAGAAGCTTCTGTGCCTAAACTTTAACTCACCAATCATTTCCTACACCCCACATTAATTTTGTTGCCTAAAATCAACCAGAGTCGAGGCTTTGCTCGTCATCTAGCGACACCAAAAGCCTTTCACGTCCGGCTAATACATCAAGGGTGCATAACAGACTGTGACAAGCTGGGATAAGTATGGGCTTGTACAAAGGGGCCAAATTGTGAACAATCACGTTCAATAGAAACGAAAGTGGGAGTGGAAGAAACACAATATTGACCTGACACATATCGACAATACTGCACAGCAGTATCAGACCTATTGGCTCCCCTGTCATCTAGTTCCAATTGTTTTTAACGTTTGTTTGGAAAACAGGCCTAAAAATGTCTTGCTCCTATAATACAATAGACTTGATGGAAACTATGTGTTGAGGGAGTTGTAGTTTCCAGCCAGTCTTTGCACCACGGAGGTCCTTATCAGCACATGCTACAGCCTGGGTTTATTGAAGGCCGGCCAGGACTCCAAATACCCCCTTTCAAACTAACACACACACACACACACCCAGGGTCTTGAACATGCCTGCCACACGTCAACACGGATAAAAGGCAGAGGAGCGCGAATTGCTTGGGGAAGATGGACGTGTGTGTCACGCAGCTAACAAAGCAGCCGCTCCCGTCCCACAGAACTCAACGAGTAGACATGAAACGATTCTGTAGGTTGACATCCGCCTGTTCAGCAGAATGACATCCACCGTCCGACGGCTGGGCAAATGGGAGCACGTTAGAGGAGCAGGGAGGCAAAATCAGAAAATGCTCACAATCTGAATTGCGGTGAAGTTTCTAAAATCTTGCGCTCAAAGAGAAGATGAAATGAAATACGAATGGACGTCAAACTTTCCCAACCAAACGCTTCAGCGTGCTCATATGTGGAAACTTCTCCGCGAGGCTCCGCTTAAATGGGCTCAAAGCAGAGGCGCACGCTCAGTGTGCTGAGCGTTCAGCTCCTGCTTCACTTTTAATCCAATTGAGACAATCTGACTCATCAGTCCCTCTCCACTAACTGCAGCATCACAGTTCACTTCCTCTACCTCCAGTGAGCTCGCTGCCGCAACATACAAAATAATGCGCTGGCTCAGCTACGCAGGCGGCAGCGAACTCCAAACAAAACCTCAAAGCGTCGGACCTATCTATTATTGATGGGCAGGTTCTCTTGCAGTGTGTTGTGCAGCGAATGTAGGGACAAAGCGGGGGACGGGATTACAGTTAGTGGCGACGCCGTTGAGAGCGAAACAAGTTTGGACGACTAAAAGGTTGATAAAGTGTGAATGTATTAAACTGAGTCTTTAGGGCCTCTTTAAGTTGCAGGCGAGGTCTTGGTCAACACTTTGGCCAGTACGGGGTTAACAGCTGGGCGATGTAAGGTGGTCACCGACGAGTGACCTTGTGCGCCATTAAGAATCTGCGCTCCCGCGTGTTTGACGGAGAGAAGAAAAACATAACAGGACAGAAGCTTTTTTTCCCCTGATTGCTGAAACATGGGACGGAATAAAAACCGCTTCATTCAAAAATGCAATCGAATATCAACCTGTGAACTCTTTACCTCTTAGAACATAAAATATTTTTGTGAATTGATGTCCACAAGCTTGATACTGTTTAAAAAAAAGTGGTGTGACCGATTTGAAATGGATGCAATTTCCTGTTGCAGTATGCCGCGCTGATATCCAGCAAGAGTATCGGTTACGCTCTATTAATTGCATTGCTTTTCCGACAGGCGAGCGGTTGGTTTTGTTTTACTCCTGGCCCCCGTGAGTGCGTCGTATAACCACACGCACCAACTTACAGCTGACACAAACACATGCGCGTGCAAACATGCTCTCACACGGGTTCCTCTGATGAGTCTTTCTCCCACAAAAACGTTTGCAAAACATGGTAGTGAACTGACCCCAAAACCACACTGGATGGCTAAAAATCCCAATAATATGATCTTATTCACAGTTGTCTGTATAACAGAACTGAGAGATTTGTCTGAAATAGCTGAGCCTCCCCTTTGGCTCCACTGTTTACATTTCACACAAATGTGTTATATACAGTAAGAGTCTAAAGGTTTGTTTCTTCAAGTTCGGATTTATGTTTGCATTTCCCTTCCATCTTTCTCAATAAAAGTATACGTTTGTCCTGCAAATGCTGACTACGTCTCCATTTGTGTGAATTGAAAACAGTGGACTCTAATTCAAGGGTGTAGGTTCAGATTATGTAAAATATATAAAAAAAAAAACCAACAACATTTTTTTATA
>KV751315.1:17795509-17808660 GCA_001698575.1 Mola mola | reverse complement strand
TTCCCTCCAGCAAGACGTGGTTGTGGGTGTTTCTTTGTTTGTTTGTTTATTTGCAGGATTATACAAAAATTCTGCATAGATTCACTGAAAAACGGTGGGAGTGGGCCAAGGAAGAGGCAGTTAGAATTGGTGCAGATCTGGATCCGTACTCTTTACTTTATTTTGTATAAGGCACATTTTCAAAATCATAATAATTAATAATAATATAAAAAGGGCTTTAAAAATTCATCTGCAGTGAAGGTTATGTTTGTATCCCTGTCTTCTGGTCGTTCGGCTCGTTTGTTGGCTTGTTAGAAGGACGACACGAAAACTATCGGAAGGGTGTCAACAGAACTTGGTGGCGGATGGTTCAAAGAAGAGCACATTCGATTTTGGGGTAGATCCTGATGAAGGAGCCGATTCTGATCATTTCAAATGAAGGTGGCTGTTGGAACGATATCATTATTATTATAGCGTCTGCCATCAGCATGTTTTCTACAATTTCTCAATATTTAGACTACAGACAGCAGCATTGCAGAGGGTTTACCGTCCGTGATCAATATCAATATCTAATGTTTATTACACACCCCTGTCGTTCTGTCTGTTCAGCGTGTAGCAGGTTTTTTTCACCAGCTAACGTGACCTTTGCTCACCTTTGCCAAGTGAGACCTGAAAATTTGGAATCAAACAGTGCTGGTGAGAGTCCTGCGAGAGGTGAGCAGCAGTAAACGAAGATCAATCACAGCTGAGTGCGACAGACCGAAGAGTCAAGCACAGACGAGGCGTCAGCTCAAAACACAGTATCATCCTCAACATCTCCGTGAAAAAAGGGACATTTGTGCATTAGGATATATTTGTGGCTGTCACGTCATACACTCGGAGACATTGCCGGTGTGCATCAGTTAATCATGGTCGAAGATGTTTAATAATAGATTCTCCTGTCACCATGACGGCCAATAGCTTCCCTCCTCCTGTGCGCTTATCCTTGGTGATGTTCTCACGTGTTTGAGTTGCACTGTATTGGCTCACACCGCCCGCGAGTCGCCGAGACTCTAACCTGCTCCGACAGGCCGCGTTCGCTCAGACACGGCGAGGTCGCAGGGTGGCGCACACACACGCACGCGCACACACACACCCGCACGCACACACACACGCACACACAAGGCCAAGTTTAGCTGCCTGCTATCAGTGCTGGCAAGTGGGCACAGACTGCACACATGAGGGTGAAGCAGAGGATCATAGCCCTATTCTACATTCCTAAACCTCCGCCTCAACACTCCAGTTTGGGTCTAACTGCGCTGTCACTTTGCTGAATGCGGATTATAGATTATACTAGGAGAGAAAAAACAAAAAAGATCATTCAAACATCTGTGAAATGTATTCTGTGGTCCGTCGTCAGCATTTCATTTGTCAAGAAATGAAGCTACCTGATGAAAGTTGTCACAGCAGCTTTGGCTGGTGAATTACAATGTGACAACTTCACGATCCTAAAGCTTCGGCTGATAAAGTCCATCCCTCGCTGGATTATTCCGAGTCTTGTGCTCATCGCCAGCCTACTTGTGTTTTATTTTCGAGCAGCCACACATCCCCGGTATGCTGTCAGGGAGGTCAGGGAAGGTGCGAAAGCATGGCTGAGTCGGTTCTGTTGTCGCTGAAGACTCGCTGAATTGGATAAAACTGTGCACTCAAGTGCTGCTGATGAACACGGTGTGCACAGAACTACTTCAGTACTCCTGTGAGGACGCGTTTTGTCTGCAGATTCTCTTGGCTGTGATGAATTATACGGTGTTCATTCATCTGCCATGGGGAGCCTAAAATATCCCCTTTAAAAAAAAAAAAAATCCTACAGGGACCTCCAGTTGTGTTGCAATATCAGTGCAGCATCTTCCTAAAATTCACGGGATTAACAGTTCTTTGTTGTGAGAGCTTCCGAGGCTCTACACGCGCAATTAACTCCCTGTTTAATTAGGATCGCGGAGTTGCAATTATACCCTTGAACACCCAGGGGATGGGGGACGATTATGAGAATAAAAACACTCACACTGTAAAGTGATACACGAAGCATTTCCAGCCGGACGGCCTCTCCAGGAAGTTATACACGCGTCCTTGGATGTAGGCGCGGGTGAGGAGCGGACGCACCCCGGTGCTGTACACCGACATCCGCACAGACATCCGGGGATGGGACGGGTGCGGCCGGAGGGACACCGGGGGGGTCTCATCGGGAGGGGGAGCCTCCTCTGGCATGTTGCCGCCGTCAGGAAACGCGTCGTTGACCGCGGCTGCGCTAAACGTGTCCAACAGCTCCAAATCAGTCGGTCCTTTTCCACGCGCAACTCCGGAGGAGCCCCGGGCGATCCCCTGACAGGCATCCGAACCAGACATCTCTCTTCCCCGCTACTCTTCTGTCGCTCGGCCAACTTTTTTGTCCCCCCCCCCACAACTTCTCGGGACAAACGCTCGCCCGTGCGCGTTCACCTCACGCTGCGCGCCGCATCGCGCCACGGCCCAAAGAGGGTTATTAACGCTCGGGATCACCAGCACCGAGTTTCTGTCGTTTCAGTTTACGGCTCTCCGGGTTGCTGGGGAATGACCCCCCCTCTAGTCCTTATCAGAACACTTATCTGCAGCTTGCAGAAATGTCTGTGGGCGCCGGGCGGTGCGCTGCAGAGAACCACCAGCTGTGAAAGACATTTCGTCTCTTAGCAATCTGCCGCTGATGAACTTCGGCCCGAGCCTGGGAAAACCCCCCCCCCAAACAACAGTAATTAGTTTTACCACACATCGCCAAAAAGAGTCCCGCTGCGCTGCTGTCAGTGTCGTAAAAAGGAGCCAAAACTCACACCCGAGTAAAAGTATTAGGCTATCTGATGTTACATGAACTTTTTAAAAGGAATTTTTCTACACTTAACGTACTTATGTATCATTCAGTACTTTATAGTACTTAAAAATTAAAATTTAGACTTCAGTACAGAACTTGAGCAAATGGGCTCTCTATAGTTACACTCCATGACTCTATACTGTATATTCTTTCTCCTTCTTTCAGGCATTTGAAAGTGTTTGGAATACGCCTAAATCAGAGGCGAACAAGCCAACACGGCACTTCGAGCTTGGCTCCGAAATGTGATAGAAGCTGCAATAATCAATTGCATCTCCCCTGAAGTGAGGCACAGTGCTTAAAAGGCCAAAAGCAAATACCCGCACCTTTAAATCAGTCGAAGAGAAACAAACAACTGAGCTATTACTGCTCCACAATGCCAATCAAAAGGTCTATCTGCATGTTAACTAAAAAGGAAGATATGTTCAAATATGACCAGAAACAAGCCAGACTGGCAGCAGTGTTTTGATTGTCTGCAAATGCACAAAGACACATCCACTTTTTATATGAATGGGTAGCGAACAATGCATCTGTCACGCATCTTCAGAGGAAAGAGGTTGGTTGACTCAATTTAATTTATCTGTGCACAAGTGTAGGATGGCCACTGTTTGAGATGTGTGAGTGCATGTGAGTCATTTTTCCCTCACAGAACTGTCATTCGGAAGAAACTAAAAACAACGGTAATTGGGTGGAAATCTCTGGCACTTAATTACATCCATTTTCTGCTATATGCAGCGGCCGAGACTGAAAACATCATAAGATGAAGCGAATTGGTCTCTGAGCTGATCTGCGTTAACTTTCCAATCTGTTTTTCCGCGGAAAAGTGTGTCCTAATCAGTTCTCTCTCGCTCCCTTTCCGTATCTCTGTCAAACCAAAGCTGCAAAGGCAGACGGCCGCCCACTTACAGCCGGGGTCTGCACCGAGGTTAGGCCTCACTGACTTCAGCTCTGAGTCTGACCTGGCAACCCACTCTAAACTGGCACTCTAAACTAATGTTCACAATGTGCCCGGAGGCTGGGGCTCTTCTCCTGGTTCGCGAGTTACTGAGGATGTCTGAAAGAATTTATCAACCAGGCGCAGAGAAAAGCTAAAAAGAAGAAAGCCGATGATGCAAGTCAGCAAGCACAAGGTACTAATAAATTGTGCAGTATTTACCAGGGGATGAACGCTGAGCAACCAGATGTCAATTTTTTTTCAGTCAAACCTGTTTAAAAAGATACCTACAGGTATGTGTGCTAGACTGCAAGGGGCTCTATTGTAACCGTCCACAGTCTGCAGGCCTTCATGGTGAACATAAACGCTGCCTTCATTGTGTAGGTCAGCATGTTAACCTTTACATAAAAAACAACAAAATTTCTCCTGTTTTGGTATTTTAAAGCAACAAAACACATTAATGACGGTACATTAGCTTAAAATTTCGGGACTTTTCCTAAATAACTATCAATTTTGTAGTGCTTGTTTGAAATTTGCAGAACAGTTTTCTTCCAATGATTAGCAGAATGTTTAGGGTGACGTCGGTTTGACGTAAAATGACCGCATGTGGCTTGACTACAATGTTGTGGGAAGTGGTCATAGTGAAAGTTACCATTCAGTAACGTTGTTACTTTTGAAAGGGTCAATTAAATCCATAGAAATAATTCTGATGTTCATGTTCTATATATAAAAACATGACATTGCAATTGTGGAAGTATTGTCTGCGCAAATAAATACTGTCAAACCTAAAACAAAAACACACTTTCTACAGTCAGTAACAATCATTTATTAATAAGATGATTAGATATTTGTGGATGCAAAATACATCTGTTGGTGAAATTTCAGTGTAATTTCAGCATAACTGGTCAACTACCCAGTTAACCATGGTATCTTGTTCTATATGGATATTTCTATCCACTGCGAATCAGGGCCCCCAAACCTACCTTGCTTCGGGCCCCTAGTTGGGCTTTGCAGTGGTCTAGTTCTGCATGTGCATGCAAGTGTCATGAGAACACTTCCATAGTTAGCTGCTCAGTTGTCCTTCAACATAGCGAGCAGAGCTAACAGTGAAAATAGAAAATGATTTCTGCAATGCCAGCAGTTGCTGTTCAATCAGCAGTTTAAGCTACTGAAACTGGGAAGAAATAATGAATGTGTTCAATTTATGTCACATTGGGCTGCAGCAATCGATGTTTTAAGAAGAAATTGCCAGGCAACTGTGCTTGTTTCCTGCCTTATGATTTATTTAACTTTAAAAGTAAAGTTTTCAGCCCTGGTGAAAGTGGACGCTGTGGACTCTTTGTGCACAGCGTGACAAGGTCACCCTGTGGAATTTGTTTGCAGTGACCTTGCTTGAGTCAGTCCAATGAGGAAGAAAGACTCTGTCTGGATTTTAATGGCGCACATGTGATGACAGGATCTGTTGCCAGGTAGATATTAAACACAACTCTCCGTGGTGCCGTTGCTGTTGGATACCACCAAGTCTATTTAGGTGTTTTATTAATAATACAGAAAGGGCAGCAGTGTCCAGGGTGAAACCATATTCCTACATTAGATTGTGTGAAGGAAATATAATATCTGATTTCAAAGGGCACTTGAAAAGAAAGAAATGTCTATATTTAAAGATCTTATAATTAGTCCGGTCTTCCGTCACATGAAAGTAGAATAATTACTAACTGTTGAAATCACTTTTTTTCAAAGACCGACTGGTTCTGTGTAAACATTTATTCATTTTGAACAATAAAAAATGGAATACGAATACATACAAATGCAAAACGTTCATCTGTATTTTTAGCTAATCCACTTGATTTTTTAAAGATTATATTTGCCTTATTTGTTTCAGCCTCCAAAGGAACATTTTATCAGCAAATCCATCTGTGTTGATTCAGAATCACCACCACATTAGGAGGTTTATAACTTTCTTTGAAGGGAGATGATAAATGAAATAAAGCTTTAAGTATTAGTGAGGTGCCTCTCAAATATTAGCATATTAGCATATTGATTTATAATTAGCGTTAAGTGAAGCTTTATTGTTATTAAGAAATTGCAAAATGTTGTTCAGAAGGAAAAAATGCTATGATATGAAAAAAAAAAATGTTGTTTCTAATAATTATTATTTTTTAATCAGGCACTTTATAAGCTACTCTTAGCATTATCTAATGTATGCATGAGGTGTCCATCTATTTTCCAATTCTACAATCCCCTCCACACAAAACCTTATTTTGTGTTGTGTCATCCTTCTCCAATTCTCCCATGAGTGAAAAACATAATGCACTTTACTCCATTTCCAACAAGCAATTTGTCTTCACCTGAAGAAGAAGTTGCTGCCACAGGTCAGTCAGAAAGCTGCTGGCGTGTGGTGTCATTCATTGCAATGAGGCTGAAGAAATGTAGCAGCTCATCTCCTTGCAGATGGGCAAACAAAGCAGGAGCCTTTTTATTAAATGTTAAGGCTCACCCAGATGAGATGAAGGGATTGTCTGTCAGAACCGCAGCTGACAGAGGATCAACATGTAATTTAGCTGCTGGCAGGGAGGGGGGAAACAATAATGTTTCATAGTAATTAGTAGATGATATTAAAAGACTGAGAGAGAGAGAGAGATCAGAAGCCTGAGAGAGAAAAAGCAGCACGAGAAGGACAGATGCAGTGTAAGCGTCCAAACAAGTTAGAGATACCAGCAGTTGCCAATAGATTAATCTTTCGTTGCATATACACTTTGAACCCAGCTACAAAAGGTTGAAACATTTCTGCAGGGTACAGACGGCCTTTCCAAGTGTTCAGCCCAGTCAGTAGAAATTAGTCATTGTGATCTCAGAGCGTATTGTGCTCCATGTATATGTGCGATATGGAGAAGCCATCCCTTATAAACAATCTATCAGTGATTTGGCTTGTTCTTGTGAAGACATGTTTACTCAAGCCGGTTCCTGTAATGTGTAGAGATGTTTGAAGCCCGTGAAGTTTGTGATGTAACCTAATTAATCGCGTCTCCAGCGCGTGCGTCACTGCGCTCAGGCTGTTGTACACATTTTCACTGTGGCCCAGTTTGGATGCCGCATGTTCTGAAGTCTGTGTTTCCCGACTAAATATGACACGGCTGTCCCTTACCAAAGGCTGGATGGTGTCTGAGCGAGTCCCACTTACGGCTGGATCTGAAGGACGCACTCGTTGCACCACTTTGCAATCCTCATCCCCGCGCAAAGATACCTGAGGCTAGAAAAGGTAACATTACTGGAACACAACTTCAGTTTGCTCTGTGTTAAGTTTTGCGACCGTTTGGCTCAGGAGCAGACAGCAGACACAGAGGCGGTAGACAGTTTCGTGAGGTTTATCATAAAGGTTCCCGGGCTTGAAGTAGATGAGCGGTGCACCTAGTTCAGACTAGAGGTGGGTTGAAGGTGAGCGGTTGGGGCAGGCAGGAGGATTCTTAAAGTGGAGTTGAAGAGCAGATAGGGTGCAGGTGAGACGGTAAGCCGGGTGCACAGATAAGTGCAGCAGACCCCACATCCCACTTTTGCTGAATGTGGCAAAAATAAAAAAAGTTGGTGGTGAACTTCAGTAGGCGTTAGACCCCCACCCTCTCCACAGTCTGCACCGATGGAACAAACGTGAAATATCATCTCATCCTACAAGCACCCGGGCATACAGTTGGACAATAAGCTGGGCTGGTCCACCAACACGAACACTGTGTACAAAGAGGGTCTGAGCTGGCTCTACTTCCTCAGGAGGCTCAGGTCCTTCAGTGTATGTACGTTTTTGCGGTGGTATGCTGGGGCGCAGGAATCAAAGCAGAGGGCGCCAACAGACGGAACAAGCTCATTAAAAAAAGGCCGTTGTTTGCTCCAAGCTCCCTGCCCTGGAGGAGGTGACGAGGGACAGAATGCTGGCAAAAATGCCGGTAATTATGGACAATGCCTCCCGCCGTCTCCATGAAACAGTGGAAAACCTTAAAAGCAGCTTCAGCAACAGACTTATTCTTCCCCACTGCTCTAAGGAATGATACAGGAAAATCGCTCCTGCCAGGTGCTATAATGCATCTGGCCACAACAGAGCTGTAGCCACTGACGTGGACTAAATATATATATTTTATTGTTGTGGGTGTTTTTTTTGCACAATTACCACGACACTCCAAATACACTATATCGTTTTTGCCTTATATCACACTGCGACATCACTTTTTGCCTTATATCACACTGCGAATATAAGTATGATGCTATGCATCATACTTATATTCTTGTATTTACTTCTTTTATATTTTATTTTATATGTATTCATATCCGTCATTCTATCTATACCGATAGATGTGCATACTATCCATAGTATATCAAACATGCTATTAGTTTTATTGCTATTGCTGGTACCGCTCCTACCTTAAAGCCCTACTTTAGTGTTGTTGCGTACTGTTGTGTCCGACCTATTTAATGTACCTTGCTGCTACGACAACACAATTTCAGTCCAGGGATTAATAAAGCTTATCCGTCTATTTATCTGTGTATCCATCTATTGAAGCACACACTCGTTCTAGCTCCCATATAAGCATTTGACATGTCAGCCAATGCATAATGTTCACACTTTTGTGTAATGACAGTCTTCAACGCACAAAGTCTGACAGCCTGAGTCTTATACATACATAAAAAAAACTAAGGAACCAATCCTCACAATTTAAAGGGTTTGGAGCTTAACGCTGCAGAAATAAAATCGTACTGTTCTTGTGCCTTAACTTGTATGCAACCTTGTACAAGCAGCTCCTCTTCTTCTTCCTGGGAATCCGTGTCTGGTTCAAACAGGTATGGCTGAGCTACTCCAATATTAGAACGTGCCACTGTGCAGCGTATAGTAGACTAGTTTAGTTCGGGAGTTAATTAATTAATCAATTTCTAATTTTACTTTTGTGTTGTGTTGCAGCAGTCATAGCCCCTGAACAATACAGCTGTTTTTAAAATTATTTGAAATGCAGTGCTAGGAGAGATCATCTTTATGTGTGAGGCATTTGAATACAGTCGCCCAAGTAATTCAATTCATCCATAAATGCCGCTATTTTTAGCAACCTGGAAACATTCTAATGGGGAGATTTTGATTATGATAATACGTTAAATTATTATTATAAAGCCGTATATAAAGCTTTGTCCGAACATTTAAGGCACGTGGGCGAAACGGTTTAAAGTCGTTCAATCTTATCCGTCTGCCACAACGCCGATGTGCGGGCCTGTTGTTTGAGTGAGAGACTAATCCACATCTCTGATGTAGCAAACAAGAAATGTACAAGTGATGCAAGCGAAGTAAAGAGGGAATGTGGATAAAAGAAAGCAACTAGCTCTCAGCAGTGGAATGGAGCAAGATAAAGAAATCTGACTTACGCAGTACTGAGTGTGCAAGATGAATAGCAACAACACTCTCCAGCGATAGCTGATAATAACATGAGTCCCCACCAACCAAAAGAGTCAGTGACGGACAAGCTTAGCACGTGCTCACTAGCATCAAAATGACCACATTTCCTTGCTCACAGTTCCTAAATCTGGTGAGCTTAGCTTGGAAAAAGTGTTTTCACAGCTACTGATGGTGCAGACTGTCTGCTTGACAGGAGGGTGCCTGTGATGGTGTTGCTATGGCGATTAATCGACACGATCTCATGAGATGGAATATGAATAGAACTTTTAAGGTCATTTTGCATGCCATTTCACACATTATAAGCTTCTGTATGTGTCATTTAGTCTCCTCATTTTATCCAAGTGACGCCAGCAGGGTGTGACTTCTGACGTGCACAGGTTTTGGTCTTAATGACTAACTGCATTATGGTTTCAAGTTCCAGCATAAAAAACATTTTTTAAGTTCAGGGAAAACAAACATATTGGTTGAATATTGCTGATAACAGACACTGTTTGGCATTAATCCCTATTTGATTTATGGCAAGCAAAACTGTTTCAATAAAGCGCAATCAATTTTACACAAAATTCGTCCTGACCTAATAGCATCGCATATTTCCTGATTTGTGGAAAGCAGTGGAGTAAATTTAAGTCCCTGCCTTGTTACGTGTGCACTCATAACCTTAAACTCCGAGATTATTGGTTCTTCTCACCAAACAAGGTCTGTTCCTGTTGTAGCATATCTGTTTTGCATGATTGCCGTCCTGCACTTGAGACCTCTGAAAACGCTTCGCATCAGCAAACAAGAAGGAACCAGTTTTAAGTTATGTGTCAGGGCTACAAAAAACCTCTTTAATCCAAACATGATTTCACAAACTTAACATGGTTGCAGAAAACACTTGTTTCATATTGCGGTCTTGTCTTCTTTAACCACTGGGAACCACTGCATACTGTGCCGATGAGACAGCAGAGAACATACGGAGAGTTAAGCAGAAATGAATACTGTATATGCTGAGTTTGGCTGGTGTGAAGGCAGGAAATGTCAGCAACTGAAAAAAGAGACAGAAAAACACGCAAACAAAGGGAGGCTGGAAATGAGACTGACTCAGGAGCAACTGGCTGTACAATGGAAACGGAAGAGATAATTCTAGCACCAATATAAACACTTGACATGTCAGCTTTTCCCATGTGTTTGCTTGATTCCAAATCACAGTGGTCACAGTAATATTTTGTGTTACTGTTAAATGTTTTTAAGTTTAGCGTATTGAAGCTTCAGGAACGTCAGACAGACTACTTTCATGCACACCATATTAAATTCTGGCAACTTCCTGCCAGTCACTCCTCTATCTCTCGCGCCACTCATATGACCTCAGCTGATCCCATCTATCCAGTGGATTGGCTCCTCAATTCACATTAATAGCCTCATCTTCATCTCGTTGCGGTCCTTTTAAATGTGTCTTTCTCGCTCTGCTTAGTTCCTTCATGCTGCTGCTGTGCGTGCGCCTCCACCTCCCCATCCCCACACACACTCCTAGCAGTTTGACCAGCTCTATCATTTCCAGTCTCAGAAGTCTTCATTCACCACCACCACCAGAGTCAAGACTCCATGAGGGGGGATCTATAATGCTGTGTCTCCATGATCTCCCTGTAGTGTCCAAGGCTTTTTTCTTCCCTGCTTAATTATCTTTTTTTTGTTCAATAAACATTTGTCTCTTCTGACTGATATGGCTCACTTATACCCCAAATAAAGGCAAATGTCAATTTTATGTGTTGATTAAGGCAATGTGTTTTAAAGCAGCCGGTATCATGGCTGTGGATTTCTGCTTTTGTTCTGTAGAACACTAATGATCTGCAAACTCCAAAAATTTGAAATCTGACAGCTCAGGTCAAAGAAAACATTAGCAACCAATCTGAGGATCGGTTCATAACATGGCAGAAATGGCTTGGACAGTATGGCTGAATTACTCCAACGTTAGAGCTGGACACCGTGCAGTGTATAGTAGACTAGTTTACTTTCCCAAGTAGGACATAAAATATACATATACCATTTGAGCTAAGACCACTATGGAATTGAATTTTTAGCAGTATTTGTGGCATGTTTTTTTTTTTTTTTTAAATATGAACTAACTTGCACTGCAGGAACAATAAATATTTAATCCATTATACACAATTTCAGTTCCCTATTTCACCATTTATGGCAATAATGCATTGTTTTTCTGCAACTGTAGCTTTAAGTATGCAATATTTTATGTGTAAGCAATGCACGTCAATAAAGATCACCACTATCCACAAAATGCAGGACCGAGATCCCTCCTGCTGTGCACCTGACTAAGCTGTAAAGTGTAAAATTCATATGGGATTATTTTAACATTGTGTCCTTGAAATCAAACCTGAATAACTGCCTGTATCTATTCCACAGCTGGGGGCTTAATAGTGGTAACCTAAGAGCCCACACCGATACGTTGTCTCATCTATTTGGCGTGCTGTGTCTCACAGAGCAGATTATTACATTTCCGGAGCCTTATGAAATGCACAAAGGAGAGCAGCTCCTGTTCAAAATAGTAACTCAACTCGCTTGTTTGTTCACCCAGCTCCCTGATAACCCCCTCGGGCAATGGTTTTAGCACATAATACCATGCTGCGCTACAGGTTATTTCAGAATCAGTCTCCATGTCACTCAAGTAACACAAGGTAAGTGTAATTGCTGTTGTTTTGTCCTCGGGTTGCGAGCGCTCCCCATGAGCCGTTACTGTACGGTCTGTAGAGTGGCATCGAGGGCAGCCAGTGATTATGATGCTTTCAAGAGAGAGAGAGAAGCTGTGAAAGCATATTGTAAGCTTAGATTTGATTTTGCATAAGAGTGCACATTCTGAAGAAATAGCCACGAACATCAGGAACTCACTGAACTTGACACACGCAGTGAAAATTCAAAGTTTAGGAGTGGACATGTTATTTTATTACAACAAATCTCATGGAAAAGGAGTTGTTATGTTATGGAGTTATTCTCATATGCATGAATAAACAGAATCACAACGGAGTTGCCAAGTAGGCTCACCTAATATATATATCTTGGAATATTGATTCACAATGATAAACATGTAGTATAGTTGCTATGCAACAGTAAGCAGGGACATTTTAAAATTCACATTTTAAGGAGGAGAAAGAGGGGGAAAACACTTAAAAAAAAAAAAAAAGAGTCTCCATCAGGACACCTGTTTTTGAAGCAAAATTACCACTAAACCCACAAGTCATGTCTTTAAGTCACTCGGCGTGATGTGTAATTTTCAATCTGCATCACCGACCAGCAGCCGTTGGTTTTGAATTTGCAACTCTTGCTACCAGCAACACTTCGCCATCTCTCATCGTGGATTTGTACAAGAGCTACATAAAGAGTCCATGTGCAGTAGTTAATGGAAAGACTTAAAAACTTAAAATATCCATAATATAGATCAGATCTCTTTAAGGAAAACTTTAAAGACAGTACATCACAGGTCAGATGACACAGACAATATATATCAAGCACTTGTTAAAACTTTTTGACTGACTTTGTACGATGTTGCAACATTTCCCTTACTCCCTCATCAATACAAATCAGCGTTTTCCATTTACTGTAACATATATTATTGATAGAAAAAATGTGATTGATGGAAAGGTACCAGTGGAGATTTAGAGCGTGATGGATTCTGTCACACGTGAACATCCCTTTAATCTCAGAAAAGCCAACTAGTCGAAGAGCTGGAGAATTTCGTTACTGTCATCATTGATCGACTCCACTGTGACACTGGCACTCTGTAGTAATGATGATAACGTACGGCTGCGGCAGAGAACGTTGTCATTGCCATTTTTTCCAGGCAAGTTCTATATTTAGCTCGCCCCCTTGCGTTCCGAAATACGGTTTAATGCAGTAACACAAAAAGTGTCCCTTGGAGATTGTGGACAAAACAACATGTAATGCAGATGTAT
>KV751315.1:17785075-17795468 GCA_001698575.1 Mola mola | reverse complement strand
CCTTTTTTCCATTCTGCTTATCTTCAGCATATCCATCGTGTAATCCTACCATCTACTTCCACGTACTTGTCAATATGATGCGTCTTATTTATTTTCTAATGTAATGGTTTTAGTACTTATGCTTTTCTTACAGTACATAACGTCTGCTCGTCATTATGCTATGTGATAAATCAGCCAACTGAAAAAAAATACCCTGGAGAATTCAAGGAGTGCACAAGCTCATGTTCATGGGGAGATCAAAAGAAAGCTGTATGGAAGATATAGGAGCCACATCAGATGAAGCACTGAAGGTGATCAGTCAAGTATAAAAAAAATCTAATCTGAACCTCACAGGCAGTTATTTGCTGTAATAATACCCGTGTCACATTACCTACTTCCTGGGGAGCGGTCGAGATTAATTAGATCAAAGTGACATAAAAGCATTAGTCTGTGTCTTTAAAAAGAGACAACTAATATAATTATTGCCAGGTTTACAGAATGATAGAAAGACCTGCATGTGAATTAGCATTTCCGTGTGTAAGCCAAGGCTTAAAATGAACAAATGCACCGCTGGGACTCGGAGGAGAGGAAAGATCACCTTCAAATAATACTATATTTGCAATTGTGGCACATTGCACAGTTTGATGTTTGATTTGCTACAGTTGTCAGGGGAATATAAAGAATTAGTGGAGCTTAGATTGTCCAGTTTCAGAAAATGGGCTGATTGAGCTTGTCAGAATGTGACATGTTAAAAACTCAAATGTCACTCACAGTGTTGACACACCTCCACCGAGACCTGACAGTCCTTTTAGATATCAAATTCCTGACTTTGCACCAGAGATTCTTCCTTGGTCCACTCCCCACCTTCCCCCAAGTTTAATTGAATTCAGTCCAGTGGTTTTAATGTAATCCTGCGCACAACTCAACCAACCGTCAAGCGGACTGTGATGAAAACATAACCTTCTTAGTGGAGGTAACAACTCGCATCAGTATGCACAAAAATGCATCGTTCATGTTTTTGTTTCCAGCGTGTGATGGTGTACTGCGCTGTGGGTTTCCTGCGTACACCAGCACTGTGGCTGAACAGATTCAGTATTTAACTCGGACAGGGGCGCATTGCTGAGAAACGGCTGCATGCTAACACTTAGCATGTTGGCTAGGTGTTTATGTTCTTGCATGTTGGACGTTCACCGCTTGCCCAGTGTCACCTGGGATTGACTCCGGCTCTCCTGGCCCTGCAACGGATACGGCGTGATAAATAAAGGGTGGTCGGACGTAAACGCGTATTCAAGGCCGCGCTAAACAATCACTTTTGTGATGTAGCTATTCTGAGCTAGTCTAGACAATCCTAGACGTTGTCTGCAGAGCTCAGTAGGTGACAATGCAGTGATGATATGACTGATGGCCACAATAGCCCCCAGTTAGTCCACCTCTTCAAAGTGTCTTTTGTATGCCTGTATAAAATTACAAAGATGGCATGAGGGGTCAGTTTTGATGCACCTCCAGACGAAGTATCAAAGCCACATCAGTTGTGTAAATGGATAAACCGGCTGGCCAGCGGCTGTCCTGTTACATGTCCCACCAGTCATGCGTTTTGTGACTCAGTAATGCTAGTACACATAACAAATGCCACACTGGAGCGGTTCTGGCTAAATTAACAAAGGCAGAGAACTGGCGAGCCTTCAGTGCGGGGCTGAGGCAGAGACTCTGTAAGAACGACTAATGATTAGTGCTTAGTTCTAGAAATATTGCCTTCGTTTCCAGCACTTGACAGTGGTTGAAAAGATTAGTGCAGCCTACTTTACTTTGGCTTACAATTACAAATGGACTTGGACTTTGGTATTTTTATAGCACCTTTCAAGTGTACTTCTTTAAAGCACTTTGCCACGTCTGTCACTTTCACCCATTCACACACCAATGGCACAGCATTGGGAGCAATTTAAGATTCAGTTTCTTGTCCAAGGACACTTCAACATGCTGACTGCAGAGGTCACGAGTCAGTCCTCTGATCAGCTGACGACCTGCTCTATCCCCTGAGCGATGGCCTCCTCGATAACACAGTTATACACTATCATTTCTTGACAATGATGCACTGTGTCCCCACTTATGTGACATTTAATTTGCTTGCACAGATGAGTGAGGTCAACAGGAATATTCAATCAATGCTCTCTAGATGTAAAAGTTGCAGTAGGCCATGAGATTTAATATCTTTCTCAGAAGTGTGTTTGCAGCATCATGCGCAAACAATGTCAGCGTGACGCATATTTCATATACACTATAAGGGCTGTTAAAAATGAGGCAAACAAAGCCTCAATAACTTGGCAGAGAAATCGGCCAGACTTTGGACCTCGGCCATGTACAAGCCCAGTCAACATGCTCAGCTCAGATGTGCAGTGTGAGGGCTTTGTCTTGTCTTGTGCTATGGAGCAGAAGTGCTCCGTTCCCATCCTGACTTCACACAGCGCCGTCCTGTCTGGAATGGGAGAGAAGCAATCCCGAGAAGGGAAGTGAGAGCCGGAGAGGAGAGCAGGACGATGGCATAGAAATGAGACGCGATGTATAATGAATCGTGTAAAATAGAACCGAAAGAAAAAAGAGACGGGTGTTTCTTAATGGGGGATGACAGGGAGACGGCTAGTGTGGCCATTGTTCATATGAGATGGCTGCAGGTAGAAACTGTACCGAGTGCGAGAGATCTGAACCCACTGACGTGAACTCACAGACGGCGCTCAGAGGCAGAGACGTTGACCAAAATCAAACACTTACTTGGTAGCCAAGGTATTCAAAGCGGAGGTCAGCAACAGGTAATCAATGAGGTCAAACTGAGCAAGCGAGGGAAAAGAAGGCAGAACTGGGAGCAGGCTGTGGTCGGGAACAGGCTGGCAAGAAGCTGTAAGAAGCAGTAAGGCTGCAGAGCATCAAAGTACCGTGCAAGGCTGGTACATGCAAGGAATCGTGTAGGCCAATCATTATTGAGAATGAAAACCCCAGCAGGATGATGCAGGACTCAAAGATGACCGGCTTTTTGTCGGCGCACATCTCCCGCCTACACAGTCACTTAGAAAAATAGAAACAAGTTGACACAAATGTAATCTTTATACGATTCTACGGATTTATCGCTTTCCAAAAAATATCTATTCAGTTACATTTCATGGTTGGCGTTCATAGCAACTGCATGCATAGCAGTGTTAACCTAGTAGCTTTCTTCAGATTAGCGTTAATGACATCAAAACTAAATTTCTGTCTCACTCACATTGATGGTGAAGCAAGAAAAATGTGATATTGATGTTGATATTTCTGTTCTCCATCATGTCTACAAACTCCATTCTTGCAATATTCAGTCTAATATGTTTGGAGACCGCAAAACTCGATCCCCGGTGCAGGAAAAGAAAAGGAGAGCGGGAAGGAAGCACAAAAGGGGCAAGCAAGATCTCAAAAATATGACAAAATCAGTATTAGGAAAATATCTTCTACGGTGTTTCCTGCTGGACTAACAGGAATCTAACACGTTCTGCCAGAGGCTGTTGCTAGTCTTCGTTAAAGTTGCATGAATTCTTTCCACAGATCTGAACTGCATCCATCAGAGTTGTCAGTTATTCAGATCCTGGTCTCTAACCATCGTCCAATATGAAGAGATTATTCATTAAAGCTCTATATTAAAAAGGGGGGAGTTGATGAGGGGCCGTGAGTGAAGGGATCATTAGACTGGGCTTGTAAGAAAAAAACGGGCAACTAGAGGACACGGGTGAACTGGCAGGTATCTGACACGACAGGAGAGGTTGCGACTTCAAAATAAAAGTAGCCATGTGATGGCAACAAAGCAAAGAGCTAACTTGAAAGACTCAATGTGTTTTAATTGAGATCCCTTTAATCCAAAGTGCAAAATTAATTGGATCAGGTGTACGATCGGATCACTGGTTAAACCTCGACAAAAGCTCTGATAATCCCAGGTGTCTTTAATGTCTTAAACCTCTGAAAATCCAAAAGCGCAATGCCTTCACCATTTAGATCAGTGCATAACAGTGTGTGGTTTTGATGCTGCATATACAAACCAACGATATGAAAAGACGAGTCAGGCCAACCTAAAGGCGGCAATGCCTCAAGAGGATTGCAAAGTAGCTCGAGGATGTGATAGAAGTGAATTAACAGCAGCTAAGGAGATGGGCGGGGGTGACGCAGACTCATTTGTTTGGATTTAATGAATGTTGGGAAACCAAGAGCTCTGTACTTCTACTTTGAAAGTATTGTTGTGTAACTTTTACTTATTGAATCACAGCAATGGCAAGTGGGGACAAGTTAAGAGCATAATTGAGAGGGTTCATCTGAGGCCGGAGTCAGTGCAGCTATCTGAGGCTCCACATCCGGGAAACCGGGTGGGTGAGCACAAAATGAATTCCTTCGCCGACATCTGTAGCTCTTCACTCACTTCTTATGCATATTCCGTGCAGACGAAAAGGTAATGGTGGTAAAAATGAGAAAGTCGATCATGTGTATCTTGTTTTGGAAAAGGCAAGCGCGGGCCTACCAGGTGACAGTCTTCCCCATGAATTTAGTCTTTTTCCCCCTCTTAATTAAAAATCACATTGCATATTTTACATTATGCCCCTTGTAGAGGGGATGCAAGTGTAGTTTTTTTTAGAATTTAAAATGAGACACACTCAATCGATGAATAAACAAACACATGCCACCCACAGTGTCATCACATTTTTTTATGTCAATAAAGTCCATCTGCCTATCAAATATGTTCAAGGTAACTCACAAGGAGCACGACGTGTCTTTAGCGGCCAAAACTGCAAAACTAATGGCACCAAGGTGAATAGCTATGCTAACTAGAGAGAGAATGAATTATTAACTCTTGCTCCCATTTCTTTCTTTCTTTCTTTCCTTCTTTTTTTTTTTGACATTTTCCTGTCTCCATAAAACATACAGTATATAGCTTGTGACAACATAAAACATTCAACAAATAAGAATAGGTTTCCGCACATCGTCTTAGGTGACTCTGCTGGAAACTAGTCTGCACCACTGACTGCAGCAGACGTACCCTGTTCTCAGACTTGTAAGTCTCCTTAAAAATGCCATTATGTCCACATATAATGAGGGGTCGTGAGTTACCATTTAAATAACCCACTGTGCTGGAATTTGCATGTATTCCTTGTCAGCTGTCACTGGACATTTGAGCAACTGTTCGCTGTTTCCTTTGGAAGCGTCTGGCCTCAGAGTTGAAAAGGTCAGTCAATTGAAATGAAAGTTTCTGCCCAAATGTGCGTCGGTGGAGCCCCCTGATTCTAACTAATTGTAACAAAGCATGTCTTACCAGATTGGATGAAAATCTGTCAGAGAGCAACCAAGCAATAATTTGGTGCTGCAGACATTTCTCTGTCTGTTGTCAGACAAGCTGCAGGAAAATACACATTATTAGTCTGTTTACAATGTCGGAGACAAGCAGGCATTGTCGGAAAGTGCCTGTCAGAGTCTTTGAACAGCGGGTAAGGAGATGCCTTGTGCAGAAATTAAGAGATTGGAGATTTACTTGTCATTCCTTAAATACTTAATGGTGTTTGTAAGTACAGAAGACGGGGCTGGCATCAATTAGTGAAAGTGACTGAATGAAAGAAATAATGTGGTGACGGTAATATTTAACTATCAAGAAAAATTGTATCATCCTTAGATTTCCCAAATTTGTTGTTCCCTTAAAAGCCCATATTATCATTATTACCGTTGCTGTTGTTGTTGTCATGGTAAACCAGAAACAGAAGGCAGAAAGCAAAAGTCTTTGTGCTCAGGCAGGCAGCACTCCCACATGAGCACTAAACTCACTTTAACTCCCTCCAGTCGCCGATTTATCAAGTACACCGAGATAAAACCGATGCCATCAAATGTAATGGCTGTGTGATTAGCCCTATTTTCACACAGGGTGTAACGTTTTCATTAAAGGTAGACGAGTAAGAGTGGGAGAGAGAAGGGAGGTGGTTTTGGCTTAACGTATGATCATTTTCGAGCCTGTTAATTTACAACGCAGTTGACTTGTATTGAGATATCCTGAGAGGTGTTTCCACAAATAAGGCCACTCTGGTTAATAGAAATGTATTGTATTGTACATCACACACACAATGAAGTATCATCGGGATTCATTTTTTTCCAAGCAGATATTTTAATGTCAAGTGAGAAAATCCGAGAATTGAGAAACAAGCAAAACAAGGAAGAATAACAGGAGCAGTCATAACACTCTGAAGTTTTACCTTCTGCTTTAATTTGACCTTAGTGGCTCCGCCCACTCGTTTTTTTTTTTTCAGCAACACCTGCTGCGTATATTAACATCTATCTTCAGGATAATTTGTGTCCGAATTATGTTCCCGCTCCTACTGCTGGACTGTTTTCTTTGTCAGCCTCAAAGACTATTTCAGGTCCCCAGTGAAGTTTCCTGCGCTGCTGCTGAGTCATCTCTTCCCACTTCCGAGGTGAGAGGACTATTTACTTCCGCTTGTTATAATGAGCGTTGTGAGTGGAGGGACGTGGGGGGGAAATGAGCCTTTTCTCCTAAAACAGCATTGTAACACGTGCCAATTGTGCATTTTTAACACAGTTTGGGTCTAAACTTAGGGTAATCATGTGGTTTTGAGGGTAAGCTAATTAAGCGTAATTCTGGCGCATAAAGTTATACAAGGTGCGTCCGGACCTCTCTGACTCCACTTTGTGGCACTGATTAAAATATTCTGTCTTACAGAAGAAGCTTTCTGTCAGAAATAGCTTGTGGCTAGAAATATTGGTGGAATGCTGCCAGGAAGCTGCCTGACAGAAACCCCCCACGGCTAAATGCTCCCACCTGCAATGGAGGTCTTGACTGTGCTCAGTTGGTTTTTGTTGTCAGCGGTGCCACCAGGGACGGCCTTTGGGGGCCATGGCCACTCTAATACAATACATGATGATTAGATAGTGTGAAAGACCATATTCTACATTCAAATGAGGGCTATTTGTCCGGTGACCCTTCCACCTACCTTCCCGAGTAAGCTGGTGCGCAGTGCAGCAAAAACAGCGAGGCTTTGCAGCGAAGTTATTGAGTAGATAAGCGACGTACCTGACGTAAAATGTGCGCTGCAAGCACAATTATTTTTGAGTGTGTCCTCAGTCCGGTCAGCTTGTTTAATTGTTTGCTGCCAGAGACACTGCCAGTTGCTCTAAAACGGTGGCGACCCCGTCGAGAGCGCAGTATTGATTCTGACCGCACATGCAACAAATGGACCACCTCGCAAAATGTCTAATTTAACGTTTTTGGCCTGCATGTGCAGCTCTTTGATAATATGGGCTCAAAAGACTCAAAAGATTATTCGCAACATTACCACCAAAATGAGAAACAAAACTATTTGAGTATGCAAATTCTTACCTTCAACTAGCCTATTATAAGAATAATAATAATAATAATAGAATTTATTAAAATTAGCTCTTTTTGCTCTTTGTGTTAATACTAGCTGCTTATTGCTGCTGTTATGATAGCTACCTACATTATAAGCAGCATCTGCATTAATTTGGGATTATTTCTCTCTTTTCTTTCTGTTAGCTGATTCTCTGTAGCTGGCATGTGGCTCGTGATGCCTTCAGTGTGGCCTTGTGGATATGTAATTGTTGTTCATCACAGGGCCCATTCACACAATATTTTTTCTGTTACTTCAGCTTTCGTGACACATTCGAGATAGTAATTAAGATTTTCTCCCCACGCTTCATATTTACTCTCACATTAGAGAAATGTCTCCACTCAAAGCAATGTGTTTTGTTTTTTTGTTTTTTTGTTTTTTTTGACATCTTGCTGTATCATAATTACATCTGCACTGCTGAGCTTCTGTTCTTGCACTGATGCTTTGCTCGGCTGCACTGGTTGTCATCCTGAAGCTTATGTCCATGATGTTCATCTGCTGCTTATCAACAGTACAAAACATTTCATTATAAGAGGCTGACAGCTCTAAGCCTTGAATTCTCACTGAGAAGCATACTTGCAGGAATGGAGATAATGGTCAGCACCACAGTGTGGAAAAAAAGCTGATAATCAATCAGATCACACTCCAAACTCAACTCCCTGAAGAAACTAAAATAAATAAAACTGAACTGAAAACTGCAGCTATTCTCACTTGGCTCAGTGACATTTTTCTTTCAGTATGCAGCCCCTGTGCAAAAAATGTACATGCTCCTGATTCCACAAGGGACACCACCGTGCGTGTCATTGGTGTCCTAGACGTGGCTCTCCACTTTGCTGCGTGGAGAATATTCGACTAGTTTATTTTTGATGGAAAGGGAGTCAAATTGCACAGAGCGGATCGAGTCAGTCAACAGAGCGGCATAGAGAATATGGCAAATTTTCTAAATAAAACAACTGGTGCAGACCCTGGATTAACTTGGGGTAAAAAAAAAAAAAAAAAACAAAGAAAAAAATATTTTTGCACAAACTCCCCCAATTTCAGAGGCTGAAAAGTAATTGGATAATTTATTGGCAATGAATTCAAGGCTAGCTGTTTTCTATTCCATCATTATTCCGTGACCAATTAAGCAGATATAATTTGTTGTACCTTTATTGTGGTGGACAAAGGCAAAATAATAAAAACAAATGTGTCTCTATTCACTTTACCCTTGGATCTAACTGTAACTCTATAGCATAATGCAATATGGTAAATGACTAAAAAAACACAATCTGTGCAAGATAGTAGGTGATTGGTTTTTGTTTTAGATTTAAACCTGCATTTCAAACTCTAACTCGTCTGAAGTGGTGATATCAGATCAGTATCATATTCTGTCTGGAAAAGAGGACTTGAGATTGGGTTTGAATGGATAAACGAATGAATGAATGAAAGAAAAGCAGAGCGTTTGAAGTCAAACTGACAGAGAAGCTGTTTGTTTTAGCTGGTTTGTGTGGGCTGAATGTTTGGCTGCCTTATACAGTGGCCAGCAGCCATGACTGTAAATGTATAGCATGCTTTGTTGATTAGCCTGCTGTCTGTGTCTCGGAGGTGTCAGAGAAACAAATGGGCAATTCATCACTCCAGTAATTACAGTGGTCGGTAGCTTAGTCTGGCACGGGGTTGTAAGGATGTTATGTCCTCATACTTTACAAACTCTTCTGAATTTACACATTTTATTTAGCTCAGTCCAGACCAGCCATTGGTTGTACACAATAGAAGCTTCTGTTTTTTTTCGATTATTTTGTAGGGGACAGTGCGTTTGCTTGAGGCTGGAACCACTTTTGATGTTCATATCCTGCCAAATCAACATATTTAAAATTCTGTTAGAAGAATACTTCAGTGGCAGACTCACGTCTAATAGCCTAAACAAATTCTCAAAAGCGTGGGGAGTCTCATTATTTTGAAGTAGGTCCTGAAATTGCCTTTTTTTGGGGGATGAAAAGTCATTTGTATCTTGACAATGGTTATAGCTGGCACTCAAGCGCTACGTAGCTAAAGCTGTTTATGGCTATGCAAAAGCATTTGATAACCAACATTCATATGAATGTGTTTCGTAAGTGACGTGCATGAATATATGTATGGAAAAACAAACACAATCATGTGAGCGGAGTCTCTGGCTTCACATTACAAATGACAATAGCACTTAATCTTCAACAGATGCTTAACTAACTGCCTTCACGTTGCGATCCCACAGTGCCTAAATCCAACGCCCACATCTTTCGAGTTTCGCTGCATACTTCAGGGTTGCACTCCTGTTCGCTGAGTTGACTTCAGGTTTCCGAGTGCCATGAAATGAGATGTGAAGATGACGTGAATCTCTGACAGGGACAGGACCGAGGCGACCAAAGACATTCACCCCTGCCTGACAGCCTGGCACTGGCATAATGTGCCTTGAAATACACTACAGCCTACTTTATTTTCAAGTTTCCATATTTCCACCTGATAATAACGAATCCACATTGCCTCAGCAACATGATCACGCTTCCCCACAGCTGAGTGTTGTTTTGGTCGGATTTTACAAATAATTGTGGTAAACTATCCCTTTATGATCTCGCAAGAACATATGGTATTCCCAAGAATTCTACTGTATTGGAAAGCTGAACCTTGCAAAGAAAGGGGCCCCATAGTTGAAAATTACCCAAATAACATGAAATCACAAGATCAAATTTACCAGTATTTCATGTTGTGTATCATATTTTTGTGCTGAAAGCGGAGTTCATAGAGTTGATGCCATGTTTGATGTAAATGAATCAACCTGCATCCTTGTGTCTTTTGTTTTTCCCCCCATCTCCTGCACGTATACATTGCTCATCTGCATATTGCGCAGTCAAGTGTAACATCTTACACCGCAGCCCCGCTCCGGCTGACGGATTATGATCTTATATTGCGGTGAAAAGAGCAGTGCTTGGATTTCAAGTTGATGTCATGCTGCAGGGCTTGCACAGTGACTGTTCAGCATTTTCCCCTCC
>KV751315.1:17755909-17785042 GCA_001698575.1 Mola mola | reverse complement strand
AGACGTGTTTCTATACAGTTTTCTCTATGAACTCGTCCTTATAGAGGAAGTGATACATATACAACTGTAAGGGAGAGGCAGCGTGGCCTCATGGTGGTATATGAGGCACGGTCATTAGATCATCAACCTTAACAGTTTTTTTTAAGCTGAGTGCCTCCTGGAAGTTTAATGTTTGATTAGTCTTGGAAACGCTCCTAGAGTTTCTCTCATTTTGACTGTGTTTGAATAAAGGGTTGCAGCATCGCCGGTTTTACAGCGATAAAGGGTTTTGGCAGTATCTTCACTCAACACTTCATTAGTTTCATTTATCCTCAACTTATTCAGTCTGGGCAACAAGAGTGCAATTAACCTGATTCAGCTTACCGGCCATTTTTCAGCCTGAAGTTTGCGGCTTGAATTGTGATGTGTTTCTAATATTTTGTCCACCTAACGCTCAATTAAAAGCCTCTCAGTTTGTAAATAAGTTGTTAAGAATGCTATCTCTAGAGAGAAGAAGGTACCAAATACCTGATTAGTAGTAAAGATACTAGACTAAAATATCACTTTGGTGAAAGAAAAATCCACCCATGGTAATGGAACTTGAGTCAATGACTTAACGTTTTTGATATTAAATTGTAGCTCAATATCAAAAGTAATTTTTGGACCGTAAATGTGATTGCTCATAGGCCTGGGTATCAGTCTGACAAAATGATCTAGTAACGTCAAAAAGATTCCTGCAAGGGATTAATCGAATAATTTTCATATTCACATCTAGACAAAAAAAGACAATTTCCACATTTTGTCTTGCAGCCAATCACCTCATCAATTTGTCAATGCATGATTAGCTTTCATGGATTTTATACAGCCAAATGCTTTTATTCATATCATAAGGTGTTGTATGAATACAGTTTTGGTGTATGTATCATTATTCTAATATATTAGAGTGGGTTGGTATTGGTGTGCCAATGGGTAAAACACAGCCTGACAACAAAAATTATAAATTGGATTCTGATGCTGTACCAAATCTATAACGCATTGTAGATGAAGACATGTTAAATTTCCCAGCATGTAGATTCAAAGTATAACACAGCTGAAATGGAGATATTAAAGTGAAGCACAGTCACCTCAAAATTGTACTGAAGTACTGCACTTGAGTAAATCTACTTCATTATATTCAGTCAGTGACAAAAGATAATGTAGGTTTTGATCCAATACTTCTAAGTACTTGAGTTTTCTGTCTTAGATGTGTGTTATTTTTACTGTCCTCTCTCACTAATCTTTTCATTAATCTCTTTCTTAATATTTTAAGTCTGAGAGATCATAAACAACCATCTCTAAAACCGAGCAGCACTCTCTGAGCTTTCTAACAACCAACCTGTACTCATCTATAATGTAGTTTTTCTTTTTTGTCTCAAGCTGTTCTTTTCCTCTGCTACCACAGGATTGGATACACTTTCCTCAGACTGTGTAAGAATATTGCCTCAATGACTGCTTGAAATCAGGAATAAAATCAGCATGAGATATTTTGGAGCCTGCTGACCTGACAGGACAAAGTGCTGATTTATTCTCATCTCATCCTAAATGTTCCCTGCTGCCTCTGGAGACTCAACGCTTCATTCCACCAGCCTGGACATTTGATACAAGAACGAAATCATTTGAACTTAAATAATCACGTCAGTCAACCTTCCTACTCTTCAGTCATCCATTTTTTAAATCATGTACACCGTGGCACTGAATTCTTGCTCTTTCCTGAGGAGGAGTGGAAGCTCGGCACTCGTGATGCTGGAGCCCATCTCCTTCAAGGTTCAATGAGTTGTACATTCAGAGATGCCCTTCTGCACACCATTGTCGCAATAAACACTTGAATTTGTGCTTTCGGCCTTCACGTGTCTAACTTGAAATGTCCGGCCATTCTTCTTCGATGTTCGTCGTCAGCAAGGTTCGCTGTTAGTTTTTGCTAACAAAGCTGCCCACTGACAGCGTGTTGTTGTATATTGTCCCAGTCACTGCAAAAACTTGACATATTGCACTTAGTGCAAGAAAATCCCAAGCGGGTGAAACCAGCAGAATATACAATATGTTGCACCAAAAAATAATCACAAATTCAAATGCATTCAAACGTGACGCGTCTCACGTTAGCTGATCAATAATTGAATCCCAGGGCAATTCAGAATAGATTCAGTTATTTTACAGTTTAAAGAAGATGCTGTTTACACTAAGACATTAGTTTTTAAAATACTTAATCAAGACGCACAATGTGTGCGTGTGTGTGTCATGATGTGACAGGAGTCCTACGTGCCTTTGGTCATTTGGTGAAGGATTCAGTGCTCTGGATAATTAGACTCTTTATCCTTAAAGGTGAACCTGACATGTGTGTGACATTATCTGAGGGACTGCAGCAGCGCCGCGAGCAGAGACGCAGCACAGCATCATTGACACATCAAATTGATTTGTTTGCTCACCAGAAAGCTGGCGATCAGAAATTCTCAGGCTTCCCTCATATTATCACATTTTTGTTTGTCTATATACGTCAGATCCTATCTGCATGTTCAAAATAGAGGAAAATACTGGCCACATTTTCCTTAAAAAGAAAAAAGGAAAAAAAAGAGACACTTTTAAATGTTTTATTTGTCCGTAACACTCCAGAATCCTGAGATGTTCCATTTCAAGCGGAAGGCAAAAAAACCCCAAACAAACAAAAAAAACCCCCAATAACGCAACTATCAAAATTGAAAGGTTGAAATGCTGATTTTGAACAATATGACTGTTGTGTTTTAGTCCCTGTTCTGGACCCAAACACAGAAACTGAGACTGGGGATTAGGTTAAAAGGGATTTATTGCAAAACGAGATTGTATTTCCTGTAGGTTTCAGAGAGAAACGAATTGACAATTCACTGAGTCCAAACTCCTGAGAGGCTGGGCAGACAGCTGGCAGCCTGAAGTGGAGGGCTTGAGCCTGTGGAAGAGAAGCAGAGGCAAATTAGGGAACCGAAACAGTCAGTGGAGGAACAAGTACACTAGAAGCAGCTTTCTCTATAGTGGCCACGGTTACAACAGAGGACGCGGAGCAATCTGGTGACAGCTGGAGAGCTGAACCTGGTTTAAATACTCTGATTGATAAGGAAAATGTGCGTAGTTCAGGAAGCACCAGCAAAAGCTGCGCCCAGCCTCTCTGTCAAAATAAAAGCCCACTCAAAGAAGCAAAGACATTAAAAACAAAAGCAGACTGAGACAATAACAAACGTTTTATTAAAATAGCTCCTGATACAATCTTCTGTGGATTGGCTAAATGATCATTTGACTAACTGCTTTAGATATCTAAGTACTTTATGTGCAATATCATGTCAATTCAATTGAGACATTTCAAGGTCAGATTCCAGTATAAAAATGTACGTGTGCGTTCATTAGTAGAAAATCCCAAATGAGGGTATAATATTGAAAAACAATTTTTTCGGTTTAAACATTTTACATATGTATTGTCTTGCGTTAGTTTTAATTTAATATAAGGTTTCAGTGTTGTAAAAGTCATCACATTCTCTTTATGCTTACATTTGACACAGTATCCCTACTTTTCTGGAAATGGGGCTGTGTGTTAGTAGTCTTTTCCTGAATGTTTTGACATAAAAAAATGCAAAAACTAGAGGTTGCGATTGCTTTTGTTCATCTGATTAAATGATGAACATTGCAGGTCAACATTTTACTCTCATTTCTAACTAGTAGACGCATTTAAGGAGATCCATTTCAGGTATATATGTCTTTCAGTGGTACATGCACAGCCACAGCAGTACACATCTCAGACTGTCTGTACTGGCCCTGTGCAAGCTGCATCGCTTGACCTGAAGCATTTATTTACACTTCAATTGCAATAAAAAAAGATTTTAATATGTGGTTGATACTAAAACTGCGTTGCATAAATAAATGCATTTAGAAACTTAGGCCGTAATCCAACAGGACTCTCGGCATCTGTTGGTTCATTTGATTATAGCCGAAATAACACGAAATTCACTTTCAAAATTTTAACAAGCACACACACACACACCCGATCTGCAAAAATCTGAAAACAAATTGATCTGACAGCTAAAACTCTGATGTGGGTTAAAATAGTATAAATTGCCTCCTCCAATGTCATTTTCAGAGTATTATGAAGGAATTAAAGTGAAAATAGACAGCTTTCACCTCCCAAGCATTTCCAAGTGGCATTATTGTTGTTGGTGCTGACAATAATCCGAACCACATAGCTTTTCTATTTGTTTATCATAGTATTTACCACCAGCAACGTGACAAAAACATGATTTATTCACTCTTTTATCCGTGTGGAATGAAACAGTTTGTGTGTCTTCGTGTCCCTTCTCTGAGTAAGAAGGGATTGGGATGCTCATCAGAAGCACAGTTGTCCTCTGTTTAACAATGCGTCATATTTTCATAGCCCACATTTCTTAATGGCTATGATAAAACTTTACACACATATGCAAGTGCTGAGATACAAGGATTCTGTGGTTAAGGCTTAAACTTTGTGTGTGTAAGACCAGTTTTGTTGGTGCTTCAGCTGCATTTTTTCCAAGGGCAGAATAGAGAGGAACATTTAATCACTAGCCGAAAAGTATGAAACCAGACCACGGTAGGGATGTTACAGAATGCCACTGATTAATAGCCAACATGGATTACTCCACAAACTTTGGCATGTATTGTATTCGGTCCATAGATGAACTGCAAAGTTTAACCTCCATAGCACGAAATACACTTTGACTGCTGCTGTTACATTTCGTATAATCATTTCCTAAATCTGGCTGCAGAGCCGTGGTTGGACAGGCACGTGCTGTGTTTCACGTTGAACTGCAAGGAGAAGCTTATTTAAAAGCTGTCGCTTTTGCTTCCACTGTGTGACATACAGTTGGCTGTGACTTTGGGCATTTTCAGTGGTGTAACATGAGATTGTGACACTCGTGGCAACTTTGAGAATTTCTCCTCTCCCTTTGACAGCTGCACAGAGCAGGTCCATCGTCTCTTTTCCCATCAGAGCAGCTTTGTACAAGAAGATAAGCTACGTGGGATATTTAAGTGAGCCTATAGAGTGGTGATCACAGATGCATTAAAAGGGTTTCCTATATTGCCATAATTATTTAATAAAATAAAGCATATTGCATATCAGAGGGACCTGTGCTAATCCTGTCCATCCTCCTCACTCCCATAGAGAATCTCAACATCTTTAACTCTGCCTCTTCCACAGTACCACCGTCTCCAAGCCATACGGTATGACTGGTCTCACTACAGTCTTGTACACCTTTCCTTTCACTTTTGCTGCTACTCTTTTGTAAAATTAATTTATCCCTTAGCCTTTTTGCATATCCAAGCAATGACTAGATTACTTTAAAACACAATAATGTGATCTCATGGGAAGCTTACGAATAGCTCGCCATATTTACAATGATTTCCTGTGGCATTTCATCCATTTTAAGGTGCCATTTCATGTTATTTAATGCAGTGTCATTTGATTTTTACACATGCAACAATTGCGACTTTTGTCTTGTGACATTCGTTGTCTTAGGTCGCATTCACACCAGCCTGGAACATTTACCCCACTGGTGCATTATTTTTGGTCCTCTTGAACGCAGTCGGACACCTCTGGTGCAAGCCAAACAGCTTGAAAGAGGTGGTTTTGGACCAACTCCGGAGCGGATCACGACCCCATCCGCACCAAATCACCGCACGCCTATTGAAATATGGGCAGAAAAGAACATTTCTCAGCAGCTGGAAAAAGTACACATGATCAAGGAGATGTTCCAAATCTCCAGTGAAAGCATGAAGCAGAATGGTTTTAACTGAAGTGTGGTATAAGTAGAAGCTGAAGGTTGGCCGGAGTACAAGCCACGGGACGACTGAGCTGAAGGCTCATTTGCCAACATGTCGACAAAGTGGCTGTACAGCCTTAAAGCAGCTGCCGAGGAGTGGGCCGTGTCGGTCGAGGCGCGTTCATCTCCTTCATATGGTTTTGTGCGTGCTCGAATATTGAAATGACTGAAAATGCCCATCTCTAGGATTTAGACAGAACGCAAACGTCAGTCTTCAGGTTCAAGGTCCACTGCTTGTTTGACTCATCTGCCACTGCAACCTTCTCCAAAAGCAGACTTTATGCAAACTCTATTTATTAGCCCATCTTACATTGTTTTCTCCATTTCATTGGTGCCTAAACAAGCTGAAACACAAAAAGACACTTTGGTACTGGCATGTTTCTCATGCGTATGCCCTTTGTTGAGACCAGGATGTTCTAAATTGGTGAAATGATTCAAATTCTGAGTTTTACAATCTGTAGCACTTCTGTACCAAGGTTATAAAATCATATTTCCTGTAAGAGCAGGGGTAACCATAATGAGTTTTTTCATGAATGGGAAGATAGTCCTGAAGGGCAACGCTTTGATGCTTTGAGTTTATAGCTACTGTAATGACCCTTTTAGAAGCTGTAAAGGTGGCTATCTTTCATTAAAGCAATGTGGACATATATTATATATATTATATGTATATCAAATAATAGCCAAGATAGGCTTTCATCCTATACCTTAGGTGCTAACAAGGTCTTTTCCCATGAAAACAGAAACTGTCGTTACTCAGAAAAAAAAAAAAAAAAAAAGAAAAAATCCTCCATCCGTTATCATTAATTGCGCTACGCCAGAGTCTTGTTGGAGTGGTGGAGTCAGGATGGTTGTAGACTACTGCTGAACAAATCTTTTACACACATGTTTGAAAGTAAGCTAGAACCTTGACTGCAGATTCATCATGTTGACTCTTTGCTCTCAGCAGTCTTTCTCCCTTCCCCCTGGTTGTAGCTTTCTAAAGCAATGAGGCACTCTTTGAGATCTGGAGGTTAAGGCTATGAATTTGGGCAATTAGCCTACTGCCTCATGCCAAACCTCTACTAGAATACCCAGACACTTGTAGTGAAAGGTTGCAAATAAAGTACCAAATAGAGCCCCTGTCTAAAGGCAGGTTTTTTTTTTGTTGTTGTTATTATTAGTTTTTTCAGAAACGTTGTGGGATTCTCACTTAAAGTGGGATCAGTGTTAAAGCACTTTGAGAGATGCTCTCATTCAATAAAAAAGGAAAAAAACGCTGTTATGTCAAGTTGATTCCATATTCAATACGATCTGCTCTTAAAATTAGATTCACCTGAATAAGCTACACTCGATGCACTGCATTTTCTTACAGACCCTTATTCATGGCGATGCCAACTGACTATGACCATTGCTTTTCTTCTGGATTCAGTCCCATCTATCACATGGTTTGAGTGTGTTTCTGTATTGAAAGGGAGGCGGTTGAAGATCAGAGCACTTAACGTTAACATTGAATATACTGTCGTGTAGACCTACATGAAAAGGGAATGTTTTAAAGGGGAGCAAAGCTGATAGAATGTGGTCTAACATGTGCAGCTACATGAAATTCCACTTAAAAAGCTCAAGTGAAATTGGTGAAATTAACCTGTTATGTGGCTGAATGTGAATGAAATTGCATCTAATGGCACGGTGGGCTAAAAAAAAAAGTTAACATTGACAATAAATATTGAGAAAACTCAAGTGAAGCATTTTCATTTTTTATTCAGGGATGTGGGCATTGACTTGTAGTAGACCTTCTACATTAAAAAAAAAAAAGAAAAGCTGATATCTAATTAAATCTGCTCTCCAACAAGAGTTTTACTTTTGGTCCCAACCATAGACAGTATATATGACAATATATGATTGACATGAGAGCTCCCCCAAAAGTGAAGCCAGTGAAGTACAGCGTCTGTATTCCCACCTTCTGGCTGGCTCCGATACGGGTCCTAAACCCCTCCTCGTCTTGGGCCAACAAACTCAAAAGTACCCAATCGTTCGTCTCTCCTATCAGTTTGCTTTTAATTAGTTATCTGACGCTATTAAACAGCAGTGAAACATTGTGATTGATACCTGAGCTCTGCTCACCACTTGGTGAGAGGGTGTATAGGCAGGAACACCCCTTCCCGGGTTGCTACTGCACAGACTGTGGCTCCAAATGACGTCACCGGAGCAAGATGGCAGCATTCACAACTTGGACGTTTGTGCTTCATCGTCTACAGTTCATTCATTCATGTACAATATCAAGAAGTGTCCCTGTGGTTCTTTGTTTATGTCAACAGTTTTAATCAAGTTAGGAATAAGTGGTGGGAAACATGTTTGGAGTTTTTACAACGCTTATTCTTCATTAACACATCAACCTTTTCAAACCTAGTTGAACTGCTACTATTTTTTATCAAACTAGAACAAAATAGTGAGTACATAAGTGGTCAGGTGACATTGCAACCAGCAACACAAGTCTTTACGGTTCACCACACAATTTCATCTTTCATCTCTTTTGCAGTGCAGAGAAGCTGCACAACTATCAGCCACTACCAGAACCGAGTTCTGGCAATAATAGTAGTTTATTAAAAGCCTAACAGCAACGATCAATCAGCAAACAGTCGGTCGATCCTTGTGTGCTACGATGCGATGAGGGAAGAATTTCAAAACTGGTGTTACATTAAGAGGAGGGCAGCACCTCAGGATAATGCACTTATACTTTAACAAAATGAGGAAGTGAAGTTATTTGGACACAATGCACTACAATCACATATTTCTTCCTTTAAAAAGGGTACAACTGAAGCACGGGTGGTTTGTACAGTATGAAAAAAAAACAAGCCATACTAACATTACTTGAGCTTATATAAAAGGGAAACATTTGAAATGCATTATATTTTACTTTAATCTCCCAGTTTTATCGTTTCTTATCATTTTCAATTATGAAGTCTGCTTGAGGGGCAAGTTGGTTCCATTTTAAATTCTTTTCTCTGGATCCTCATGGACCCCACTGTGCGAGGAAGGAGTGAAGGGATGAGAGATGGCATTTTTAAACAGCCAGGTGGGTCTGACGGAGAGGAGGTGATAGAAATGAGCAAACCTGAAAACCCAATAATCCCATTTTATTTGTTTTGGCAGATCTATATTTGTGTAACCTAATAAACTCTGTATCATGTGCGAAGAAACTAGCTGACTGGCTCACTATAACAAGCCTCACAGCAGGCATATTGGCTGTGGGTCAGATGCCTGCAGGCTGCTAATGATTAATGAATTCCATCACTGTCATTCTGGAACCATGTTTGCACATACACAAGGTGTCTGTCATCCCAAGCCTGCTCATCTTGTGCAGAATTAACTTAAAATGTGCTCTCAAAGTTCCAGGCAGGAAGAAATTACGAATCAAAGAAATAAAAACTCAACAACCGGATGTTGTTTAACTGAAGAAGAACACTCGTCGCTGATTACTGGGCTTAAAATAAGTTGAGGATGCTCATCTTCCATTCGCTTCAAGTTTTAGCATCAGAGCTTTAATTATGTGCCTGCTGGTTGTGATTAGAATTTTTTGAATTTGCCCTACCAATGAATAAAGGATAGGTGTTTCCAGTCAGATGGGGATTATGGACATTTAAACTTTCCTTTCTAATGCTTTTTTCGGGGGTTTTTAATTGAATATTATTTAAAGTTAGTGTGGGACTCCAGGAGATGAAGTTATTCAGATCAAGTAGTGATCATCCATGTTTAATCTCTGAAAAACTGAGTGAACTATCCCTCCACTGTTCTATACAGTAGTTCAGTAAAACAAGTGAGGAAGCAAAGGGAATTTCATACAAAAGACTCAGTGATTCAAGTGATTCTCACATGATGTGAATATGTCAAACTGCTGAGAAAGAAAGAAAAACAGATTTTTTTGCCCTCATATTTGCATCAAGCAAAACTGTTTCAGCTGTTACATTAATATTAATCAAATACACAGACTTATCACAGTCCATCTGCTCTTAATGTCCTTAAATATATGGATGAACTTTTAAATTAAATTATTGATTCAAAGGTGCAATCTTTATTTTATAGCAGCCATTATTAATGTAATGAAATGTGTAATTACTGGTGTTAGTAAGTGCAGTCACCAAAAAAAAAATTAAGCTTAAGACTTTTGTCCACAAACAAAAAATGGAGACTTTGAGTAATAATGTCTCTCAAAACCATTCCAGTATCAGCTATCCTTTGATGACAAACATATAAGGTAATGGAATAAAACACAACAAAAACAAAAAAAAAAAAGTCGAATTAAAAAAACTAATTTGTCGTTAGCCGTGGTATAATAACTGCAGCTATACAACTGTGATGGTGGCTGATTCCTTTAAGATAATTCTGTATCGTTTACTCAACACAGTAAGACATTTAGAGCATAATTCAGTCTGTTAAAATGAAAGGTTTATTTGACCAGTGTAGCATATCCACAGGAAACATCATGTTTCTGGGCCTAAAAGACGACTTCCAGCGAGTTAAGGAGAGAAAAAAAGAAGGAAATCAGGTCGATAAACTGCAACTTAATGTTCTGTTCTCCTCTTCACAACCAAAAGGTCGGGCAGAGTCCAGGTTCATAGTGAAAATGTTTTCAGGTCAAACAACCACCCCCTCATAAATCCTGAGCGCCATCGCAGCTGTCTGAAAATATTCATCTGAGCTGAATTAGTTTTCCGTTGTTCTGACAAGTTTATAGAAGTTTGGCTTTGGGTTTTGCTGCCTGCCCCACGATATTTGCCGAGGTGACATTACTGCTGACAGGGAAATATTTAAAATGACTGAAGGTCTTTCTGATCATTAAAGTAAATTGTTGAAGAAAACACTCATAAGTCAGTTCAACGCACAATAAGGAAGTCACCCGGAAAAATGGTGCTGCTCCCTCACCATTTTAAAGGCAATATAGCCTCTGGGATCCAGTAGGGTCAGAGTGAAATGTCCGTGGTGTCGCGGGTCTGCGAATCAGAGAAAATAATTTGTTTGGGTGGTTGGAAGAGGCTGGATGCCTTATTCGCATTAAGCTCAGCTGTCCTCCCGTAAAAGCTCCTTGGACAGCGTGCAGCCACAGCGTTTTGTCCCAGCGGCTGACGACACCCCTTAGCGTTGGGGACAAAACCACAAAACATCACAATCTGTCATGAGCTATTGCTTTAATATATCTTTGTGACCGAAAATATGATAACAGTCTGCCTGGAACTGCATTGTTCATTGATGCATCTACAAACACTGGATGTGTCGTGTTGAAATGGTTTAAAAAGATAAATTAAAGAAAAGTGAAGTAAAGAATCCAATTTGCTTTTGATGGATTTTTAAATTTAGCTGTGTTTGTTATAAATGGCCAAAATAAGATTCATTCATTCACACATTGATACATAACATCACATGATTAGTTTGGTGTTATTCAGTGGCCCCTAAGTGATTTAAAACTGTGTTTGATGTCACAAGCAGTTAAGGCCACCATTGTACCGTGGTTCCGTTTTAATGTGTCGATTATCTGTATGCGTTTTTGGTACGAGTACTCAAGCGCTCTTAGGTGACATTATTGACCAAGTAGCGTTCTACTATTCGACTTGCTGTTTTGGGCTACGACAGTTAAACTTATTCGGGGTTACATGCATAACGTCAGCCTTGAGCAGGAAAAGTGAGGCCTTAAACCTTGCCAAAACCAAATATGTGGCGTTAAACTTATTGAACTAGTTTGTTGTTTACCCCGCATGCACTTAGAGCACAACGAGCAACAAATCATCTGCATGCTCTGTCAGCACATGCTGCTGTGATAATGGCAGCAGTGAAGAATAGCCTGCTGGTGGTAATAATGAACGTGGTGACTAAAGCAGGAGTATCAGTTATCGGCTCTGGAGGATTCAATGATGCAAAGACTCACAGGGAGGTTCTTAATCAAAATCGTTTTACTGAAAATAGGTCAACACCGGGAAACCTAACTGGATGGCAAAGGTACAGTTTAAGGGACGGGGCAAACTCAGTAGGTGGGATACGAAAGAACGATCAAAACACGAGGAACTCAGGAGGACGACAAGACAATCTGGCCCCGGAGGAAAGGAACACAGGGTTTAAATACACAAGGGAGGGGTAGATAATTAGACACAGGTGAGACACATTAGGGAGGAGAGGCAATCACACACACCTGAGGGACAAGACTTGACGGGACATGGGGAATAAGACAACAGAATTTCAACATAAGACCAGAAACACTGATTGACCCTAACAACAGACACATGAACACTACTGGACCCTGACAGGGAGTGGGGTGTGTTGGTGGAGGTATTTGTCTGTTTACCTTTAAAATTGCATCTGGTTTCCATTTTTGGCTATTTATTTACAGAAATGTGAAACTGTTGTATTGTAATGTCGTTTGAGAGCCATATAGCCAATATTTACAATCACAGGCTACTTAGTAAATACAAGGCTTAGTTCTTCTTCTGCGCATCACACTCTTGTTTTTATATAAGGTTATATGTATATTTTGAGAGCACTCAAGTACTAAAAAAGATGAAATGTACTAAAAATGAAACGAAAGAAACGTTCTAGACTTAATACACATAAACTGAAATGTTCCAAGCATGTAACTAATTCATTTTTACTTAATTTGAATTTTAATTTTGGCGTACAGCTTAGAAAAAACACATCTCAAAATATTGTGTTTCACTGTAACGGTATAAGCCATAATCATCTAAACAAAAAGGGTTGACATATTTCACTTTATGTTTAATTAAATTAAATTATTTGTAAGTCTAACTTTTTTTCAGTTTAATTGCAAAAAAACTCCAAACTTTTCAATGATATTAATTCTTTTAGACGCGCCAGTACTGGATATGCTAGACCAAATGATGAAAATGATGAACAAGTAGTGATACATGAGTGGAAATTCAACATTTCACCAGATTTTATATTGAAAACTAAAAGTGACAAGTTACATGCTGTGCTTCAATCACTTCACGGGTGTGAAAATTTAAATGGTGATGCTAAATTGTCCCAAAACTATTGTTGACCGTGCCTGGCTTATGGTAGTGCTCCTGCACTCATATAAAATTGCCCCTGACAAATTAGTTTGTTTTTCGTGTAGCGATTAAATTCAACTGTGTAACCCACATTGATGTCAATGTATAAAAAAAAAACCAAAAAAAACATCTTATGTGCCAAAATGTTGTGCTTTTACCAGATGTGTGTGACAACTGTGAAAGAAAAGTAGGCGGAGATGGTCGTAACAGATTAGTCCACACACACACAGCCCAACCCCCTCAAACACCCACACACACTCTGCTTCTCTCAGATCTAATTTTTGTTTCCTGGTTTCTATTATACACAGTTCATTTGTGGTTTTGGAGTTCTTAGCTTTTTAGCAAACAAGAAGCTTTGGTTAATATAATAATAATAATCAGGAGAAAACTAACTTTGCTGGAGACCTGATCAGCAAAGCACTCTCGCAGGATCACTGCCAGAGTCCGATTGGAGACGGATGTCAGTAGAGTAACATAAACAATGGACACTGAACCCCGTTGAATTTGATGGTAGTTTAAATGCATGGAGATACTTTGATTACATCTTGACAGTGGGTCCAATCAGACAGCATATGCTGAGAATGAAGGCTGCCTTGATGATCTGCAGCAGATGTGTGTCACAGCCACTAACAGATCACTGAGCACTAACAGTGGTGGGATGTTCAGAAGAACACTGATGATTTTTCATGTCGGTTGCAGATTCTGCAGACGTCCCCTTTTAAATGGCAGTGAAATTCTGGTACGATGTTGATATGACTACCCACATGTCATTTTCAGGTCTATTTTTTGCTAGGAACCATGTGTGACAGGGACACAAAAAGTAGGCAAGGCTTGGAATCTTCTGCTGAGATACTGCTAGAGCTTCTTATGTTGGCAGCGAAGCTGCTGTTAACTTGGGCACCAACATGTTCACTCTGCCATTCATCGTGAGAAGTCTGTAATTCTGTGTCAAATAATAAATATCGATAAATAATCATGATGATGATAGTAGTAATAATTGTAAGAATCAGCTCTTGTGGTGCTCTACAGTAACCCACAGTGACGGTTTTTCAAATCATACTATCCAGTAGGTCTCTGCGCACAGGGGCAGTGGATTACTGGGGATTTTAGGATCATTTGTTGCAGTGTAATTGTCATCATAATTTCTTTTCTGCAAATTTATATCCATTCCATTTCAGTGAGGTGCCCATGATGAATAATAATATTGGTATATGGCTCTGAAAAACCACATCGGTCGATCCCTGGACCGTTAATCTATTATCAGTCTAGACAGCCAGACATGTTGGTAGACTCACACACAACATTTGCACTGCCTACCCTTTACCATTTGGTATTTATGACATCAATAATACAACCCAGCCTCCTTCACAGTCCTAAAAGAATATGTGCTGTGCTACGAACATGATGAGATGTGAGAATCTGTGAATAGGTAACTGCTGTACGGCAAGGACAAACTTGTTGAGCATTTGTACCGCATACATTAGCTACACATCCGATTATTCTGTCAGCTGAAATTGCTGTCTCCTCATGGCCACAACGGATGTGGGTGTAACGAAGGGCCTCTGCACTGTCCCTTTCAGACGCAGCAACAAGCTAGAAAAATGGTTAAGGTCATACTGTCTTCTTCAACAGAAGAAAAAATAGATGCTGGGATGTTTCCGTTGTCGTAGGCACATGGAAATATTAATGATTCACAAACACGTCTCCAGGATTTTTTTTTTTGTGTGTGTGAGAGAAAATGTAAATAACTAGCTTCATTTTATTTTGTTTATTGACCTAATTCTGTCAAGCATTCCGCCATAGAGTTATATATAGTAATGATAGTTACATTTAAAGATGGAAAAAGTTTTTGCTCTCCCTTAAGGATGGCATATACTGTATCTATTTCAAAGGAGTACATATTTAGTTATATGAGAGTTTTCTCAAAATATTGTTGTGTGCTCAGCCGATCAGAATCTCTGTTCGGTGCTGAAAAAAAACAATGTGCAGCCACAACCAAGCACAGAGTGGTTTGGAATGGATTGATGTCTGTGGCGATTTGAGTGGCATTCTAATGCATCTACAATCTTTACTTCCCACAACTGCAACCACGTTGCTAAGTTATGTACGGAAGAATCCACTTCCAGAGTCAAGCCCTCGTAATAATGGCAGGAGATAACTGCAATCGTGTACAGGCTGAAATTGTTTCTTGATATGCCGACATTTACTAATTATTCTTATCAATCTGGTATTGTCATGTTGTTGTGTTCTGTTACAGTACACATCTGTGCAGTTTTTTTTTTTAAATCCAGTGAGACAATGTGTAATTTATGATTTTTTTATTTTTTCAAATAAAATTTTAATTTGAATCTATACAAATAAATTGGAATTTAATAAGGGACATTAAGGTGTGGCCCGGTGAACTTAGTAAATGAGTTTGTGGGTTATGGCTAAAATTAAAAGAAATAAATTAAAAGGCTTATTACTTTGTGTAATTTTTCCCAGTGTTGAAGATGGAAGAGTGAGCCTTTCATTTAAAAGTGGCTGTATTTTTATTTTTGTAGCCTATTTTAAGTTCTACATAGCCAATCAATATAAATTACACCTAGCTCAATAATTATAAGAAATGTAAAACGGTTTTATATTCATCTAGCAGAATTACTCTGTTTTCTTTACTAAATGCGATACATACTGTTACAAATGGATTTAATTATCTATAATCAGACCCATGTTTTTCCATGCATGACCTTGATATCCTTGCATGTAGCCTTGTAACCTCAAAAAGTTGCCCTGCTGCAGGTCAAGCAGCCTTGCCCTTACAGCTGCCCTGAAATTACACCAGCAAATGCCTACCGGTTCCCTAACTCTCTTCCCATTGCAAGGATCAGCCAAACTCCAGCTCCAACTGAACCAAAACAACGAGCAGATTTGGTTGTTTTGAAAGTAATTTCCCTCCCACTTCTTTTGACAGTGTGGATATAAAAGTAGATAATTGCATAAATAATGGCATTAAAGGGTTTAAACCTAGAAAACCTTGTATGTACAGCAGAGTGACGGACTGAGTGTCCACTTTGTGGACAAAAATCTTTCTTTATCCAGAAGTTATCCAGAAGCATATTAGGTTTGACATCATGACTGCAGGTCCTTTAGATATTGTCACTCGCTGGGTTATCACCTCTTGATCGGAGTCAGTTATTGCCCATACAGATTTGCTTCCAGCATGAATCCATGCAAATTGGATTTCTTATCTGTCAAAACGAGGCATATGTGGCAAATTGTAAATGAATATGTGGTTAAGCATGCATAGATTTTATCTGGATTCCAGACGGATGGAAGTGAGATGTCAAGATCAAAAGATTAATCAAAAGGCAAGTTTTGATGCTTGGCCTGTTTTAGTAATGGCACACTTGTAATTCATTTGGAATTGGAGGGTGTTTTTTGACAGCTTATAATAACTCCTAGGTGTAGTAACTCCTCTCAAGAAAAGAAAATGCTAAGTTCTTGGGCATGTATAGTATTTCTTCTGTTTCATAATTTACTTGTGAAGAGTCCAATTTTTTTCTCCCCTCAGGTTATTTATTGTCTCTATTACTAATCTTAATCTTTTTCCCAAAAAAAAAAAAAAACCCTTTTTTTTTTTTTTTTTTTTTTTTTTACTGTGGCCATTGTTGGTAGCCCAAATACATTTGTAGACAAATGAGTTTTCATGGATCTAAGGCTGTATATCAATTTGATCCAAATGAATTCAAAAAGTCCTGACTCCAATTTTTAACAACAGCATCACTTAATCACAATTGGAATATTGAAGAAAAAGAGTTGGAACACTTTCCTGCTGTTTGGCCTTAACAAGCTGTGGCTCAGGTCCTGTTTTAGCTTTTTTTTCTGCTGCCAATAAGGTGCATAAAATTGATAAAGAAAAATCACATTTGATTTATCCAGCAACTTTTTTTTTTTTTTTCTCAGCCTCTCAACATTGGTTTCATTACAAAAATGGATTTATACATTTCTGTAATTACTTGGTTCAGCCATATCTGGCTCTTCACTGCTTTTCTCTAAAAGAGAGTGCAGCTGTGGTTTTAAAATGTTGCCTTTGATTTTCCGTGCATGCAATTAATGTATAAATAAAATTCTGACTGTAAAGCAGGTAGAAACAAAAGGCGACGATGACGAAGAAGTAATTGTAAAGCACCCTTACAAACCAGTGCTGCTCTACAGACCCTCCAGTAGCTATAATCTTTCTTGCACGTTAGCACAGTAGATTTATCAGCTGCGTAAGCGGGCCAAGTCTTCAGAAGTGTACTACCTGCTCTTGTAAAAACACTATGCATTGTTCTGCTTCTTTATGTGTTGTGTATTTATATGATTCTGGTCTGTGTATCAGTACCTTTTGAACATTTTCAGCATAGTTGAACTATCCTGCAATAATATGAATTATCATATTCTTGGTTACTGTAAGTGTCACCATTATCTCATTGGAATGAACATTTTCATTTGAAAATGCACTGTTTAAAAAACAGAATTAAAAGGAAAAAAAGATGAGTGGATCCCCGTATTGACCATAGTAAGACACAGCAATAAAATGGTTGCTTTTGCCTTGCCTTTCATCAAAGCACAAACCAAATAGAACAATTCTTGGGATTTCCTCATGAGCATGTATTATTCTCACGTTATACAGCTGCGGATACAACAAGAAGGTATATGATTCTCTTTTCATCTTTACATTCAGCGTGTGAACGTTTCGAACCTGCACTATATGAAACTAACAATAACTGACCAAGCAACTGTAAGAAATGCTTACGTTCATTTCATAACCCAGCATAACACTTATACAACATATTCTAATGATAATACACACTCAGCGCTCTCAGCGTCATAGTGTTAGCTTGTTCAGAGTGTCCCAGAATTCATGTACGATAATGCTTAAGCAGAGGACATAATATGAAGCATAGCCACTCCAATCTGGTATTGGAGTTATCTTGAAACAGTCTTGTTACATCCCCATTGCGCGAATAAACTGATAAAAAGTACAAAGGCACAATATCTTAAGCAAAATGTTTCGTTCACAAATGCACAAGCTTGGATAGGCTATGATGCGTAAGCCTCTGGGAAATATCACTTAATACTGCCTCCCTTTCCTGTAGTCTTGTACACTCTGCAAAAACCTATGCATTCCAGTCTTTGTCGTCAGTCTCCTTTGTGTCTTTGCACCAAGTGAATGACGTTGAACTCACCTTTTATAAGTGATCAAATGTCACATATTGATACTATGCAATAAAAACTGAAACAGTTTACAAAACTTCCCACAAGCAAACAACTTAATGTATAATGTCCTTAAAATGAATGGACAACTGAGAGTATTTGCTCTAAAACTTGACTGATGATAGTGGTGTCTTCATGCCTCCAGCCTTTTAGTGTGATTTTGTCTGCGCAGTAAAGTGGAATTTAGTATTGCCCATGACTGGTAAGATGAGTGAAGAATTCCTGTACAACAGCTAACACACTTCCACACTTTGTGCTCAAAAATGTTGTTCTGTGCTGACTTGTGACTTCAGGTAAAAGTCAGTAAAACTTTGATTTACTCCAATGCCTTTTGTTAGATCAAGCGACAGATTAGCCTCCACTGTACTTTCTGCATCGTAAGATTTAAAATTATGCATCATCATTATTTAATTGTGAGCATAATATTAACATAGTGCTCAAAGGACAGCTGATGCGAGTGAGCTTAGTGTGATGAATGCAGAACACATAGAAGCAATAGTCGCAATAGGAATATTGTATAAAAGTGGGCCTCACTGTGTTCTGATAACATTTCTTCTCAGCGTAGGAGATAACCCCTCTTAGAAATGAAGATGGGTCATCACATCCATTTTATGATAAATTAGCAAAAATGAGCACCCAGGAGTATAAAATGTTATTTATTTTAATAGAATTTCCATCTGCCCATCCCTTTCAGACAAGAATTTCAAGCGTTAATGAACACATTATCTTCAGAGCAGACCTTGGCTGTGAAATTAATTAGTCAACATAAAATCCTTATGAGGCATAAAACTCCATTTGCACATCAATATTGGGTATTGCTCAGCTTAAAGCTGGAAAATTGGTTACTTAAGGCAACAAATTAATAATGTACAATAGGGGTCTCCGGTACAACTTCACCTACTTCCAAAGTGCATGTAGAAGGTAATAATAATCTACTAACATCCAAATATAGCAACATTTGTAGAATACAGAGAACCAACAACAAAATTGTTATATACTGTATAAATGTTGGTGAGTTTTGCCCTAAACAGATGAATGATGTCACCATTTTTCTGATGGACTAGTGTCACTTGGGACCTCAGGAATTGGACATAATGATTGCACTTTTTGAGCGGCCAAACGGCAAAATTCCAAATCTTCAAGAGTACACTTGTACACAAGGAGTAACACTCGCTTTTGGTTTAGTTGCATCAAAAACATTTTCACTAAACACTGAATCTGCTCTTGACATTGTAATAATCAAAACCATATCCATTAAAAGCAATACTATTGTTCCATAGCATAATGTACAAGGAAAGATTAAAATACAGAAAATATATGTATTGCTGAATAAGTCAATACATAAATTACAAACTCTCTCTGGCAGAAAAGAGCACATACTCTAGGTCTCGTTTATTTATTTATTTGTTTATTTTAAAATCTATGTTAACGTGCCAACGTGTAGTTTATGTGTCACCAGATTGAAATACTCCAATCACACAGTTAGGTCCAGAAGTATTTGGACAATTATAAGTTTGTTTTTTTGTTTTTTGTTTTTTTTTAATCCTTTTGCATCTATACCATCTCAATGGATTTAAAACAAAACAATCAAGACGTTCGGCTTAAATTGAAGAGGTTTCACAAAAACATGGCATTTTTTTATTTAGGAATTACAGCCATTTCTTACAGAGTACTCCCATTTTCAGTGGCTCAAAAGCATTTGGACAAACTAACATAATTATAAATATATTTGTAACTTTTAATGCTTGGATTAAAATCAATTTTAGCCGATGACTGCCTGAAGACTGGAGCCTATGAACCTTACCAAATTCTGAGATTCCTCCCTGGAGATGCTTTGTCAGGTCTTCACTGCACCCACATTCAGTTGCTGCTTGTTTGTGGGCCTTTTTTGCCTTCAGTTTTGTCCTCAGTAGCTAAAAAGCTGCACTACTTGGTTAAGATCAGGTGACTGACCTGGCCACTGAAGAATAATCCATTTCTTTGCCTTCAAGAAGTCTTGAGTTGCTTTCACAACTGTGCCGTCCTATCACTTTTGTAGCATTTGGCTGAATGTGAGCGGAGAGTATGGTCCTATACGCCTCATAATTCATCTTACTAAGTCTGTCAGCAGTCATATTATCAAGAAACACTAGTGAGCCTGATCCATTGGCAGCCATACATGCTCATGCCATAACACTGCCTCCACCACCTTTGACACAAGATGTGGTGCTATGGTTCATGAGATGTTCCTTTCCTTGTCTAGACTTTTCTCATCCTATCATTCTGATACAAGTTGGTTCTTGGTTTAATCTGTCCAAAGAATCTGATTCCTGAACTCAGGATTTTATAGATGTTTTCTGACAAAGTCTAATCAGGCCCTCTTGTTCTTGAATGTTCTTTAAGCGGTTTGCACCTTTTTGCAAAACCTATGTATTTACTTTAACAAGGTTTGTTTCAATGTTGTGAAGGGGTTTTTCTTCACCAAGGAAAGGATTCTGCCATCATCCACTTTAAGTTGTGGAACTCACCAGTGCATTCTTTCATTTTAGGAATGTACCAAATTGTCGACTTGGCCACTACTAAATGTTCTGTTATCTCTCTGTGAATTTTTTTTTTTTTGTCTTTTTAGCCTAATGATGGCCTCATTCACTCGCATTGATATCTGCGTGGACTTAATCATGATCTTTCCTGTCCAACAGCTGTCAAATGCCAATTCAACACCTGAAACTGAATTCCAGAACTTTTTATCTGCTTCATTTGTCTTGAAGTCAACTGTCCAAATACTTTTGGCGGAGGTATTCTACACAAAATGCCTGTAACTCCTAAACGGCAAATGCCATATTTTTGTGAAATCTCTTCGATTAAAGCAAAGATTCTGCAATTTGATCACATCTTGATTGTTTTATTTCAAAACCATTGTGATGGTGTACAGAGGCACAGTGATATAAACGTTGTCACTGTCCAAATACATCTGGACCTAACTGTAGCCAAAGTTGTAATGGAAACTGCTTTTCTGTGACAATTAGTTGACATAAAGGCCACTGTTTAAATTTTGAAACTAGATAGCAGTGGCAAAGTGTGCAAAGAAAACGTAAATGCCATTTCATGTTGTGAAATTGTTAAAGGCCACTGCTCGCTGGCACAGGGGTGGACAGATTCACCGACTATCTCAAACTCACAGATTCCAAATTCAGAGAATTAAGACTGAAAACATTAATTTTGAGTCTGTAATTATTCCCTTTTTTTCTTTAGAAAATGTCCCCAATACATGTCATTTAATTTCAGGGGGACAAAAAAAGGGGAACTGATTTTAACTTAGCACTTAAAGAAATCAGACTAATCATTGGTTAAGTGCTTTGTACGTCCATTAAAGCAAAAGATAGCGAACAAGAACAGCAACAGCAACAAGACTGTAAAAACAAGACCTTTCTCTTATTTTGTGCTCATAGAAAAAAAAATGTGCTGCAAGCTGATACATCCATCTAGACAGTAACCCACCTATTATGTAAACTTAATTTATTGGGGAAATTGGTGTAATGTGATCTGTGTGCTTTATTCAACTACCACCTTAATTTGGTTGCAGGAAATAATCGGTACTGCATGTTCACATACTGATTGATGTAGACTTGCCAATACAAATTTTCCGAAATATCTGAATATTACCATTTGCTTTTTAAGATTCAGTCCCTGAAGTAAAAAACAAAAGTTTAGGGTATAGTTTCAAGACGCGCTGTCTGCTGTGCGACGGTACATACTGTATTTGAAGCAAGGGTAGAATTTTTTTGAAATTCACATGATTTTCATGTTGAATTGTACAGGTGCTTCAGTTGGACTGGCCTCCTCTGTTTCTTCTTTGCCTGGCACGTACTCAACTTCTATACTTGATTTATTGTTGTCTTTCCCTCGACTCCAGAGGAATAATATTACAAGACAGAAGAGTACAACTGCCAGGAAAGAGATAAATCCCATGGTGGTTGCAATGATGAGTGTCTTCACATCAAATGGAAATGGGACATTGGTCCGGGTCACATTAGCACCCTCATCGCTGGGCTGGTTTGCGATAAAGGCAAATGTCTTGTTTGGCTGGTGGGGCCAATTGGGGGAGTAGCTATGCACAAACATGTGAGCAGCTTTGGTGTCATTGCCTGCTGCATTGCTTGCAATGCACCAGTAGGTGCCATTGTCCTGGATTTGGGAGTAGCGCACCTCCAAAGTACCATCACTAGACAGAGAGAGTCTCGACCCGACAGTTTTGGCAGTGATGTAGTCCTTCTTAGGGGTTTGCCACATTATCACAGGTACTGGATCACCGTCCGCTTGGCAAGCAAAATGAACTGTAGTTCCTTCATCGACATGGATTTCTTGAACCTGATAATCCATGATTTTGGATTTCTGGCAGACAAAATACTCAGATGGAAGGATATCTGGGAAGTCTTTGAACTCTTTTCCCTGCACAACCGCGGGTGAAGCACACATAGGCTGGAGTCTGTTAAAGTTAAGCCTCCAACGCCTGCGGAAGACCCACAGCAAGCGACAGTCACAAGCCAACGGGTTATCATACAAGGCCAGGGTTTCCAGGTTTCCCACTGAGTGGAACACTGATTCCTCCAGGGTACTCAAGCTATTGCTGGATATATTGAGCACGCGAAGATGGTTGAGTCCCCGAAAAGAGTAGGGCTCAATAGTAGCTAATCTCCCCCCGGCCAGATGAAAGGCCTGGAGTTTCTGTAGATTGAACAGTTGGTTCCCCTCGACAGTCTGAATGGGATTAAAAGAAAGATTCAGAAATCGAATATATCTTAGATGACTGATGGCTTGGTAGGGGATGCCAGAGAGATTGCAGTTTGTGACGGACAGTGATGTGAGGTTGAGTCCAAACAAGCATTTTGGGGTCATGGTATCCAGGGCAGGCATATGAGAGATCTCCAGCACTCTGAGCCGATACAGCCTCTTAAAGGAGTAATCCCTTATGACAGTGGCATTGAAATAGCGTAATCGAAGTGACAACAGGTTATGCAGATGGCTAAGGGCATCAGTGGGAACTGAGGCCAGTTTCCATCCTTCAATGATGAGGCCTTCAAGGTTACTGAGGCCATGAAAAGATCTTGGTGAGATGAATACAAGGTCGCTGTCGCCAACCTCCAGAGCCCTCAGGTTGTACAGCTCTTGGAACGTATAGTCGAGCAGAATGACAATTTTGTTCTCACTAATATCCAGCTGAGTTAGATTTGTCATGCCTGTAAACACCCCCAACGGGATTAGCTTTAGCTGGTTGTTGCGCAAACCTAGAATTCGAAGGTTCATCAGATTGCTAAAAGCCCCAGGCTCAATGGATGAAATTGTGTTTTCGTTAAGTTGCAGCTCTTCCAGCTGAGGGTAATTAATGAATTCTTCGGGCCCCAGAGTTTTCAGGCGGTTCTTGCTGAGGTCTAGAAGCCTTGTTTCAGTTGGGATGCCCTCGGGAAGTGCTACCAATCTCCGTCGATGACACACAACTGAACGCTCCTGAGCGTTGCAGTCACACCGGGAGGGGCAACCAGTGGTGGAACCGGAAAGGACAGTGCCCAGCATCAGGATCAGGATGGGCTGCCAGCACGCCACCAAGTAGCTGTGTCCTCCTGCCTCCGCAGACACCATCCTACTTCTTACCTGTGGAGACATTGAAAAGAAGGGTTTGGTGGAGTGGAATGGTGGCACAGAATGCAGAATTACACTCATATTGGATTGAAATATGAAAAGGAAAGAGTTATGTAAACTGTGTCTGTGCCACATTAGTTTCTAAGAGAGAAAATCAGGATTCCATTCAGCCTTTTATCACATTTTAATTTTTAATGAATGCATGAATAAGTATCACATGCCATTAATTCCAACTGAACACAGAAATGAAAGAGATTTCAGGAAGTGGAAAACATATCTGTAAGTTTTGATTTATTGACAGGTTTGGCTACATACACTCTAGCTATTCAAATATATATATCAATTATATTGCCTTGTCATTTTTGGACTATCATGTGATATTATGTGACCACTACTGATCACTTGTTTTTCTTTTTCCTCTGCGTAACTTAACCCTCAATACAAAACCTTTACAAAATCTATTTTGTAACAAAGCCGTTTGAAAACAGAATGTTTTTTTTATCCGGACACCGTTCCAAACACGCACGCAGCTTTTACTCTTTCTTCAAAGACAGTTTTGTTGAGTTTGCACTCTTCAAAAGTGATGGAATCAGCTGATCAATAGAAGGCCTCCGTCACGCAATATAACCACCATGTTGTGCTTCTTACTTCCTCTCACCGCCAACATCAGTGACACGTTGTCTCAGCTCAAACAAACAGTTTTTAATTAGAAACCAAGAACCCATGGTACCTGTTAAAATCAATCCTTAACCTAAAAGTAATGTATCCCATGTCACATGTCTGAGCTATTGACCTTGCAGTGATATAAAACAGAGGTTGCTGTCAAGCGGTGATAAATGGAGAGAGCGTTGTTTTGACTTAGAAAACCTTCAAGATCTACTTCTCACATCATGTGATGAGTGGGTTAGCATCTAACAGCCTTGTTTAAAACAAAGGAAAATATATTTTAGTCTGTGTGATCAGGAATTTGTTTATCTAAATTGCTTTACAATTGGAAAACTAAATTATACATTATCACGGAATTATTGAAGAATACGTCATGATGAAAATAAACCTGCATTCCATTTCAAATAGGACATTTCATTATGAGGGGGGGGTAATACTAAATATTGCCCAAACGTTCATCGAAATGAACATTGTCATAATACATGGGAGCTGAATAAGTACTCTGTCTTTCTGTAACTCATTTAGCACAGGAGTGTTTTGTTAACTGTTACACTTCACATTATTAATGCAGTGCCTTTTTTAGAATCTCTCCAGCTCTCTACCTCACTGTTCTAACTTTAAAAATATATTAAACGCAATAGCGAAGTGTATAACGATCTTTTGTTGCATCAATCTAAATTATACATCACTCTAATTGAATTAAAGTCGTGGGGCTGCGGCAGCTTCCACTGATGAGCTCCAGTGGAACAATAACTGCAGCTTTCATGTTCACTTCCTTCAGAACTGCTGATGTCTGCTCGCTGCATATGTCAGACATGTTGGGTGTCAGACCAATATTGCATATGAGGGACAAAATTGGATTGTCAAAATGAAAGCTAAAGTGGATATCAGCTGAGAGCTCATTTATAACGTAGTATTATGTTACGTATGTCTCAAACTTTATACACTTTACAAATGGATTTCTTAGGGTTTTCAGCACAATAGACTATTTTAATATTTTCTTGAGCGAACAAACGCATTTAAAGACAGAGTGACCTATAACTGGGAAACTCAGTGCTGTAAACGGCCGACATGTTTATCAGTCTGACGTGTGATTTTATTTTTTCAAGGCAAGGATATGAATGAGGACGAGGCTCACTGATATCATTGCTAATCGAGAACAAGCAGTGCAATGGTGATTTTCTTTCCAGAGTACCATGCATGATTTATGATTCAGAGTGTAGTACGGACAGGGGAATCTGTGTAATCTGGCCTTACAGCCCAGATCTACTGTCACCACTTTGTTTTGACCTTGAACTGCAATTCCAAAAAAAAGACGCTGGCAAATAATCTTTCAATTACAGTTGCCTGCCACCTAATATACACCATCTGTAGCCTTCAGATTAAATTTTATCCCTTGATCCATCAATCCATATACTTTCTGTCTCCACCTTGATTCTTTCCATTCCTCTCTTGATAGTATTTTGAAGGGTAAGAGGAGTGGACAAGCCTCTTCTCTCTAGCGCTTCTGACTGACTGCTTGCTGCCTTTTCTCTGTGGATCTCTCTCACTGTCATAGCCTTGTCTCAAAAGAAAGTCTCCGTTCAGCATCGGTCTCTTGTTGCCTCGGATGGCTGCATCTCCTCCCTTTTGGTGCCATGTGGTTTGATACAGGGCAAACCGAGGAGAGGTGTGTGCTACTAATGGGTCACTGAACGTCTGCCAGCAACATGCAGACGAATGTGCTGCCCTTCAGTTGTTTTTATTTATTATAAAGTACATTTGTTGTTCAGCATCATATTGCAAGATCTCCTGGGATATAGACAAAATGATTTACATGGTTAATGTAAAAATGAATTTAACCATTTAAAAACCAGACTCGAGTTACAGTACAACGCTGTGCCAAATCACGTAGCGTTATTTTCCTGTTCTACATAAACAGTGCACTCCGTTTTTTCCCTGTTGGATAGTTTCAACTTCTGACCGCTTTCATGATTCCTCAGTACAGAATGAGTTCTGAAAGTATTTCCCCTGATAAGTTAAATAATTTAGATTTTGCTTTGATTGTTGCATGTGCAGTGTTGACACGAAATATTCGCCTACTTTAATTTCCTCGTAGCTGACAGACGCTGATTATTGGGTTTTAAAAATTGATCCAACGGGGTGTTGTGTGATGCCTTTGGTGGAAGTTTGTTGCTTTTTTTTAAACATTTAATCATTTCTCTTGTAAAACCAACATGTTCCATTCAGTGCTGCTTCCGTTTCCTTCCTTAAACATGTCATGTTCTTTAACACCCCTTGTTTACACGGTGGTAAACTTCGCGTATCTCCACCAGCTTTGATTATACTGCCACCGTTTATAAAATAGCAAAGATGAAACAAAAATGATGCTCCAGCTGCGAGTAAATGTTTAGAATTTAAGAGATAAAGATTGCTTTTAATGGCATGTTTGTGTTTGCCTGCCAATTTTAAAGCTAACATTTAAAAAAAAAAAAAAAAAAATGAAAAGCTAACAGATAAGAAGTCCCTCTGGGCTGCATTGAAGTGACAACATTCCTGGGAGATTAAAATGGACAAATATTCCAGAATATCTTCAGGCTCTTTTAGAAGTCTTAACGACACCTGTACTGTGTAATATCAGAGCAGCAAGCCTTCCCCTTTTGGTGGGTGTTTTTCTTATCAACTCAGAAGTTTCCATTTCAGGTCGGTCAATTACTGCTTACATCAATCTTCAAACTCGCAGCAACATGACTGACTGATAATATTTAAGTAAAGGTCAAATCTGTAGCGTGCATAGATGTAGACACATGTTAGCATGCAAACACTGACGAGATTACGAATGAATTGCCTTTAATTTTAATCACTTGCTTCAATGCAGCTCAGCGGTGTTCGTATTTGTCCAGCAAAACATCTGCATCCTCCCGAATGGGGGAAAAAAAGTACTAGGGTATGAGAAATTTCATTTAAACGTATCCTCAGTGGAAGACTATAATAAAGCAAATTACCAAATCGGATGCTTGGAGATAAACAATTGTTCAGTGTATTTAAGGTACACATCAGCAGTCTCGATCACTTTTTCACTTTTTGGTGGTGCTCTTGGGCTCAGGAAACATCTGAAAGCACATTTGCTTACCCCAGAAGTTACTTTACCCACAACAATACTTATTTTGGAAGGAGATGATGCCAAGAGAGATAAGAGGAGTGCAGGTAATTATATCACAGTAGAGGAAAGCAAATGCACAAATCTTTTAAAGAAATAGATCATATTTAGCTACTACATATGATTCTTTTCGAGCTTGTGTTTCTTCATAACGTCTAGTAGTGCATTCTCAACATGAATGTCTTAAGAGAGAGAGCACACTTAAAACCAAAAGGACCTGACAGTGTCCTGTGAACTGTCCCAGACTCGCGGGACCATCAGGGGTAGAGAAGTGCACCGGCAAAGCTCGGTGTCGCTGTCGAAACATGAGCACACAATCAATACTGTACGTATTGCCACAAAAAAAGGAGAGATGTCGAGCCACCATATTTAACTGGAAATAAGTGCCCACCAGGTGCTTGGGCATGAAGGTGCACAACGTGTAGCCAGAACGGTTGCAATGAAAAAGGGGATGTGGCGCGGCGATGCAAACATATGTTTCAATGAGATTGAATGAATTGAAACTGACACAAAATATTGCCGTTGAAAACCTTAAGTCTAAGTAATTTTCCAGCAAATTCAGGCAGATACTATCACTTTGGCAGCTGTGCCAGATAGTTATCCATTTGACAGGAGGCACTGTAGATGAATAGTATGGGAGATGCAAGGGGACGTGGAGTAGTTGATCATAGAAACCTGTTTCCCACCCGCACATTACTGACAACTGTGCTTAATGGAACTGAAAATAACAGCCTGCATCATGATTTCCATTTGAATGTCTGTCTCAAAGTATGTTTACTGCACTCACACCAACACAGCATTCATCTCGTTGTCAGGAAACACGCTGGTAATGGTGGAGACTGGCCAAGGCTTTATTTGACTTATTATGAAATCTCATCAAAACAAAAACTGTTTGTGTCATCACGTGACATTCTTTCTATATAGTGTCTTCTCCCACAATCAATCAATAGCTAATGTGGGCTTTTGATAGTGAGCAGTGCATCCTTTATCACTGTTCGCCCTGCCGCATATCGTTTGAGAAAGGAACCGTTCTTCCTTTACTTTTGAAGGGGGCATGCCCCGTCATGTTACGTCTGCACATTGCGCACACCCCTCTGGGGGGAGGACCAGCACCATGTTGGAAGGCATCCTTAGGGTGCTGGCCGCTAGCAAGTCAGTAAGAATTGCATCTTTCTCTCATGTTCTTCCTCTCTACTAACGACCTGGAAATAACCAGCTTCAAGATCAGGGAGCTCTTCTCATCTCCTGAGTAGTCAGAGAATATAACTAAACGAATCATCTTTGATCCTCCATCTTGTGTAGTGCACCTGAAACAATTGAACAGACCATTTTTGTATGAGACACTCACCTTACTGTGACCTTCTGAGAGTGGGTTCATTATTTCGTAAGACGCAAGCGCCCAGATGTTTGATGTCAGTACACCAAAATGACACATGTATACAATAATAATGCTGAACTCAGGGTCTTGGTGAATAAAATTGCTTATATGTTAGTAACAAAAACTCCTTTTACTATAGCAAATATGTCTCGGATGGCTGCTGTGATAATGGTTCCTTGCAATTACAACAGCAGATAAAAGACCTGATGTGGATCAGTGAAAAACATTCATTAAAAA
>KV751315.1:17737122-17747994 GCA_001698575.1 Mola mola | reverse complement strand
AGGCATTACCCTGCGTTTGGAAGGTTTATTTCATAAAAGTAACCTAACCCTCTGTACCTGAACCTGTTTTTGAGTCAATCTTGAAAGCGGTGAACTCAAATTTTAAGAGATCAGTTATGCAGGAGGTCTGTAATGTAGCCCCTTTGGTTCAAATCTACATTTTTAGATCAATAGTTTATACAATCATTACATGCATGTGACAGGATTTTGAACCCACAGAGAATAAGGATTCAGTGTTTTCTTTTCCCATCTTTCAGCTCATTGTTTTGGTCTTAAGGCTTTGCAACTTTGATTTACTCGTGTTGCTCTCTGCAGCATCTTATCCAGCAGAATGCAGCTGTTTATGATAAACTCATCATACGCTGTCATCTCAAGTTAGACTCTTGGCGGCTGAACATGGTGGAGGATTTAACTGCAGGATATTTCCCTCGAGATCTCGGAGACCAAAAAAAATACTGATATAATACTTTTAAATAAAGTGGTTTCAAGTACGCCAGGGAAGGTGCTGGCCCAGCCACCGGTTGAAAGACGTGTCAATATTTAATTTGTTTTGTACACTTTTTACAAAAATTTGCATGGCTTTCATTTGCATTCACCTTTTCTGTCTTCACTGTATATTTTCCAGCCGTCCCAGGCATACCAACACATAAGGACACAGCTGCAAGGTACAGTAAGTGCAAAGTGATGCTGTGAATTTGAAAGTGAAAGGTGAACTAATATTTCTATAATATTTAGTAGAGGGTTCCTACCTGCCAGCCTTAGGGGTTTACAAAAAACACAAATTCAACTTAAAAGTCCAGTGCTACATCTTTTGTTTTGCATGATTGTCAGCGTCAAAGCACAGATAAAAATCACAAGGACGGCCCCTCAAAGGACTTGCAGATGTTTAACAGCCGTAGATACGGTGCTCAATTATTCAGGTTTTTGACAGATGGTGACTAAGAATGTGTGAAGATTGGCAACGTTGCAGCTGGATAAAAAGACGCTTGATGATTGGCAGCCAGATATGCATGCAGTAATGGGGATAATGTTTAATTAACTGTATCTGAAGACAGAATGCATTTAATTTTAGTGATGCCAGAGTGTAAAGTATTGATGGACTGCAAGGATAAGATTCCAATGGCATTGATGTTTCATTTAAACATTCACAGTCTAGTATTTAGCCTGCTGAGATGTATATATTTGTCCCCAGAAGATCTTTCCAACGTGTATTGATGAGGGTTGTCACAATGTGGCCACAAAGACCGTGGCAGTAAATCTCTCATGAGGTGACGCCTTCGTTCTGAGAACACAGTGACTGATGGCTGACTGACTGATTTAGTTTGGCCAGAATAATTGATTGAAGCTAAAGTATCTGTGTAGAGCACACAGTTTACAGCGCCCACATACATAATTTTACAATATGTGTTGCTGTGGAAATACTGTGCAATGTGTTAAAATGTATCTCTGGGACTTATCTGCTTACCTAATGTTCCTAAACAAGGTATTGTTATTATTATTATTTTTCTTTCTGGTTCATTAGCTGTGCCTTAAGATACACGAAGAGTACATTTGTTGGCAAGAATCATTAAGTTCTCAATGCCGAGCAAATTTTATAAGAGAGCGCCCCCCTGTGGAAGAGAATGCCAATGACAGTTGCAGAATGTATTCAGTTCTCTATCTCTATCTACTCTTTCGTTCCAGCAGCATTTTGGTGTTTTTCTTTCTATGAATGCGTGAGTTGCTCTGCAGCCTCCTGTTATGGGCCTGAAGCTAAACAAAGCCACAGCAATCGCAACAATCGCATCCAAGACAAAACATGTTTCGGACTCTTTACGGCCTAAACTCCAATAAGGCTGTGGTGCGTTAACATTTACGTGACACAGATTGGGCATCATTTTTATTTAGCTGTGGTCTTATCCTCGTTAAAAAACAATCACACCAGCTGCACGATCTGCATCGCCGCACATGTTATCACCTGCAGCTGAACATTTTCTGCAGGGACAGTTTTATTCAGTGAAAAACCTCCCCCAGAACAGTGAAAAGCAGACGGTTCCCTCAGACATGATGCTGACTGTGCTGGCTGCATGTGAAAGAACATCCTATGCGTGACATATCTGCTGAAGACGGTTCCTTTTTTTACATGCTGCAGTGAGGGGAATGTGAAGAAGAGAACACCCGTTCCTAAAAATGCCAGTGAGCGCAGACCGATTGTGTTCAACGTGTTTATAGTATAATCGTTTAAGCTATGAACCATGTCCTCCTTCAATGTTTGGCAGTCATGCACCATTTCCTGTGACCTTGCCTTACACGAGAGAATCCAAATTGTGTGTTTTCAGTAATTTTCCTCTCCAGGTTGATCGTACAAAGTGGGGGTTGTTTCCACTCATTGTGCCTAGATTTATGTTATATTGAATTTGCTGGTGTCAGACCTCCTTTAAATGCATGACTTGTCCCATTACAGCGCATTAACTTTAGTATTTCATGCAGGTTTAAGCACAAGCTGAAAATACTGGATTTCCTCTTTATAAAATCCCTGAGCTGGAACAGAAAAACAGTTTCTGTGGAGAGAACATATAGTACATATTTAAATAAACTGTCTTAGTGTGAGATGTAGTTGGGGGATCCTGGGATACCACAATAATCATTAACATATTGTTTGTTCTTGTATGTTATGTATGCATGCATAGACATTCCTTCATTTGATGATAAATTGACAATTCAAGACAAAAAGAGACAATAATGGGAAATCATCTGCAGTGTGTTTCTACACATCTATGTGTGGGAACACTGCAAGTTTATGCTGTGGCTTCCTTACAAACATTTGTTTAAAAAACTGTATATAACTCCAGCAGCGAGGGGAGGAAAAAATGTCACAGGATGTGAATAAACGCGCAACATTAATTCAACTTTAGAACGTGACCTTGGACAGTTTTACTCCGGTTTAATCAGATTTTCATTGGTTATATTGCACGCTCCTTTTACTTCACTGCATCGTCAATTAAACTACTGAGTGTCTTTTGTTTTCATTGTCTTTCTTATAGAGAAACTAGATACTTTAAGGCTCATTGTGCTTAAATATTTCTGGCTTATCAAAATAGATGGTGATAACACTGATGTTATATGCATCCTTAAAACACCAACTATCTTTGTATAAAGTGTTATTAAAGGCCTTTGGTGAGGTGGGATGTTTCAGCGCACCGAAGTCTTCTTTGCCCTAAATTTCTCTTAGTTCCGAAAGCTTCCCAACAACAAGATCCAGTGGGAGTTTTGTCACCTTTAAATCTATTAATAACACAACATCCACAGCCCTTCAATATTTCTCCTCTTTCTGCGGGTATTATGTGACCTAATGATTACTTTTAGTTTGCTTAACTGTGTGATCCCACTTGGAATATTACATTACAGAATGGTCCTCTGAAGGTCAGGGCAGCACAGGGTCCTTAAAACCAAATGCACGAAACCACGTCCATTGAAACCATTGTAACTAACCAACCATTTCGATTTAAACCAAACGCGTGTAACCATTTCCACTTTTATGAAGGTTGGCGGCCGTCAGGAATGATAAGTGAGATTTGTTAAATACATCCTCCCTCCTCAGGTTATTGAAAGAATGTATCACCGTACCTAAATTAAAATGCTATCAGTGCATGACACGATGGAACCTTTCCAACCAGCTGTTCCCTGGTTGGTAGACAGTTTTTATGTACAAAATATAGAGACACACTGTCACAAAATGCGTTTATTCTTAGAGTAAACGCAAGAAATTCACAGAGGGACAACAGAAATGTGTTTGCAGCCATGAGAGTGTGTCAGTGAGTCCGAACAATCCCAGTGATGCCGAGCGACATGCTGGTGGCGCCACGCTACTGAGCTCAAACCTAAAATGCTGACATGCTGATTGGCTTATTGGTAGGATATTGTGCAACTAGTGTTTGCATAGTTTTACATCTTAGCTTGTTAGTGCACTGGAGTAAAATGATTCTACGTAACAAAACGTGCTGACACAGACATGATATATCAGTGATTATGTGAGTGGTAGTTTAATCTATAGTGTATGTGAGTGTAAGAATTGGCTCGTGGGCGGAAACAAAGAAGGAAAGTACGCCAGATTAAACGAGTGAAATGAGATGCATTAAATGTGAAAGAAGAGATACGCTTTATACGGTGTGGTCATCTGGATCAGTGGTTTAGATGTGTGTCCATTATAAGATGCACATTCTGCTGTGTGTGCAATACGAAATATAAAGGGAACTGTACCACAAACACAAGTTGTCAGGATTAATTTGCGTAACATCAAATCAGGGTGCTTAAATTAACCAGGAACGCTGGCCTGGTGTTCCCAGATAGCTGATGGTCCGTCAGCTGAGCCTCAGTGAGCCAAGGACCTGCACACACAAACAGAAACACATGCCTACTCAGGACCAAGGCTCTGGGCTGTCACACACATGTACATGTATTAGGCTCTACTTCAGTGTGAATATCAATATACGTCTCAGTACGTCTGCGTTAATCAAAGGTTATTACAGTTTTTCTTGAGGAAACCATTGAATAGTTAAAAAAAAATATCCCTCTAAACAACAAATTCTAGTTTTATAGTGACAACAATGGAATAGAAAGTAAATCACGTAAGTAAATGCTAATTTGCTTATTTGCTCGCGTTTGTAGCCTTACAAGATTTCCTGGCACTACATCTGTTTGTTGCAATATTTGTGTCCCCACCGAAGGGAAATAATTGTTGGAACAATATTGTCATCTGTAAAGCCATGTGCTCCCAGCAAGGCTAAAAACGGAAAGAAATTGCACTGAGTAAATTTAATAAAAGTTGTCTCGCTGCCTGCAGAACTTTCCACGTGTTTTCGGCAGACTTTTGAAAAGCCATACCGCCTAAAAATGGCACCGACAAGTTATGTAAAATGTGACGTCCAAGTCATTTTGTGTAATTTCCTGGGCTGTGTTCTTTCTCACTCACACCCTTAATGTGAAGACAGTATTATAATTGCACGGTTGGTTATTATATTGATACCGACCGTCGTCATTTTCTAAAATGAATTTTTCGGACCGGCAAAAAGACTTGACTCTCAGTCACGTTACTGACTGATTACTGTGCAACTCCTGCCTCTAATCACTGTGTTGTCCGCGAGGGGCAAGAAAAAGGACAGAGGCCTCTCACTGGATGGTGATTTAACAAGGCTGAATGTTTTGCCATGTGGGCTGGAAAACTTGTAATTCTTTTTCTGCCTCATCTCTTCTCTAAGAAGCAGGGCTGAAGTAAAGTTCACACACCATCTGACGCCAGCCGAATTACATGACAGCTGCTTTGGGCTACTTGCTCCAAGTATTTCTTTCCTCATATCAGCAAATGGGCCCCTGATTGCTCAGGAGAGCAAGTATCCTGCCTGAATTCAGAACACTTCTGGTATGTGGGGCCCTGGAGGGCCTTTCTCCACTTTAACTTGAGCCTGTCACAGAGGCAGGTTGTCAGGGCAGCCAGACCTGTGCTTGACTGTCCTCTACATCCCCAGTAGAATTCACGTTTCTTCCCTTTGGCCTGACACCAAGTCAAAGGGAATGAGAACCTCGTTAAGACATGTCATACAGATTGTATTCTGCTGTTCATTTTTGGGTTGTTTCTACCGACGAATGGTCAAAGTTGTGTCATGAGTCATGTATTTATGTTCAGAGTGAACCTTAGTCCAAAGATATTCTCTCCATTGAAGATGAACTGAATGTACGGTATTGTCTTTGCTTTTATTTAGCATGAATTCTCTAAACTTAAAGCTTAAATAAATTAATAATGACGTAAATCAGGTGGAGGTTGTGCAAATCAAATTTATATATAAAAGAAAAAATTTGTGCTCACCAGTCAACACAGACTGTATTAAAATGACAACCATATTTACACACCTGGGTAATGTAATCCTATTCATAAAACAAACAAACAAAAAACAAATGTCAAAGCTTTCATTGAAAGGAATTGTGTCAGTCACTGCTTTAGATGATACTGACTCCAATGTCATAATATACAGTACGTATTCATAATATGTATATTATGCGTAACAACACTTCCTAGCTCCCGCCAGGAGAACCCAAGGCTGTATGGGAAATATAATCCTTCCAGCAAGTTCTGGGTCTACCACAGGGTCTCTTCTCAGTTGTGCATGCCTTGGAAGACCTCCAAAAGGGGACGTCCAGGAGGCGTCCAAACCAGATACACGAACCACCACTACCGGCTCCTTTAGACAGGAAGGAGCAGTGGCTGTACTCAAAGCTCCCCCCCCGACATCGTTTAGTTCTTCATGCTCTCTCTAAGACTGAGCCCAGTTACCCTCCTGAGGAAAGTCATACTGTAAGATATCAATGTTGGTCAAGCGTAAAACCAAAGGAATGTTGAAGTTAAAAAGAGAAGAATATTGGACCTTCAAATAACCTTTTTTGTCACATGCACAAAAATGGCTTGATTAGAATAATTAAAGTTCATGATTAAAGTTAGAATACTGTATGTTAAAGGCATAAAAATATGTACATTAAAGTCAGTAAGTGTTAATGCTTTCAAAGTTGTGTTTACTTTCATTTTTTATTTTACTTTACCTGACTTCCACTATGGCTCCTCCCATGATTATTATGGCCACTGGAGGTCCCCACCTAACAACAATAAACATACAAATGGATTGTAATAAGCTCATTCGCAGAAACCTTCACTTCAGTATGCAACCTTTTAGTTATTTTTTTTGTTTATTTTTTTCTTAAAAACAGCTGCAAAAGACAACTAATTACCTAAAAGTTTTAATTGTGTAGAGTATATATTGCACTAAAGCTTCAGCTTAGCGATAAAAGAGTAAAGGAAATATTGAATACTTTGCAATGAGAAACAACTGCGCTCTGAGCTCATTTACTGCATTTATTTGGGAAGTTTAGATGATCATCACTCACACGTTCTTGTATTTAGTTGTCAGGAACAGCTGCTAGTCATTTAGAAGCCATAACCATTGAAGATGACTTACTAGACTACACGCAAAACAGACATTACTTGGGTAGCGCTTACGGTGGCCCGGGTGGCATTAGTTGTCCTGTTTGTCTCTGAAGAAAGCTCCCCGTAGACAAACTCAGCATTCCCTCTGTGCTGCCCTTGACAGCATAATTTGCCAAAAACAATTACGTGTCACTGCTGAATGTTAACTATGCTGTTTAACTGTAGGCTCCCATCAGCTTAGTCTTTGTCTCTCCGGACCAGAGGCCTGTCTTTCTTCTGCAGCCTGAGCTCTTCCTCTTGTTATTCAGTTGGATCACCCTTTAATTGTGCACTTTTGTGTTCTCCCCGTACCTCTTGTAGCTCAGACAGCAGCCGCACAGTTACACTCCTTGAACTCTTTTGTTCTGTTGTTCCTCTTCACGGTTTTCAGGCTTCGCCGCGCATGGTTGGATTTCTAACCTTTGCTGTTAGTGTAATCTGACCATTCCTACTGCCACAGTTTCTTTACTGCGACTATATAGTCTTTACATATTGCTGCTGAAACGAGTTTATGAAGAAAGTTACGGACAGGAACTCATATATGTTGAGCTCATCTTAAATTGAATGTTTATGAACCCTGCTCTTTCAAAACTCACTCAAACTCCTCGCAGCTCATCTACAAGAATGTGGAAGCTGTTGTGGTAACTTTTCCATCTCTTTCCATGACTTTGTATTATATGCAGTATGTAGTATGGTATTCTACACCACTGACATCCATTATATAGTATCAGAAAGAGGCCAGCTGAGGTGGTTTGGCCACCTGGACGTCTCCCTTTGGAGGCCCTCTGGGATGAGACTCAGTTGTAGACCCAGAACTAGCTGGAGGATTTATATAATCCCATCTGGGGTGTCCAGGAGGAGCTGGGAAATGTTGTGCAGAGGGATGTCTGGAATACCCTGCTTAGCCCGCTGCCACCCCAGGCTGATCAGACGACGGATGAACGGATAGATCATTCCATTTGGGGTAAGGCCGATATAAGATTAATGTTTGGACTTTCCCTCAATTAAAATAGTAAAGCTTTAGTCTAGTTTGAATGTATTGTTATTCAAAATATTTTGCAGTATTATCAGCAAGATATAAAGTCGCTGCTATATTCACTATCCAAACACTTTTGCCATCACGTTAGCTTCTAAAACACCCAGGTGGTATGTGCACTTCAAAGCAGCACCGTGCTGTTATACTGCTATTTCTGCAGCGTTTTGTTTATCCAGGTCATGGAGCAGCTGTGTAACAGATGCCTTAAAGTTGCCCCATTACTAAAATAAAAACAACAGCAGCAGTATTGACGAAATGGATAGCAGATCGTAAATTTTGGTGGAATTTGTTTTAAACGATTTATTCATCTATTTATGTGATGTGTGGTGCAGCTTCACTGCTACTTTCAATTATACTACTGAGATATTTCTCGCACTTGTAATTTAAGGAGCCGCCTGAAGATGGAAGTAAAAATCCACCGGTGAGTTAAAAACTCAGCCTGCCTATGAGCTGCGTTAATGGTTTCACTACAGGCAATTCCATTTCTTATTACTTACTGTACTTACTCATGTGATGCCATAGCAGTGTGAAGATACCGAAACAATTCCTGAGATACATGTAGAATGTGGCTCTTTTTTTTTTTTTTTTTTTTTTTTACTTAAAATAGTTCTACCAAGAAGGAGAGCTCATTTCAATGTGAAGTAGGTGCTCAAATCCATATTATGTGCATTCAAAAATTCCGTCGTTAACAATTCTCCGTCTGTGGAACAACTCCAATTTGTATTTCCAAGCATGACAGATTAGAACCTTGGTGACTCTTTGTTTTTATTTGTTTTGGTTTTTTTTACATTTTGAAAGAGAAACCGCTGTTGTGCAAACTGAAAAGCCAACATCCACAAGAAAAACAGGGATTAAACAAACAGGTTTTGTTTAAACAAATACTTTAATAGGTTTTTAAAATACAACAGAATGCATGATAGTTTTCTTGAAACCTTTGCTGGAAGTGCACATAGAATACAAACCGCCTGAGTAGTTCTGTCACCTTTTATATTGCCTCTAACCATTTTGTCATTATGGCTGAACTGACATTAGAAACGTTGAAGAATGATGGTCCTCATAAAATTACCTTTATAACTCAGGATTTGTCCTATGGGGCCATCTTTTAAAGGCCAGGGCATTTTAAGGCTCTCAATTGAGAGCAGGAGAGGGCAAACTAGTCCCAGAAATGTTCATTTTAATTGTACAAAATGGGATGGAAAGATGTTTGAACATAAAAACTGTCCCTGACCACATTCTGCGGGTACAGAAAATAGAGATCAATATGTTTATCGATGTGCAAATCAATCGACTCATATGTCACAGAAACAATGAAGTGACTCTTAACAATCGGTTATCTTAGGGGCTCGAGAATGGAGGCATGGAGAGCAACTGCGTGTTGCTCTCAGTAAATAATAGAGAATAATAGTGAATAATTTGTATAAAAAGCCATTTAGCAGTATTTGCCTTCACTCGGAGGACACAGGGTACATAGCTCACTGGCTAAAGAGAACACAGAATAACAATAAACTGAGGCAAAATCCCACTCAAATGCTTCTCTCCAGCGGCTGCGTCACCAAGGCCGAGGCTCAGCTTTGAGGGCCTTGCTGGAACGTTACAATACACTGGTGTGAACAATCGGGTAGTACGATCAATGCATTTTCTATACTGGTTTGGGTTGTTTAGGGTCAAAAACGCAAACATTTTCTAGCTGTGCCACTATTAAAGTTAGACGTCCTGCTAGTGTCTCAGTGCTAAAAATGGACGTCTTGGCATTTTACTACAGCTTCATGTGGGTGTCCTCTCAGTTTGTCAGCTTTATATGAAGGTATACCGGTACACCTTGCCTGTGATTGTGGGTTTGCTGTTAATGACTTTGGTTGTTGTACCATTGTAGCCACAATGACAATCAAAATCAGAATTCTTATAAAAGTACAAATCTCCTGAAAACCTGGAATCTTCCCAATCCCATTTTAAGTACAAGGTTTAATAAAGCATTCATTTCATTCTCGAACTTCAAAAACTGTGTAACTTTATGTCTCCCCTAAAATATTAAATTCTAAGATATGTTGGTAACACCTTACAATAAGATTAGTTAACGGAGTATGAAGTTTTTACTGACAGTGAATCAATTTGCTCACTAATCAGTTTCTAATGGTTTTCACATTAATTAGGATAGTAAGTAAATTATACCATAGGCGTCATTTAAGGGGCATATGTTTTCAACTTACAATAAGGGTCTCAGGGTCCCTTAATAAATGGTTAATTCAGGTTAATGAATGATTTATTAGGGTCAGGGATAGGGTTAATTCACTGTTTTTGTCAACATGAGAACTGTTAGTGACTAAGCAGAGTGATTGACTCTTAGTAAATTCTTATTACCGCATTAACTAATGTTAATTAATGTACCCTTATTGTAAAGTGGTACGAATATACATTGTAGGTGCTCGAGTGGCATATTTCACAGGTTTTTCTTCAAAACAGTACATGTCTGGTAACTTAGCCTTGTCATTAACTAGGCCAGTAATTCAAACATGTTTTAGGAGGTTAAAGGAGGAGCTCATGTTGCATAATTGAAGGCATCCCCAGGATTGAGCTCTTTGTTTTGTTTTGTTTTACAAAAGAAATCCTTTGTCTGTTTGTGTCCACTTTGTTCTGCTGTTGATTCAGCTGCAGGGCACTGGAATGGATTACAGTCCTAATTAAGAAAGGCCTAAAGGTTAAGCTACAATTAAACGGCTCAACCAAACCTTGGAATTATCTTGGACTTGCTATAGATGGCCCACTAGACAAATGGGTTGTAGAGTGGGCTTTCTCTATGAATCCTGGATCGGGAATCTGAGGGTTCACAGGTCACAGCACTTTATTT
>KV751315.1:17718252-17728497 GCA_001698575.1 Mola mola | reverse complement strand
GTGGGCAGTTTGTCAAGGTTTTTCACGGGGTTATGTCTTCAGATGGCCCAGCTTTTAGATTTTTAATGAAAAAGGAATGTTATTTTTCTGTTTCCGAAGCTTTATCATCAACATACAAGCACCCCTTGACGGATTCAATTAAAGGTCACCACTGAACAAGAAAACCAGTTTATCAATAACACCTGTCGGCTCCATCATTGTTCCACTCCTCCGGCAGTGGATGACATGCTTTATTTCTACTATTACCCCCCCGTCAAATGAACAGACTTAGCTATGCTTTTAAAAGCCAGGGGTAATTAACCAGCATATTATGGCGCTATATGTTCTCTCCTGATATACTGCCGCCCTGGAGTGGTTCTGCTGAGGCAATAACAGTTGGCAGTGATGCATTTAACATAGAGCTCTTTCAAATTGGTTCCATTGTTGCTAAGAGTCACATTTTATCAAAAAGCAACACTAAACTTCAGAGTTTTCCCCCTGGTTCATTTGGTGTGTCTTATTTCAGCTGAAAATCCCCGCGCAGGCTGTTGCCACCGCGACCCGGACCGGGATAAGCAGCTCTTTCAAATTGGTTCCATTGTTGCTAAGAGTCACATTTTATCAAAAAGCAACACTAAACTTCAGAGTTTTCCCCCTGGTTCATTTGGTGTGTCTTATTTCAGCTGAAAATCCCCGCGCAGGCTGTTGCCACCGCGACCCGGACCGGGATAAGAGGCAGGAAACGAAACGGAACGAAATGAACTTTTTTTTTTTTTTTTTTTTCTTTACTTTTGTTGTTAATCGAAACCATTAGCAAAGGCAGCGATTATACTGAAGGCAGATTTCGCTTTGGCTGCATCTGTATATCTGTTGTTATTGTGGAGGCCACAGACCAAGACAAGGGTTATTATATGTGACATGCTCATTCTTTTGTTGTAATAGTGTAACATTGAAGAGACTGACTGCAAAGTGCATCTGCAGCAGGAAAATGAAATGTGACTTGAGCTGTCTATTATTCGCTATCATCGCATCGGTGGTGACAGTGAATCTATTTCATGCTGTATGTTACCTGCAACCTCCATTGTGTGACCTGATAAAGTTGCCTTAAGGAATAAGAATGACCAAAATGGGACGTATGATAGCAGTATTTTGTGACGCCTATGCTTAATTCATATCCCGATAATGTGAAAAGGCATGTTTTCTTCTTTGTGTTGTTTTAGATACTAAAACGTATGGATATTCATTCCAGGCCATCCTATTTGTAAACTTCACAAAAAAAGGTTTTGTTTTTTTGTTTTGTTTTTTTCTTTCGAAATTTGTGAAATTGGCCGCCAGTCTCTGGTCATGTGACTGCTTGACTAAGAAGGATTCGATTTTATTGAATTGAGTGGAGTACTCAGGCCACATAATGGTGGCGCAGAGCTATGTGTCATTGCAGAAATCAATTGGTACTCGGGCAGACCACAAGGCTGCATTGACACTAGTCCCATGAGATATGGCCGTCCACTTCTGGGCCAGGGTTGGGAGGCTACCACAGTAAGACCGCTCCTCTGCATTTTGCTGGTTTTCTCCTCTCTGGACAGATCAAGCAGCTCTGCGTTTTCAAACTTTCAAATCTTCCCTTTGAGAGCAATTCTTCAAACATATTTGAGGCATTTTCCTCACGCTATCTTTGATGTATCTTACCTTAGCAAACTGTTCTTGGGGACTCTGGTATCTGGTGGGATCTCCACAACATCAAATATGTATGAGCATTTTGGACGGCAATTAAAGGGACCACAGAGAGCAGACACACAGCAGCCACGCTGCTGTATATATTAACGTCAGCCCGCGGATTGGAGCATATTGTAAATGAAATGGAGTATCTCTTAAATGTTGCGCAGTGTCAGACTTGAAAGGGAAGATAGTTTGTGAGGTGCAGCTCTTACTGATGGAGCTAGGTAAGGACTCTAATACATACTACACAATGTTGTTGGTCATGGCCATTTTTCTGCTGGATTCATTCATGACTGTTGCAAACTATGATGCTAATCAAGCTCGTAACTTACATTAAAATGATCAACTTAATGTGTGAGGAAACATGTCAGTCTTTTACAAACTTTCCTTGGTTAACGTCTCACCGTGCACCTGTTTTATCCCTTTAGGGACGTGTATTTTAAAGACGGCTGAATAGCGATCAGCCCTCTATTCATTCGTCACAATAGAAGATGCCTGCTTCGTCTCTATCTGTCATTTGTTTGCGCGGATCATCATTTACTTCCAATCAATACTTTCTTAGAGGACGTACAGTCGCAAAGAGAAACTCAGCGTTATATCTCACTGAAGGATCACTCGCACTGAATTTCATTTCATGTTTTGCTTTAAAACATCCAAATGAAACTTGATGTCTCTCTGTCAAATATCGTCTGACATTGGGAAACTACAGAGTGACCAGAGGTCAAGTGTGAGGCAGGTCTGGAATTGGACCCACCTATTGACCCTCTGGGAGGTTGTAATGTGAATCCGTACACTGATTGAATGCAAATGGTTATCAGGGATAATGGAAACAATTTGCCTCTTATCCCTGGGCATTGTTTGTCACTTGGGCAATGACAAAACAAATACGTTGAACAAATAAGGCTTACCAAACGCTTCGCCACTTCCCGTCTTTGAACTGGAATTGGCTGTGTTGCTGTTTGTCGTGATTGTTATTGAGTGAGAGCCCCATCATTTTCTAAATGAACTGGTGCTTTATTTATGCGGAGCAACATTGTGGAGGTCTGGCATATTTGAGCTGACACCCTTGTGCAAACAGTTTAGTAGAAAGTGGTGAAAGTCTGTGGCCATGGTGCAATGTACAACATAGGCATCTATTTAATTATGGCAAAAGCAACATTTGAGTGACGTTTAGTGTGCAGCAGCAGCAACGTGTGCCACGACTGGGCCAATGCAACGTGGGGCATTTATATGTATGAAAATAAACATGATTTCCCATCTGCCCTGTCTGTCATGCCTCAAAATGACATCTATTGGAGAGAAATGAATATACTGTAAATATGACTGCATGGAATAGGGTTTGACAAAATGATATTTGTGCAGCCCGGTAACGTCTTCAGTGCAAATCAGACAGGGAACAATAATTGAAATTCAAAGGACATAGCATAATGGTCACACCACGGCAACCGCATTGGCCACACGACAGTAATGAAGTGGGCTACAATAAACACAACCTGGGGTGGCTCCTGCAAATGAGAAAGTAATTAAAAGGACCACGATCAGTGCAAACTGAAGAGCAGCCAGACATTTTATATTCAAGGCCACGTTTCACATACTGTGCTGTTGCTCCAGTTGCTCTCTGACGACTTCTGAGACGAGAGCGGTGTTTATTCTTCAAACACTATAAGTGTGTGTCATGGATTACTTGTTACCTCACGTAGTGGAACACAAAGGTTTGTCATTGCACAGCATCGTCCTCTAATGTGGCATAACAGAAAGAGGGCACACATTTGTTTTGTGTAAAAACAAGACTGCTTGGGATGATACAAAAATGATCAGGATGGTAATGTCTCGTGGAAAATTTGATGCTGATGACTTTTTAAAGTCAAAAATATTTCTGAGGGGTTGAACAGCAACCATACTGTTGACTTTACATATGCAGTAAAGTATACAGGCAATGATCCACCATAAACTTGAACTTCGAAGACTTTGTATTATCAATCTCCTCAATTAACAAGTGCACCTTGACCTTGTAATCAGCTAAGACGTTAGTCGAATCCCATCAACAGTTAAAGGTCGAACATTTCAAGCATCTTCTTCAGTGATGAAAAATAGATGCTGATAAGAGCACCATTTCCTCGTTGTTTTATCAGTAATCATAATGTATCAGTAGTGTGGGCAGTTTGTCAAGGTTTTTCACGGGGTTATGTCTTCAGATGGCCCAGCTTTTAGATTTTTAATGAAAAAGGAATGTTATTTTTCTGTTTCCGAAGCTTTATCATCAACATACAAGCACCCCTTGACGGATTCAATTAAAGGTCACCACTGAACAAGAAAACCAGTTTATCAATAACACCTGTCGGCTCCATCATTGTTCCACTCCTCCGGCAGTGGATGACATGCTTTATTTCTACTATTACCCCCCCGTCAAATGAACAGACTTAGCTATGCTTTTAAAAGCCAGGGGTAATTAACCAGCATATTATGGCGCTATATGTTCTCTCCTGATATACTGCCGCCCTGGAGTGGTTCTGCTGAGGCAATAACAGTTGGCAGTGATGCATTTAACATAGAGCTCTTTCAAATTGGTTCCATTGTTGCTAAGAGTCACATTTTATCAAAAAGCAACACTAAACTTCAGAGTTTTCCCCCTGGTTCATTTGGTGTGTCTTATTTCAGCTGAAAATCCCCGCGCAGGCTGTTGCCACCGCGACCCGGACCGGGATAAGAGGCAGGAAACGAAACGGAACGAAATGAACTTTATTTTTTTTTTTTCTTTACTTTTGTTGTTAATCGAAACCATTAAGGCAGGAAACGAAACGGAACGAAATGAACTTTTTTTTTTTTTTTTTCTTTACTTTTGTTGTTAATCGAAACCATTAGCAAAGGCAGCGATTATACTGAAGGCAGATTTCGCTTTGGCTGCATCTGTATATCTGTTGTTATTGTGGAGGCCACAGACCAAGACAAGGGTTATTATATGTGACATGCTCATTCTTTTGTTGTAATAGTGTAACATTGAAGAGACTGACTGCAAAGTGCATCTGCAGCAGGAAAATGAAATGTGACTTGAGCTGTCTAGTCCATCTGCCGTGCTTTGCTTTATTCGCTATCATCGCATCGGTGGTGACAGTGAATCTATTTCATGCTGTATGTTACCTGCAACCTCCATTGTGTGACCTGATAAAGTTGCCTTAAGGAATAAGAATGACCAAAATGGGACGTATGATAGCAGTATTTTGTGACGCCTATGCTTAATTCATATCCCGATAATGTGAAAAGGCATGTTTTCTTCTTTGTGTTGTTTTAGATACTAAAACGTATGGATATTCATTCCAGGCCATCCTATTTGTAAACTTCACAAAAAAAGGTTTTGTTTTTTTGTTTTGTTTTTTTCCTTTGAAATTTGTGAAATTGGCCGCCAGTCTCTGGTCATGTGACTGCTTGACTAAGAAGGATTCGATTTTAATGAATTGAGTGGAGTACTCAGGCCACATAATGGTGGCGCAGAGCTATGTGTCATTGCAGAAATCAATTGGTACTCGGGCAGACCACAAGGCTGCATTGACACTAGTCCCATGAGATATGGCCGTCCACTTCTGGGCCAGGGTTGGGAGGCTACCACAGTAAGACCGCTCCTCTGCATTTTGCTGGTTTTCTCCTCTCTGGACAGATCAAGCAGCTCTGCGTTTTCAAACTTTCAAATCTTCCCTTTGAGAGCAATTCTTCAAACATATTTGAGGCATTTTCCTCACGCTATCTTTGATGTATCTTACCTTAGCAAACTGTTCTTGGGGACTCTGGTATCTGGTGGGATCTCCACAACATCAAATATGTATGAGCATTTTGGACGGCAATTAAAGGGACCACAGAGAGCAGACACACAGCAGCCACGCTGCTGTATATATTAACGTCAGCCCGCGGATTGGAGCATATTGTAAATGAAATGGAGTATCTCTTAAATGTTGCGCAGTGTCAGACTTGAAAGGGAAGATAGTTTGTGAGGTGCAGCTCTTACTGATGGAGCTAGGTAAGGACTCTAATACATACTACACAATGTTGTTGGTCATGGCCATTTTTCTGCTGGATTCATTCATGACTGTTGCAAACTATGATGCTAATCAAGCTCGTAACTTACATTAAAATGATCAACTTAATGTGTGAGGAAACATGTCAGTCTTTTACAAACTTTCCTTGGTTAACGTCTCACCGTGCACCTGTTTTATCCCTTTAGGGACGTGTATTTTAAAGACGGCTGAATAGCGATCAGCCCTCTATTCATTCGTCACAATAGAAGATGCCTGCTTCGTCTCTATCTGTCATTTGTTTGCGCGGATCATCATTTACTTCCAATCAATACTTTCTTAGAGGACGTACAGTCGCAAAGAGAAACTCAGCGTCATATCTCACTGAAGGATCACTCGCACTGAATTTCATTTCATGTTTTGCTTTAAAACATCCAAATGAAACTTGATGTCTCTCTGTCAAATATCGTCTGACATTGGGAAACTACAGAGTGACCAGAGGTCAAGTGTGAGGCAGGTCTGGAATTGGACCCACCTATTGACCCTCTGGGAGGTTGTAATGTGAATCCGTACACTGATTGAATGCAAATGGTTATCAGGGATAATGGAAACAATTTGCCTCTTATCCCTGGGCATTGTTTGTCACTTGGGCAATGACAAAACAAATACGTTGAACAAATAAGGCTTACCAAACGCTTCGCCACTTCCCGTCTTTGAACTGGAATTGGCTGTGTTGCTGTTTGTCGTGATTGTTATTGAGTGAGAGCCCCATCATTTTCTAAATGAACTGGTGCTTTATTTATGCGGAGCAACATTGTGGAGGTCTGGCATATTTGAGCTGACACCCTTGTGCAAACAGTTTAGTAGAAAGTGGTGAAAGTCTGTGGCCATGGTGCAATGTACAACATAGGCATCTATTTAATTATGGCAAAAGCAACATTTGAGTGACGTTTAGTGTGCAGCAGCAGCAACGTGTGCCACGACTGGGCCAATGCAACGTGGGGCATTTATATGTATGAAAATAAACATGATTTCCCATCTGCCCTGTCTGTCATGCCTCAAAATGACATCTATTGGAGAGAAATGAATATACTGTAAATATGACTGCATGGAATAGGGTTTGACAAAATGATATTTGTGCAGCCCGGTAACGTCTTCAGTGCAAATCAGACAGGGAACAATAATTGAAATTCAAAGGACATAGCATAATGGTCACACCACGGCAACCGCATTGGCCACACGACAGTAATGAAGTGGGCTACAATAAACACAACCTGGGGTGGCTCCTGCAAATGAGAAAGTAATTAAAAGGACCACGATCAGTGCAAACTGAAGAGCAGCCAGACATTTTATATTCAAGGCCACGTTTCACATACTGTGCTGTTGCTCCAGTTGCTCTCTGACGACTTCTGAGACGAGAGCGGTGTTTATTCTTCAAACACTATAAGTGTGTGTCATGGATTACTTGTTACCTCACGTAGTGGAACACAAAGGTTTGTCATTGCACAGCATCGTCCTCTAATGTGGCATAACAGAAAGAGGGCACACATTTGTTTTGTGTAAAAACAAGACTGCTTGGGATGATACAAAAATGATCAGGATGGTAATGTCTCGTGGAAAATTTGATGCTGATGACTTTTTAAAGTCAAAAATATTTCTGAGGGGTTGAACAGCAACCATACTGTTGACTTTACATATGCAGTAAAGTATACAGGCAATGATCCACCATAAACTTGAACTTCGAAGACTTTGTATTATCAATCTCCTCAATTAACAAGTGCACCTTGACCTTGTAATCAGCTAAGACGTTAGTCGAATCCCATCAACAGTTAAAGGTCGAACATTTCAAGCATCTTCTTCAGTGATGAAAAATAGATGCTGATAAGAGCACCATTTCCTCGTTGTTTTATCAGTAATCATAATGTATCAGTAGTTCTCTATGCTTGTGGTGTTAGCACCACACTTATTGCTTTATAACTAAACTTTGATTAATTTGCAATACTATTTAATTGCCTTATGATCTACTGACTAGCATTCCGTCTTTGAGAATCAGTCTTTGTGAATCTGCACGATCTGATGTCAGTTCTGTGGGCTCTGATTAAATTCATAATTGTTTCTTGATTCAAAATGAATGCTTGACTGAATAACAAAGTTATTTAAATAACTATTTTCTGCCTGACACTGTAGAACAATGGGGCGGATCTGTTGATCTTTACAGATCCAGCCTTACTTTTGTTTGACACGATTATGAATACTTCAGATAATTATGCTAATCAATTCATTCATTCATTTTTTTTCCTCACCCACCCTATATTGTACACTATTTTGTCCATGCTAATTGATATAAGAATTAATAAGCATTTGATGTGATTTAATATAACAGATATATTGTAACAGCACCGGCCAAATGACCATGAATTATCACTAACCTGGAATCACGAAGGTAGGATTTACTGCAGGACTGTTGTATTTGGTATCTCTCTGTGTAGAAACCTTATTTTGATCAAACCTTGCATAAAGCAGTATCATCGGTCACACTGAGACAGACAACAGCCTGCTACACTCCACAGCAGCCACGGTCATCAACAACCCACATTATTGTTCATGCTAAAATTTCCTGCTAATTACAAACATGTATGCTGAATTTGCCCTGCACCAAAGCTTGTTGAACAAACCAAACACACGTTCAGTAATCGGGAAAAGGTGTCCTGCTGATGCCAGTTCAAAGGCCAGATATCTAATTAGCTGTTCAGTTGCCGCACTTTAATTAGTTTGTAAATGTACCTGCAAATATCACCTGAATCCAGTTTAATGCAGGACCCCACCGACTGCATGCGTTCTGCTCTGTTTACTTTGTCCGACACGCTGGTGGCCTGCCAGATGCTGTCAATCAAGCACTAACACTGAGCACCCCTCCAGCTTTTTCGTCCTGTTTAATTATTTAAAAAATCATTCACAGTACATTTATCAGACATTGGCAGTATTTTTTTTTTTTCCATTTAAGCATGAATGCGTGTGATTTCTGCTGGATATGAAAAGTGAAATATTTTATTAGACATATTGGCAGTCAAACACGCTGAAAGCACAGCACTGACATCTTAAAAAGCTGTTTTATGAAATAGCAATAACCTTTTTGCCTCGTTCTGGCTACCCAACAGATTTTTACTGTCGTGGCTCTAGCTTGATGCGTATTAGATGAGAACATATTCAGCTGTTTAGGTCACTAATTTGATCTTCATATAGCCAGTTGCTAACTATATATGCTGCTGTTTACTGCTGGGCAGGTAATACAGAGAACTTTAAGAGCTTTATTGCTAAAATCCTCTCTTGGGCGCACCTGGAAACAAGGTTGCATATCTTAAGCAAAGAGCTTAAGAATGCTGTGGGAATGCAAAATTCTCTGTGGGGTTGCTACCGCGAGCGCTGTCATTGCACATTACGGCAGTCATTTTGTCCAAATTCAGTTAGGATTCTCAGGTACAATAATCAAACTCGAGTGTATCAAAGCTGTTACCAAAACAACCAATCCTCTCTCATGAGCATTTATGTTCTTTGTTACTGTTCAAATCCTGACTTTGTATTCGTTGCGTTGATTTCAAGCTTCAAATTTGGTATTTGGCACGAGGAAACAGTGCAATAGACTTGTATTGCTGTATCAACCAATGCTTGTTCCTGTTGTCCAAATAGATATTAGTGTTTGGTTGTCGGAGTGATTGCCAGACACTTAATTGCTCTGTCCCTGCAAACATGATGCCTGTGTTCTTTCAGTGATGACTTATTAGTGGGAGGCTCGGCTTTTTGTTTTACCGTGAATTGCAAGATGTATAACCTTAATAAACAATAGCTGTGCATCATCCGTCGTTACAGTGGCACCACATTTAAAATGCATCTGTCGTTTTCCGTGGATTGTTGCAGAGCAGCGATTCCCTTTGGAGCTGAAGGAGAATCCATTAGGTTTTTCCTCATGTTTGTGGGCTGAGTTGAAGGCTCTTCGTTCAGCGGCTGTGATTCCGTTACAGTTTAAGAGGGTTGACAAAAATTGCAAATTGACAAAACACTAACAAATTAAGAAGACATCATCGGTACAACACAAATAAATACTCAAACACGCTGCAAACTTGCAAAAAGACAACAGCAGTGTTTCCAAAGGATATTATAGTGCCGAACAAGATGTGTACACCTTTGTTGCAGCTACAATGTGAGACGCATGAAGTTATCGAAGTGGGGTGAAGTTTAGATGAAGGCATGACCTTCATCTACACCTCTAACCTCTAACATCTAACCTTACTGGCTAATGCTTGATTAGGTTTAGACTGAAGAGGAGTCACAATTTGATTTTTAAAATGTAAAACATTTTTAATTACTTTGTGTAATACCTTATTGGATTAACTGTTGCTTAATTTTTTTTCGTTCATCCACTATTGGATGACTATGGCTGCGGCTCTTTCTGCTGATGCTTTATTAACTGAAAATCTGGAGTGATGTATTTCTACAGATAATTACTGTTGACGTGTCTTTTTCTTTTTTGTTTATTTTATGAGCACAC
>KV751315.1:17673326-17718226 GCA_001698575.1 Mola mola | reverse complement strand
CTTTCAAGTTAAGATGAGAGTTGCAGCACACTGCTGTTATCAAAGATTTAAATTGTAGACTGTATTTGGCTTTTTAAAGTTAGATTCCCTCGAAAGATGGATCCTTATGTGTTAGCGTCACATTAGCACTTGTTATTTACAAATCACATTCAAATGACCTAATTGAACCCGCCCTTGCAGAGGAACATCCCATACCATAATGATATCTGTCCTCTTTATATTGACCTTTGCCTTGTGCATGTAGTAATACTATTATACATTTTAATCCATTTTGTACTGATGCTGAATAATTCAGCATTTTAAAGTCGTTACATAGGTTTTTCATAAGCAATCAATCAAAAAGTTTATTTCATGTATTTTTTTTAATGCTGAAGATTTTTCTTACAGTAATTACTGTATAACAATGAGCTGTATTTCCAGGGAGAACATGCATAAAATGACTTATGGTCACAGAATAAGATCTACAGTCATTGGTTTATATATAGGCCCAAGGAAGGCATCCTGTATTCCTTTTTCATACAATGATACGAACTCTTTATAATATGGGGGCAAGTTTAATTCAAATCTAAAAAAATGACAAATTTCCCAACGACAGTGCAAAGAGAGCGTCTGTAATTTTCTTTATCTTTTTATGATTGAATTAACATTTTCATATCATCCTTGACAGTTTTGGCCTAGCAAATACACCATCTTGACTATTAGATGTTAATCCTTGTATTAATTAATGAAATTAACGTTACAGATATCCTCTGGGGTGTAAATGACGATCAGAGCAACGGTTTATAGAGTTCAAATTAAGTGTAAGTGTAATTCATACTGAGGAAAATGAAAATGCCTCCCAGCTCCTATTGTTTACAGAAAAAAAAAAAAAAAAAAAAAGAAAAAAGGAGGGAGAGATGAGTCCAGAGAAGAGTTAAGCAGACAGTGTCCTACTCGAGAAGAGTATGTTTGACGTTCATAAAGTTGGACTCTTTCACACCAGGGAGCTGCCCTTCACACATCACCTGGTTTTCAATTGCCCAGCTTCACTGAAGCAGTTACTTTAGTACCTGCTCAAGAATACCTCTCCAGCAGTTAACTGTAGAGCCAATGAGGAGCCTCTCCATGTTCACCTTCTCCACCTTGGCTGTCATAGCCTTTCTTGGGGGTCCGCTCTGGGCTATGGACTACTACTCTGATCATTAAGCTGCCACTAGCAATCATTTCATTCCCAGATTTTATTCTTTTCGTCTCCTTAATTGGTTTGCTATAGAATGGACCAAAGTGCTGAGGGGCATTAATCTCAACAAATTTGCTGGACCAGAAAATGTGTTGTATTGGTTTTGGCATGAACATAATTTAGGTAACATAAATAACACCGGTCTCGCAAAGTACCTACGCTAGATCATGTAGGAAACGAATACAAGCGAGGTCAGCGGTTCTCCCTTTCCACTAATATAAGTGTGTCACAACATCTCTTAATTCTGCTCTAGTTCTGTTGCTCTTTTTGTATAAGCTGTCATTTATTGTTTTCTCATTATTTTCCTGTACCTTTTTCTGTACTGTACTGATGTTCCTTCTCATTTCATTTCATTTGAAACTAACCTAAACTTTTCATCTCTAAAACAACCTTGTTTAGTAATAGTAACATATATTCTATTTATCTACTGTATTTGATTTCCTGATGGTCTGTAAATGTATTCTAATTGATAAAAGTCATTTTTTTAGTTGTATTTCTAAGGAAAATAAATTTGGAGTGACACAGAATGCTACAGAAATAGGGTGATAGTTTCTCTACAAGTTCAAGACAGACCTCCCTTTAGACAATGGGTTTACTGACAAATACAGGTCATTAATTCTCTTTAATTTCAGCTTATTTTATTAACACATTTGACCCCTGACTGTTAGGGCATTGCAAACACATTCTTTTGACATATTACAATCGAGTCCCCACGATAACAGATTCATTAAGTGTATTAATATTAATCCTCCAAGGGGAGGAGCAGGTTAAGTAGGGTGGAGTGAAGAGTAATGTAGGTTATATACCGAGCTTTGGCTTTCAGACTATAATTAACACACCGATGGTTCATGTGTAATTTATATAATATGTATGAACAGTTCTTGCTGGTGACAACAAAAATGACCTCAAACCTTAAAACACGGTGAATGATTATAACTTTGAAAAGACCACAGTTTTTAGTGGAACGTGAACGGTGGGAGATTTGACATGAAATCTATGGCAGTTTCTGCTGGGCGCAAATCTAGGGACACCTGCACAAAATCAGGGAAAAGCATTGCAGTCCATCGGCTCTGCTATCAATCAGACATTGAGTTCTGCAATTCTTGTACTTCCCTGTAAAGAACATCAAACCTCCAGAGGACTTTAAATTAAGCCAATGTTTGTGGGATCAAGGACTCCTCAAGTAAGACGGATGAAACCATGTGGGAGTCAGTGGTTTGAAAAGGTTTTTGGGTTCAAGGTTTTTATTACAGAAGACATACGGAGCCAACTAAAAACAGTCATACATTCTATCAGTGTGTTAATTATAGATGGAATTATAGAAGGAATAAAGTATGCTCTCTTTTTCATAGGACCCCTGTGAAGCCCCTCAGGTTTCCCCAGGGGGTCTTTGCATCCCACATGCTATAAGCCAAGCCTGAGATCTGCTTTCTTAGTATTATAATGGAAATCTGTTGTGGAAAAGATTACGCAGTTGAGTCAGAAAAATCTCTTTTGTATCCACTAATATCCTGCGCCCACAGAGTGGCAAACCACACAGCCAGAGTGCTGAAGGGTCTCATTATTTTTTAGGCTTCCCAAACTGCCAAATTCACAAATGACCAACTTCGAAATGCGTGTCTTCAGATTGGTAGTTTTCAGAAAATACAGACTGTAAATCTCAATCAACAATGCTAAATCATGACTTTGTTATACTTACAGTACAAACACAGAAATACAACAACAATCTCACAGACATGATTCATATACCAGCAAAAGCTTTTTACACATGCCACAATAAGCTTTTGTTCTAGGAAAAATCATTTAGTTTCACTGCAAACTAAACATTATAGCCAGACTGTTGTGTCAGACTACAGTTGTTTTAGCTGCTGCTGATGTAATTAATGATCTAGTAATGAACATATACCTGAGTCGATATTGAGATACAGTAACTCGTTTTGCAACTTACATTTCACAAATGCCTGAGTGTTATAGGTAGTTTGATACTTGACACAACGCTTCAGGGCAATGACTCAAAATTTCGGTGAATCCGGAAATAACCAGGGATTTTAGATATGGATGATATTTTGTTTTCACACTTTTCCACCAAAACCATGCTGTTGTGAGAACACAACACAGTGCTAAGGGCTTTTTTGCTCTCTTACACTATCCATCTATGTTCTTATTCCTCCTGAAGGAGGTATTACAGAGCAGGCAGTTTAAAGCCAGCAGCATCAGCTTTCATGTTAGTCTCTGGTGGATACAGCTTGGATACAAACTCTCATGGGCTATCTCAAATGACAGTTTTTTGGCCGTTGCCCCCTTATGGGTTATTACCATCCGGTCAAAAATGTGAAATTCATTTGGTGAAGTTCAGTGGCTTATTTGTGTAGGTACCATGTCGTTGAGTGATTGAGGTCTGATCACTTTTGAGAGCACGGACTGCATCCATGCCGGTGCCGCCAGAATTTAGTCCACGGCCGACAGGGGTGTAGAGCATAATTCAACAAAACATCTTTGATGTGAGTTGCACACTCCATTACCAGGCTCGTTTCTCTAATATACAAATATACAAAGTATCTTCGTAGGGATGACATCTATATTGCATGCTGGGATACGGTAAAAGACAGAAAAACGTGACAGTGATTCACTTTCAATGTTCCAGGACAAACAAAACAAACTTACGTCAATAAACAGCCAACAGTTTCACGGAGAGCTCCCAATCTTGTGCTGTTGTTTTTCATTTCCTGTCTTTTATTAAGCCCTCCATATTTATTGGGTACTCTCTGCTGGGTATGCTGTACATTACAGCCAAGCTGGAAACATAATACGTGCTTCTTTTGGTGACGGCTACATAAATCCGAATCTTTTATCAGCCACCAACACACCTCCGCAAAGACGGCCCGTTGGATTCGGTTGTTTTTATCACATCATTTCCCCACCATATTCTGGTGTCAGGATCCATCATGGCTGACAAGTGCAGGTTCCATTTGAGTCCCCTATCGTCCCGGTTTCCAAAGTTTTGCCCTGACACCTGACTGATAAGTGTAGGGTTAAGTCCGTATGTAGCGGTGACAAAGTGGCATTTAGCAAAAAGAACTTCTTTAGTATAGTACCCATGATGGCAGTTCTTCCCATAAATGTTTTTTGTTTTGTAGTTTGATTGAGGATATGCCTGCAGACCTGAGCATTTGATGACACTTCTGAGACTCCTGCTCATTCACCGCAAAAGAGAAATGGCGTCTCGAGGAAATGTCAGATGTTATTAATCCCCAGGCTTTGGTTGGAGGAGCCACCATTTGTATTAATTTGTGGCCAACATGAAAAACGATGCCAAATTTGAAAATATGCCAATTTTTGAGACTGAAAAATGTCCCTTGTAGTGAGTACGGCATACAGAAGATACAATTGGAAACATCCTATGGAACATCCAGTCATAAGTCTTGACCCTGGAACCACTCTCTGGATGAGGCCTCTGGGATTATAGGGCTGTTTTTACTTGCCAATCAATTTTTTTGTGTCAGGCTTACACCTTCGCACCAAATGGAAACTCACTCATGCAGTTCAGCCTCTTGCTGATTGCATCTCTCTGGTCAATCTGAGTCTCTGATTACTTTTTGTCTTATGTATTTATTTATTTATTTTTTTTTTTCTGGTCAGAGAGAAAAGAGCATGCTCAGGCTCTGGTGTATGTATGTACATTGAGCCTCACCGCTGGTCACAAAGAGGGCAGCGCGAGGGTGTTATGTTGCTGAAGTCCACCACTCCCATTTGCCTGTCTGTCAGATGTCTTGCTTGGCTGAGCTCCACACAGTGATGGTGTCGACAAAATGACAGGAGAGATGCACACTCCAGTGAATGTCAATTTGGCTGCAAAGCACCGCTTCCATAGAAGGTGCCATACACCAGAACAGAAAGAAAAAGAGTGCTGTAGTTCACAAATGGAAAACCCAACAGAATTGGCTGTTTATGTAAAATATACAAGGTCACGTGCGTGCATAACAATGTGCACTGCGCAGTATTTGCTCTTATAAAAGCATAATTGTGAACCCAGTGACTGAAATTACATCCCAGCAGCTGCAATTATCTGCCGTTATAACAAATCATTATCAAAATGCCTGCTGACATTTTCTGCTGGGACAAGATGGTAATGGCTTGTATCTGAGCACAGATTCAGTGTTGTTCGTTCTCACAGATCCCGTGTTCCGAGTTTTTTCCTTGACTAGCTTACTGTCCTAGAGTGATGGGTTGGATTAGAGACGCATTCTAATGTGGCTCTAATCTTATAATCTGTCTAATAGGGGCACAGTTACAATCGAGCCCTTTTAAATATGCGAACAGAGAGTTGGGGTTCTGTGGAGGTTATTGGGGACGTTTAGGACAGATCTGAATCTATAATCTTTCACGGCGTGTTCCCTGGTATAACTACATTAATCATCCGGAGTTGCATTCACACAATCACCTCCGATGTTAAATAAGTTATACCAAACAAACCTCCCTGGCGTGTTTAGCAAATTAGCATTTGATGACATGTGTTTGGATTAACACTGATTTAATGAGCTTTGTGAAAGTCCCTGGAGGATGAATGCAGGGTTTTGGGATTACCTACTTCCAGGATACTGGTAAAGATACGCAAATGGAAAATTGCTGCTCCAAATCCATTAAAATGTGTCCATATCCGTATCTACTTAAACCCCACCAGGAACACCAAAGCAACATCGCACCACCACTTTTACGTGTGCAAATGAAACCTGGAAATGGCTGTTTTTGTGCAGCAAGGAATGCGATTCTTCTGAATGTATTTGTAATATGATTATCATAATGACATTCTTTACCTTGATGGCGAGCTTAATTGGCATGCACAAAGTCATTTACAAGATGCAGGATATGCTAGATGTTCCGGAAGCAGATGGCAGCTCTAAGTTAAATACAGTTAAGGTTTTATTTTATGTTCACTATTCTGTGAGGTTAATTAGTGCTATGACATTGATAGATGAATAATTGCTTGATACTTTCTCTGCATTTTAGGCACTCCTCTACAGGATATACAGCAGTATATTTGGTTAGGTTAATACTACAAAACCGGGAACATTAGGGTTACACAAGTTTTTGGTTGAAAGACGTATGTTGATACGAGTTGTAGTTAAAGTAGTTAAATAGTTAAAACAACAATTTCCAGTATACAAGCCAAATAATCTAAAATTTAGATTTGAGCACAGCCAATTCCCTGCATGGATTCAGTCAATAACTTAGTTATATAAAGATACAGACAATGGTGTACTCACTCTCATTGATTTTTTCTTTTTTGGAGCAACATTTCTTCTCCTAAGATGTCTTGTACTTCTAGGGTAATTTTTTTCCTTTAGGTTTGTTTGTTTGTTTGGGTTTCATATTTATTTTAAAAGCTATTCTAAAGTCCCTCTAGCTTATAATATTTTTACATATGTAATGTTGACAAGACAACGTTCACCTCTGTCAGTCAGACTTACTTACGCTTTACTGCCATAGAGCTGATTAGTATTTTTTCAGTCAGCAGTTCTAATGTTGGTTAAAAAACGAGTTTTAGTTAGATATGAATATCAAAACGCACAATGTTTAACCTTCAGAGATCACATCACCACACTCAAACCAAACATAAACAGTTAAATATGCATATTTATACATGCATATTATGTTTCACTTTGATAACATGGTTATGCATGAATTATTTTTGCTGCTATATGTAATATAGAAAGCAATGTTTTAGTTAAAAAGACACTGTTATAGGTTGAATTCTAGTTGGAGCTTAAGCGATTAACCCTTGTCAGAAAATATTGTAGAGTACTACATGTTGATGTTTTTTATTGCAATATATTGTAACACAGTAACACAAATGAAATAATGATTATGGGGGAAAAAGGGGTTTTATATATATGTATGTATAGAGTGAGAGAGAGAGAGAGAGAGAGAGAGGGAGATGGAGATTTTCAGAAAGTGGTGTGAAGCTGCAAACTTGACAGCTTTAAAGAGACATGAGCAATGGTCACCTGTGGGAATTAGAACTGTTGCTGCTGAACACAACCTTGTCAGTCCACTTCTTATCAGCTTCAATCCAGAGAAAGTGTGTGCAGGGTCACCTGCTGTGTGCATTGACTTCATGTCACTAAGAGATCATTTGAGAAGATTCTTGGAGAGCTGGCGCTTTAAATCCCCTCGCTGCATCCAGATATACTTCATAGATAGACAACTAGGTACCCGTGGATTAAGAAATACTTAGGTAGGCTATAAATCTGTAAATCCACTTTAAACAGAGGCTTTAGAAATTCAATGAATCCAATTTATGGGATGGCAAGTTTATTTGTATAGCATCTGTTCAACAACAAGTCCTTCTGTGGTGATTTTAAATGGCTGAAAAAGGCTTGATGAAAATGAAGAAAATACTAAAAGACACATAATACTTGGGTTGATGAGAAAAATAAAGAAAATGGAAGCCATTCTGTAGTTCAGTCACATTGTAGTGCATGATAAGAATAAATGCTTCCAACCTGAATTTATTAACAATTAAAACAGTGAGCTCTTTAACAGCTGTTCACAGCTTGTAGAAGTTTAACCAATGAGTTCTTCTTTGGATCATTTTCATCAAAAGTAGCACGAGGAAAGTCTCGGCACCACGTTGGGCAGTCCCATATTTCTAGCTGCTCAGTCCTCTTGAGTCTCTCAAAGTCTGAGTAACATGTTATACAATTTATATTAATCCAACACCTCCCAAACTGTGCTTGGCTGCATTGCAAGCCAAATCCCATTACCTAAATGGATAGGGCTAATAATAAAATATTACTTCCGCCCTAAAAAGATTAACAATGATCTTGTGCTCCTGGGAACTTGTTGAACTACCTTTCCATATAAACACCTTTTATATATAGGCTTTAAGGCATGTTCCTTTTCCCTCTGTTGCTATGCGCTGTAGGAGGGATAATAAATGCACGCTGGATGAACAAGGAGTGGAAAAAGGCAGGACTCTCTAAATAGTCTGTTTATGTGCTGCACCTCACTGTATAGCTGAATTAATGCCAAGTACACACAAGTTGGGTCAGCTTGGGAATGCTAAGCATAGGAAAACAAGCAGTTTGTAGACTCAGCTGTACAGATGAAAGAAAATGATGAGACACACTGAATCAGCAAACATTCTGAACCGTGAGACACTTTTGAATGGTATCATCTTTTTCAATGTCCTCTTTCTGTGTTGTTTACACAAAAGGAAACGTCTCGAAAGAACCCTGCAACATGCAAAATGAATCCAGGGTTAAGATCATTATTTTTGGCTGTGTCCCAGTTCCACACTTGAAACTGCGTATGTTTGGTCCTTTATCGAACAGAGTCATTGTTCTTAATGCAGAATATTAAAATATAGGATTTTGAATGGAGGAAAATTCCAGCCACTGAGGAGCTTATAATCATCTTGCTGCTGATTTGAGAATGTAAGATATTCTCAAGTGTCCTACTCAGTTATCTCAACACTTCAGTTTAGAAAGTTTAGCTACCAAATGCATGCAGCGGTTTAAGTCTAAACATGTTGACTTGACTTTGTCACTGCCTGTGTATTTTTCAATCCCCCAAACGAGATGTTGAAAATTTGAAAAAAAAAAAGCTACGCGATGGACAGTAGAGCCCAAGCTGGTTTAGGGATCTTGTCCTTAATTATTCTAGCAACTTCCATCTGGAAATCATCACTCGACAGATCAGTATGGTGTCACCAGGAGACAGGAACCATAGAAGCCTCTGTGATTGTTTCCCTTGCACTTGAACATGCTTTGAGTGCATAGGCCTCCTGTCAAAGTCATGGTGGCCTCAAACCCCAAGCAACATGTCCTGGTGAAGGCAAAATCAGTGCCAATACACAGGTTGCTCATTCTATGGCCAGAAATGTTCATTACTTATGCCAGGATGAGCTTTAGGTTGCCAAAATCAAGAAACTCCTTCCGTTTAAAGGAGCAATATACAAGAATTTGAGTGTTATTCATGGGTTATCACCCAGACCAGAGTGCCAGTTTCCGACGACCTGGGAAACCTATAGCATGTGTTTCTGACAACCTGAGAAGGAAAGATAATTAACTTATATATTAAACCTTTAAGACACCGACACGGACCCGGACCCGGATAAGCGGCAGAAAACGAAACGAAACGAAGCGAATTAAACCTTTAAGACACCAACAGTCACCAACAAATTCCGCTGTTCTGTCTGCGGAAGCGCTATCCCTTCAGCAACTGGGAAGCTGCTGATCAGCCTGGGAAGTTTTATATGCTTATACTTAATGCCATTATCCATAAAGCAAATTGGCCCAGCAACCCAGTTGCTCATATACAATAGTGGCATGTACTTAACAGCAATAGCACAGATGGCTTAGATTTGTACATTTATCTGCCATATTACATTCCGAATCATATATATGAGTTGATTTGGTCAAATGACAGTGCAATGTTTGACACCACTTCTACCAGTTTTATTTCATTTTATTTTTATAGTTCAAGTAATTTAAAGTAATTTAACAAGAAACAAATTCCAACTGTCCTTGTGGCAATAAACTGGATTTTTCAAAGTGAAACATATTTTTCCAACCCATTAGTTCATGCTTAAACATTTTTCTAACACATCTTCACTTTGCAGAAGCATACAGCCAACTTTTATTCTGACGATTGGGTTGTCTGAAGTCCTGGCTCAACTTTGTGCACAAATCAGGTTTATGTGGCAAAAGCCTCTAAGTAGATTTTACAAGACGAACCATCATTAGTTCTAATTCTTCTTCTTCAATGACAGGACTCGCCCAGTTGTCAACTCCACTGAGGTTCTGGTTCTCAACGATCTAAAGCAGGCGAGCCACAGATCACATTTATTTGCCCTCAGTCCCGCTTTCACAGCACACACATTAGTTACATCAGATCCTTTTATATCAGTTCATTAATCTAACCTCGCTAACAACAGTAATGTCCTGTGACAGGGAAGAGGGAGACCTTATTTTTGAGTGTGGGAAAGGTAGTTGTGTTTGTACTGCAGAATCATGGTGGTACATACCTGACATCCCAGTCACGGCCCTCCTGTGGGCCAGCGCTTAGAGCGGATAAAGTGATACATTGAGCGAGTGCGGTAATTGTGGATGGGGAGTGACCTCCTCTTTTCTTTTGTTTGAATTTGATTTTAATCTGAAGTAGGGGCTCTATAATGATGAACAGGTCAACCGTAACCTCTGAATAGTTAAACTGGAACTATCAATATGCCCCCTTTGCTTAAAGTATACATTGATTTTCGTTGTGAAGTTACAGTTAAAATGATATAGATATATAGATATTGCACTTTGCTTGTTAGCATCCACTTAGAGCTCCACGCTTCAGTAGCCAGCTAATATAGTCCCGTGTGTCATTTGAAAACAAAAGCACACACTGTTTGTTTATTGATTATGAGAAACTACCAGTGGGGATTTAAGAGTCGAAGCACTTTACATTTGTCACATTCTCTCGTTCATTCAATGGCGGCAGGGGCAAACATCTAAGTTACCACAATGTTAGGATTAGCATCTTGTTAACAATTACAATAGCATTCTTTCAAGAAACTACACAGCAAAAATTTAATAAAGCTTTTTTTTTTTTTTTTTAACCCTTCTGATTATGCATGAGTTGAAATTATGTACAAACAATCATCCAGAGAGGATATCTGAAGCCTCAGAGTCACATAAAGACAGAGAGATAAGTTGAAGGCTAGAGAGGATAATAGATTAGGCCCTTGCGTAACTTAAACAGAGGGAAATAAATGAAAGAACAGGGTAGGTTTAAGCCTATCAAAGATTTGTCTTTCAGAAACCAAAGAAATGTCTGAAGAAGCTGGAAAAAAAAGTGCACAGTACATTAGTGACAAGACATAGAGATTGTCAGATTGTTGGGGAGTCGTGGCATTAACAGAGAGGCTGTTTAGATGGTTTGGATGGATCAAGGAGCAACAAGAGCCAGAAGAAAACTTTGGTACGCATTTTTAGAACAAACTAAAGCTGTTTCATTTAATGGGTAGAACACACTATCAAGGTAACTTTATCAAAGTAAATATTGAAAATAAACACAATAACTACTGATAGCCAGAGACAGTAATAAACTTCTCAAGTCTAATATTTAGTTATAGATTGTTTGATTACTTCTAATGAATGTGACATACGCAATCAGTGGTTAGCTTCACTCTTTCAAACGCAAAAGGCAGATTTTCCCTCAGGCACCGGCAGCGGTCTCATGTCTCTGACGCCGTGCTGATGTCACCCTCTTTTCCTGGCAACATTTCACTAATTGGGGTGACAGCTCTGCTCTGCCCGTAACAATAGATTCACAGCTGTGTTCCTTTGTGTAAATAGTTTTGTTTTTTGTTTTTTTGTTTTTTTTAATTGAAGGACTGAATCTCAGAATTGACTGAATAATGTAATATAATAAACAAAACACGTTATTATCCGCACGGTATGTGGCTAATCGCATGAATTAATGGGGTAAGGTACCAGGAACATTAATGTGGGCAAACCTGTATTTTGTCATATGTACATAGTTTGTGTTTTATTATTGGGGTTACTTTTTAAATTTTAAAGCATGTAAAACAAATATAAATATAATTCTAGTGAGGCCTACAATTTTAGCACTTAATATATTTTTTAAAAATGGCAAAAATAACCACAAAACAGCAGCAACAACATTACATTGTACATTAAATCCATAGTGCAAGCATATTACCGGTATAGCCTAAGACACAGCATGAAAGTAAATGTGAATGTCTTGACTATAGTTTAGCTTTAAAAGAATCTAAAAAAAAAAAAAAATCACCATTTTGTCTTCTCTTCAGAACATTCTTGCTTGAAACAGGACTGGGTGAGTGGCTCAGACTGCAACACACAAAGGCAGTAAAGCCCACTGAATAAAATAGCTGTAGCAATCCTCTGCAAATTGCTTTGTGCACAATCTTATGCTGTCACACCAGGCTGCAAATATTGTGATGGCTCTGATCATTGCACGCAGCTGAGCAGTTTAATGTGTAGAAACTGAAAACAACAGTCGTTTTAATCACAACTTCGTGAAAAATGGCCACCTGTGAAACAACGTGATTCATCACCAGCAGTATTGAAGACTCTGGGATTGGCAAATGCCATAAGGGTTGTCCCTGACAACAAAAGATGGCACATATGATCTCTAAGTTACGGGATTTTTGCCTCGTAACACACACCAAAGGATAGCGTTACTTAGCCTACATCATAATCCCAGGAGCAGCAATGCAGCAGCCATAATGGCCAACATGGTGTGGTTGGTGAAGGGTGTACTCATATACTCATATACTGTATATGTGCAGATAGCTTTATCTCAACCTCCTCCATCAACCAGCCAGAGTACAGCACTTATCTTTGTATAGACCAGAGTAAACCAGAGACTGTTATTGAAATGCCATTATTAAATCTTCATTGGGGCATGAAAAACTCATTGCGCGTGAGTCAGGTGTATTGAATTTCATTGAGCAACTCGATGTATGAAACTATGGAATTGCTTCTAATTGAATTTTAATGGGGTCCACGTGAACAGCAGGGGCTGCCTATGTGTCACGGCGTTCAAAGAGAAAATATCACGCTTTATGAATGCTGCGTGCTCGGCCGCCGTGTGATGTCTGTCTTCAGTTGCACCTCTCGGTTTAACTTTTATCAGCAAGGCGCATTCTGAACTACTAAATCAGCATAACTATTCGACTCTGACAGATGTTCCACACTAGATTTTTAAGTAGTGGCTAACTGTTAATTGCAATCTTTTACACTCTGTAGCCACAACGTGCACGTGCAGCACATTTTGGCTTCCTTGCTTCTGACTTTCAAATAGAAGAAGAAGATAATATTTTGGGTGGTCTGGACATAACTTATTACATGGGCGATGCACATACATATGTGTTATGCCTCACCTTGCAGATGTACGGTGTGCAGCATAGACATATGTGTTCTTCCCAGGGATGCGGAAGCTTGTCTCTGAGCCAGCCAGCAGGGTCCAAACTCTTCAGAGGATATCAAAGACAGCAAGACAGTGCCTGGCACTGCCAGCAAATGATGGAATAATCTGGAAACAGAGCAGCCAATACTCTGGTCTGATGAGTATTTACCTACAGGGGGGATGCTCATCCCTTCCGCTTTATCTCAGCAAGCACATATGGTGCCCTGGTGCAGGCGCCTCCAACAGAAATGTCTCTTTTCCACTGGATGCCTGCAGTTTATTTTTGCAGTTCTGTGCACTTGTTGTATGACTATCTGGCATTTGACAAAGCATACCTCCTCCTCTCAGAATGGGGGGGGGGGATTTGACCTCAGGTCAAGGTGTTGTTGATTTTTCTTGTGTTCTTGTTCCAGTCACAAAGACACGAACAATACGCGAGCCCCATAAAAAGCATTTAAATCCTCACCAATCAATTGCTGCCACCCTCTCTGTCCTTCAGACAGCAAGAACTTCTGTCGAGTGTACGTGAGCTACTACTGAAGTGTGCTCCTGCCCCGACATCTAATGTGACAGCCAGGCCTCAGGAGGATATTGATTACAGTGACCCCTAAGGGAGAAAGGGAAGGGGTACATATTTATGTGCCAGTAGCCAGCTGTCCTTAAGAATAATATAATGGAAGGCCACTAAGGCAGACATTGGCGGTGAATTGTGGCCCATAACGCAGCTCTGAATTGCCTGCGCCATCGCCGTCATCTCCTCACAGAAATGTATATTCACGTTGAATTAGTTTACCAGCTCGACCTCGAAGTTCCCCCAGCTATCATATTTACATAATGACATTTACGATATCAAATGCTTGTCAGCTGCTCCAAAAATGTCTTCTTTGGCTGGCATCAGGGGTGGACACGGATTTATGGGAAGAGTTCAGCGTCTCGTCATTTGCAGCCGCATTAAAGACAACAAGTGTGCCTTTTGTGTGTCTTTTAGGGGATGTAAATATAACGCATCTGTTCTGAAAGAATAATACAAGATGGATCAAAGACAGCACATGCTATGAGGGTTGTTAAATTAACATCAGGAGTGCTAAAATATAGATACAAATTAAAGGTGTTTCTGTTGGCACATACATTTTCATCTCAAACTGTGCTTTGCTGCAAAGAAAATGAGCGATACAATCTCTTGCCAACTGAATTTACTTAAGAACAAAGCGAAAATAAACTGACATTTTAGGAGGCGGTGGCTGTCGACGTTTCTATCAGCTCACATAAAAAGCTCCTCAATTGTGAAGGACAGATTTCCCCATATTTGTGTGGCTCCATATTGGTGTGGCATTTACAATAAATAGGCTTTCCCTCAGTGGTTCAGAATGCCTCAGGGAAGAATAAAAGGTCACTCATCATCTTGGATAATCGTGTGTTCCACAGCGTGCCATCTCATTTAAATTACTGTTTTACCTCGGATTAATTATTGTCATTAATAATTCTCCCACACTAAAGTTGTCAAAAATTAAACAGCGTTGCTTTAAATATAGATTTGGAATTACGTGGAAAATACATACAGTGGTTCTAATGACGTGCAATATTCAAGGGTTTTATTATTACGTGTGGAATTTTATACCTTGATGTTATTTTAGCCTCAGATATTAAGAATTTAAGATCTGATTATGCACTACTGAAATGTCAGAAGCAGCAGACTCGCTGAAGACTCAGAGTATATTCACCATCACTATGGGAACCGTCAATATTCCAATGTGTTCAGACTTAATAAGGGATATGAATTAAAGAATTGCATACGGAACCATTTTCGTGACTTGTTCTGTGTCCCAAATTATTTTTTAGACCGATCATACTGTTGGAAATGAAGTAGATTAAAAGGGCAAAATACAGTACATGTGAAGGCTTCCTTCCCTCCTTCTGACTTTCCTGCACGTCGTTCATGCAATCTTTACACGCACAATCACTTACATGGGGAGGATGCACAGAAAGAGTCCCAACATTAGTGGCAGCCTGTGTTTACAGCCTGAATGGATGCAGTTCTAATTAAACTGTCAGAAGGCTTCAGTCAGACATGTCTGTGATGCACTGCAACCCCTTATACGTAATTCCTGGGACGTCACTGAGTGCTGTCGCCCAATGAGCAGAGATTTTGGCAGCAGTGACATCAAGGCCGCGCTGCTGTCAGTGCAAATAGAGAGTTCAGTATTTTGTTGGGTTTCCAGAAAAAGACACTATATGCTACAATCACATGTTGCTCATTAAGCACTGTCTGAAGTGGTCTGGTTGCCCCTTCAGAAGAGCCGGATGGTGCTGCACCATTATATCTCCTCAAAAGAAAACCTTGACTTTGATAATTTTTTGATGTATTGATTTATTTTGTTGTATAAAAGCACTGAAAAGAAGAGAAAAAAAAAAAAACCAACAGAATTTAACAGTTAACAGAACATTTTTGAAGTGCAGGTATTTCCTTTTTGGAAAAAGAAAATCATGATCGCATGAAATAGTGAATATTGTACATTAACCCGAGCCTAAATCGAACAATTAGGGGGGAAAAAAATGAATAAATAAATTTGGAATTAAAATACCATTAAAGATCTTAAAAGGTGACATAGTGCTGGACTTTAAAAAATAAAAAAATAAAAAATCAGAGGACATTTAGTTAAAAAACATCACTACGAATTCCAAAATAATAATGCACCATAGAGCAGTAGGCAGTAGCCAGGAAAAAAAAGGTACTGCTCCTAAGATATTAATGGATTCCACTTAATATGTAGCCACAGATGCAGCTCTCCAACCACTCTATTCCTGCAATATTTCTCACATTTTGATGTGTTTTCCCATGTCTACTTTGTCGCATCTTTATTTCTTAATGATGGACGACACCATGTCAATGGAGCGTGGCTGATGCGCGCTGCTGCCAACTAAAAAAGTGGGACTCCGACACCGACAGGATGTCACCGAACACCAAACCCTCCGGCTGATAGATTTATTTATTTTTTTTCCCCGTTCTCAAGCAGTCTGAAGCTGTTCTCATGTGCTCACGTATAACCTTCCTGCTAGCTTCACTACGTTGACAGCAGGCAACTTTGCAGGGTAATCAAATAATAAATCATCATATCTGAATTATTTCAACAATTAATACAGGTGTTATGATAATATTTGTGATTACAGCAAATGGAGTTTGGTCGCTATGTGTAATTAGCTTTTCAAGGCTACAAATTGCAATGGCACAGGGCACAGAACGCTGGAAAAAGAAAATGCTTTTTCGGTAGCTACAACTTACGGTTCGGTAGGTACATTTGTCTGCAAATGTATTTCTATTTGTGCTGTTCCTTTAGAGACTCAACTCTCATAGCTGCTGCTAATAGTTGTGAATTTGACAAAAAATGAATCATTGCCAGTGGATTAAAGGGTTTCACCTAAACATCCGTTCCAACACAGAATACTTCATATTTTAGAATATTTTTGTAAAATTTCGTAAAGGCTTATTTGATTTATTATCTTTGCAGGTGTTAAACAGTGAACACCTCAAATATCCACGTTGCCATGCCAGCCCCTTCTTCACTGCCAGCAGCTCGAATTGTAGAAACAAAGACGAGGATGCGAAACAGTTTTGGAATAATATGACTCCAGTGAAGTGTGGGTTTCCTTTGAAATCGTTCTTCCACCACGTGGGGCGCCATTTGTTTGGTATCTTGCTGAAAAGGAGAAAAGGGCATCGGCAAGAGGTTGCCAAATGTTGTGTTTTTTGTTTGTTTTATTAATATATTCCTCAGTGTACGCCGTTCCTCTATAAGCTAAGCAGCAACTAACAGATTGGCCACAGTTAAACCTCCTCAGTCAATTCAGGACAAAAAAAAAAAAAAAAAAAAAAAAGAGGCTAAAACTGATATGATGTAAGGTGGCAGAGATTGGAAGCAAGGCAAGTGCTTTAATAAGGTCATTAGCACACTTCAGATGATGCCAAGCCATGAAACTGCAGTGAAATCCCGAGCCTAAGGACCAGTGTTGCTTCTGTGCTTGAAACGCCGTTTTTATGCCTTCTGCTCATCATTTCTACTTTTGCAAAAACCAGTGCAAAATAATATTTCTCAAGGCTACATACTGTATGGTCTTTTATAACAAAGTAAATGCCATATCAACTATAAAGAACAATCAAAGAGTTACTGAAAGAGCTTTTTATTCAGTGGCTTAGAAAGTCTACTTGGTGAAACTAGTATTTGTTTCAGCAATATGGGTTTTCTACTCACTGGACAACATTCGTTTTCTCAGATTCACATCTGTTCACTTTGTGTAACGTGGGATTCACGCCATGGTGCTACTAAATGCAAGAATGCAAGAATTTTGTTTCAAGTAAATCCAAGTACGAGACCAACACTCAAAATGTACTCAATTTTAAACTGTAGATAGCAATTGACAATTGTTTAAAAGAAAAAAAAATATCACACAATCATCAGTCGTGGCATTCGGTTTCAGGTTTAGCATTAGCCTGTTTGTTTCCTTCTCATTAAACCGGTCCCTTTCCTCCTCCCAGACTAATGCTTGAGTATTTATCCTCTTCCTTACTATCCTCAGTGGATGGCTTTGTCTTAATTGGAAAGCTGAGTTCATTATTCTCCAGCCTGTACTTGGCACATAATCTGGACGTCCCAAGAGAGACTGTTAGGTTTGGCTCAGGATGCTGGAAAAATAAAAAATAAGAAGATTGGTGGGAAGGTGTGAAGAACAGGCAGCGTACTGACCTGAACTGGGCATCACTGATTGAGTAAGGTGGATTTGAGATGAAGCACTAAAGATCATTTTCAGCAATCACAGGGAGTTGAGAGAACTAATTGGAATCTTTTGTTTGTCTGGTACATCAAGAGTCAAATCACGAAATGAGAAGAGATAGATTAGAATCCTGGTCTGGATGTCTGCAAAACATGTTACCTTTCAGTGGATAATTAGCTGTTTAGCTTAAGAAACACAGCATGATAGCACGAGATAACGAGTTAAACCCCTAAATATGTCGTTTAAAAAAAATAATGAGTGGATGCAGCTTTTGTAACCCCAGAGTTAGAAAACTGGCCTAACTCTTTTCAGGAAGTTTCAAGTTATTTCATTTAAAAGTTTCATTCACAAATCAATACACGAAGAGAAGTTCTGGTGGCAGCCAAAGTGTCAAAATTGCTCTCTAATTAGAAAGAGTCAAAGCACAGAGTGTTTAGAAGAAAGAAACGCATTTTGGTACTAATGCCGACCGTCCCTGCTATTGTTGTAGAAAAACTCAACATACGTGCAAGTAGAACTGTTTCTCTCATCGCTGAGTACGTCCACCTTAAAAAAATAAACACTCCCTAATCTTGTGGGCTTTGTTAAACAATGCATCTATATTGCAAAATAACAATTTCAGTGACAAGGAAACATAAAGAGTGGAGCATCATTGAATTGGTGGCAGCACAGTTCCTCTTGGGACAAATTGTTTCCAATTTAGCAAAAACAACTGACATTATATGTTTTCTATTATAGATGATGATGGAACATCCCCCAAAAGGCTTGTGTGAATTGACAATGCTGCATAAAGCAAAGCTTACGGATGCTATTCTCCTCAATGTCCTCTGAAATCTGCGCGCCGTCACTCAGCTGCACTCCTAAAAATGAATGATATCAAAGAGTCATTCTAAAAGGTAAATGAAATCTCAGACTTATTGCACTTTAATGGAGTTCCGAGATCCTATCCTCTCACGCTTAAACACAAGTTGAATGCAATTTTTATTATCGCTCCACTCTGAATAAGAGATCAGAGGCAGTTTTAATTGTTGTTTTCAGCTGAAACACTCTCTTGTTTATGAGTGTTGGCAGTGTATTATTGCTGAAGCTATTAATATGTCAGAATGAGTTACCTCTGCCACAGTAAGTCCAGCATCCGCTGCTAAAATAAATATGTGTTAAATACCTCTTCATAGGATCTCCGTGGAGAAAGCAATAGCCCACCCAAAGTTTTTCGGAAATCCAAAGTGATAAAACTGGGTTTGTGTTTGATGAAGTGCAATCAGCTGAAGCTTTGTTTGCTTTGCTTTATTCGTATTTGCTGCTTCTTGAATTTTGTTGGCAGTCTGGCAGCTGAAAAGAAGAGCTTACTAAGTAGACCGAAAGAAATTCCTAAGGGAAAAAAAAAGTATTTATGATTTGCGCGTTCGATATCTGAGGAGCTTTTGATGAGAAAGGATGGAAATAATAGATAATCATCAGTACAACACCCAAAGATAGTTAGTTTACTATTACCTGACACGTTTGCACCAGTGTACTTTTATGCACATACTGAAGTATCACATTAGAGAAGGTTAACTGAAGAACCTTTGGCTGAAAGCAAAGTTCAGACACAATACATGACTGTCACACAGGAGACTAAAGTCTGTGTCCATTAAATCAAAAATCAATTTATTCCAACTTAGGCATCGTTATTGACTAATTAATTAACATTATTAACCTTTACTTTACCAACACACATCTTGTTTTAGTTTACGCCCATTGTAATGTTTTCCCAGGGGTCACCTGTGCTTATAGAAGATTTTTTTAAATGTTTTTCTTTATTTTAACTTGAATAACCTGAATTCAACCTAATACACAGTTTTATTTAAGAACCTCCCTGATCTTGTTTATTTATGTCTATTTCGATGTTCTCATTCTGTTTCTTATTTCTGTATGTATGTATGCATTTATATAGGTGTACATACATGTATGTATATTGCTTTATTAACTATTTTCTGTGGGATTTTTGCATGTATTTATAACAAAAAAACAAAACATTAATGATGCAGACTTTTTATTTTTTCTTCAAATCTTTCTTTTCTTCCATAACTATTCAACATTTAGGGATGATATACTGGCTAAAGACAGTCCTTAACCTGACAAAATGTATTTAGAATTGCACTCGTGTTGTGGAGAGAGACCAGATCTAATCTCTCTGTAGCCTAATACCCACCTCGGATTCACAGAGAAGACATGAAATACATCAAATTCAAACAATCCCTCACTGCAGGATAAAAAGGAAAGGATCTTGAAGTGGGCAAAAATTCTCCAACCATGTAGCACATTAGAAATGGATACACGAGCTGTTTAAAAAAAAAAAAAAATGCTTTAAGTAGCTCTTTAGATTTGAAATCCTTACTTCTTTTCTGGGATAAAGTTCTCCCAGCTTTGAGATCACGTGACATGATATTGCACGCCATGTATAACTGCCGCACAGTCAATGAGCATTTGGAGCGGCGAGGAGCATCTGATCACAGGGTGTTGACTATCTCGCACTCGCCGGTGAAATTGCATGCTTCAGCCTAGTTAAGAACCCTGGAGTGATGATCTCTTTAATAGAGAAATCCTGTTCAAGGGGAAGAGAGATGCGGCAGAGGAGATACTTGATAGAGTGGCTGCTTGGGAAAACTGATGACAAAGACAAGGTGCCTAGAATGTGATCAAAATACAAATGTGCTGGTTCAAGTCTCCTGGTCATCGGCAGGGTTGTGTGACAATTGGGAGCTTGTAAGCTGCCAGACTGAGTAAGACCGGACTGCCTCACATCTGTAACTCATGCACATCCACTATGTTATCTCGCATGGCATTGCAGCTGGCTTTGAACACCAAGTCTGATCCACAATGAAGCTAAACCGTCACCTAAGAACTGCAGCACACAGGTGAAATGTTCACCGTCCTGACCAATCAATCCCTGACATCATTCTGCCACAGGCAAGTCAAGACTTTTTCCACAGGGGGGGATCTAATCAAAGCAGTGCTGCTGTCTACATATGATGATGGACTGGAGAGGATAGAGCAGTATTTTCCAGTAATGATAAAACATTCTAGTTTTATTTTATTGTAATTGTTACACTTCCTCACATGATATCGGAAGAAAATGTGTTAATTTATAAGTGCTCTTCATAAAAAAAAGGTTTCGTGTTCATCACTCTTCATTGTAGTGCATCATTTGCGATCCATTAAAACTAAGTTTTCCGCGATAACATTTTAATATTCATTTCTGACGCAGCAATAATTGGTAGCACGTTTCTAATTTTGCATTTTGTGCCATTTTAAATGCACCACGAGTCACAATTTATAGGGTCTTCAGAGTTGTCAATCGATTTTTCTATTTGAACAAAAAAGACATTTTGGGATATTCTTTTGTATTAAGAATATTTCTCGTGTGTTGAAAACATTCCTGCGTGTGGCCTCGACTGTAGCTAAACTGCAAAATGACCCATCATAAACTTGCTGTTAAGTTTTACAGCCAGCTATTTTTCTTTATGTCCTGCCTTCATGCCATGACTCCATTTGGCAAATTACGATTAAGTTACATGAATGTAACATAAATTTGAGGGCAGCAACATAACTGCGGGTTAGGACTGGATGGAGATGAGTGATGGTGCTTATGATCAAGAGGGTGTGTTACAGAAAATGCTGAACCCTCTGAATCTGTGTAAAATAAATGGCGCCGTAATTACGTGAGACAAGTGAGCGCAGTGAGGGAGTCTACAGTGTTTGTGGACTGTAAATGTTGTTTGACATTTTTAAGAAAGTTGCTTTTTTAAAGGTTAACTGCATGCATCACTCAGAGATTATTAGCAACCGAGCATGCTCTACAGGCTCCAGTCTACGTCGACGTGCTGGCCAATTAATGAAATTAAACTTAACTTTCTGCGCCAGTTGAACAGGTTGCTGACAAATCCTAAGCTCCCTTCTTCTTACATAATTTAGTTTGGAACCCTTGGCTAACATTCTCTGATTGGATTTCTTTATTGATTCTGCAGGAGCTGTGAAGGTCAGCCTCTCACTTGACTCGCAGAGACTTACCTTCAGAGGAACTCTTGCACAGACAGCTGTCTCATTTCATGCGAGTGGGATCATTTTCAGGCATTGTTGCATTTAGATATATATAGTATAGATTTTTTTTCGCCTTTAATAAAGATAAAGCATCATTTCGAAGACTGCAATATATTCGAAACAGGCACTCCGCAAGGAGAGCTGTTTTCCTATCACAAGGACGTTTCCGCATCAGAGCGCCTCAGTTATAAGCTAGTCGTGTGGAGTCACGGTGATCAAGACGTATCTATATACCACCTAGCAATACATTAAGTGGCATCATGGTCCATGCAGTTTAGTAAGCTATTGTTCTGGGAGCTTTACCAAACTGGATGTAAAGTCTGGATACCCTTGGGCTTTCTCTTCTGACAATTCTTTATTAAAAGCGCTCTTCTGTGATAATTACCTGCTTGGCAGATATGAATAAAATAACTGATAACTCCATCGGAATGAATGAACGAATGAATGAATTAATAGTACAATAAGTACAAGACCCTGAAGCTGTAATAATTATTATAAATGATAACGAATTGAACGATAACAGGCGAAGGTGTAAGAGTGTTCTGGACTTCTTCTCCCTCTTTGTGTTTATCAGCTGGTTGCAAACCAACATTAAATGTGCGTTATGTGTACATGCTGTACTTCAATCGTAGGAAACGACCTGTTCCCAGACTCTTCTTTCTAATTACAGCTAGTATTTCATTATTGACTGATGGTTAATAATGTAAACTTTCCCATTATTTACAACCATTTAACAGACAAATGTATGTTGGTTATCCCCATTTGTCAGCGTTCACACATACTTAATTGTCCCTTTACGCTGAGACTGTGTCCAGTACCAATAACTGTAGTCACAAGTGATATTAGAACTTTAAGTTTTGTATCACTGTAATGTAAAACCTGCGTTAGTCTTCGCAGTAAGTTGGGCATGTTTGCCTCTAAAAATTTGTTGGTGTGAAGATGACTCCTTTCAGAAGTCTACAAAGTGTGAACTTTCCTTAATCAATGCAATAAATAATGAGTAAGAGTACTAGGATCAAGTTTGGTAAATTAAGGTGTAATCAGTGCTTACTTGTGCCTCACTCTTTAAGATACAGTATTTTACAGAAATTATCAACAGTGTCATTATTCATTGACGATCCTTGCATCTGTAATAATATGTGACCTTTGAACTAAAACTTTAGTCGAAGGAACGCATCAATCTAACATTTGTTCTTGCACGCTGAAGAATTTAACACTTTCTGACGTTCGCTTCCTCATCAAGCAGCAAGCGAGAAAAAAATTCCTCCAAGCTTCGTCCAAAGAAAGTCAGTGACCATTCAAGGTTAATGACGAATCACTTTGAGGGGTTTTGGGCGACGGGGGTGGAACTCGTGCGGCGTCACAGTAGCTGTTATAAAAGAACACAGCCCAAAGAAAACAGGCATAAAAAGGAGGCTTCGGATTCCAGCAAATACTCTAATCACGACAACTCCGTCCAACAAGTCCAGTAATGTTGGTTTACTGATCCTTTTCTAAAAGATTATTGATGCCTTTGTGCTTAATTTAGTGACGTGAGTCCTGTGGGCCTTCAGGGTGACAGTGACATGCAAATATCCATTAAACCTGCACTTACTCTTGAGAGCCCTTATGGCGCTAATCATACAAGTAGGTACAAACATGAATTTGTTGCATTAAAATGAGGGATAGATGTTCAAAATTGTACATATCTGCATTACTGTGATTGCATGTATACAGTTCATATGTTGACCTTGACCATACGACAGCAGTCACAGTACGCTGTACGATATGATATTCAAGGTAAGGCATCGGGGGAACACAAGTTCTCCAAGCATCCATGGTTTAAAAAAAGGAACTTGTTGGCAATTAACAACAGCACATAGAGTTAAAGATCAGGAAGGAATAGAACAGACGAGAAGACAGAAAGGCGAGATCACTGAGTCAACAAAGGCCAAGGAAAAACATTTATATACAATCCAAAGCAGCTGCGCATGCAGGCGGTGGATCACAGGTGTCAAAGACAAAGAGAAACGTGTTTGTGGGCGTCCAGCTGACAGGTGTGGCTTGATGAGGTCCAAAACAATTGGTTCACACGACACACACACACACCAATACTGAAGAGTATATCAATTTTAATGAATATTTTGATTTCTCTAGATTTGTTTTTTCTTCTTCGTTCAATTTCATTTCAATTTCACAGTCTAATCTGACTTTTCATGGTCACATTGGCAGCGCTTCAAGCTCCATCCCATCATGTAGTACACGGAATAACATATCACTGTTAAGCCTCGGACTAAATGGAGTCAATTCCCCATCCGATGGACAACTCCTAACTGCTTGGGGCACAAATTTAGAAGACTATTCCTGCTACTACTGCAACTACTATTGGGACTGCAAACTATAATCACAACTGTGTTTCAAGTCATTTTTTTTCCGTTTGGTATAACATCCACTCTTTAAAACATTAATGGCCATTAAATGTCCTTCTCTTTCTTTTTCAATGAAATTTAGTCCGAACGACTCCAATCGTCGGCAGGGATCGAGGCACAGATTATAAATTTGAACATGTCTGTGTAAACTTGAACATAACTGACTGAAAACAGCCTTGACATAATATTACTTTGACACATATTCATCTTCAAAATAGCATATCTGAGGGACAAGTATGTGAGAGTATGAGTATGTCCATGTACATATTTAGAAATAGTCAACATGGGAGAAGACAGGAACCCAGTCTGTTTAATTGTTTAACTGCAAATGTTCAGTGTTCAGTTACTTTTTCCAGTTTTTGATGATATTTTTGCCTTGATGGGTCCGTAAACTCAACAAAAACCATCAGACTTTGCAAACTCTCGCCTTCCACATATCTAGTTTGCTATCATTTTTAGCTTTCTGTTAAGGGCTGCTGTTTGCCCTGCACATAGTTTTTTCATCGAACATCGACGGCAAAGCTTGCTTATTTTCTCAAAGGCGTTCGGCACGGAACGTTTTGACGGCTGTAGTACTCTTTACAAGTTTCTGGTTTTCGTTTTTTACAGGACTTGAGCAAATGCAGTACTGCCCCAAAAGGATAACAACATAAAGCGACCCGCATGTTTTAACAGCGCCTGATACAGCAACAACCCAAGGTTGCTTGTTATTGTGATATAGCGCAAATAAAGCGCCCTGTTAAAATGAAGGAAAAAACTTCTTTTTTTTTTTTTTAAAACAGCACAATAGTCGCAGATTATTTAGCAAGTATTCCAGTTCCCAAGTACTCATCCCTATTCATCATCTGATAGAAAATTCACTCTGATTATCTAGCATTCATTCTGAATTTTTAAGCGACAATGATTTAGTCTTCTTTGGTAGTGAACTAAATATTTGGAACATTTGCTGGAACAAAAAAGACTTTTAAAGACGTCACCTATGCTTTTTTTTTTTTTTTTTTTTTTTTTTAGCATTTGCTAAAATGATGAATAGACAAACATTTTGTTCAAATTAATAATGAAACCAAACATTTTAAAAATGATACAGTGTCTATGGCCTCGGTACCGAACTTCGCTATTTAGCTGCGTTCTTTCATGTGAAACACAGGATTGATCTGATATGTATCAGAGTAACACACCTGCGCCTGTAACATTTGCTGGAACAAAAAAGACTTTTAAAGACGTCACCTATGCTTTTTTTTTTTTTTTTTTTTTTAGCATTTGCTAAAATGATGAATAGACAAACATTTTGTTCAAATTAATAATGAAACCAAACATTTTAAAAATGATACAGTGTCTATGGCCTCGGTACCGAACTTCGCTATTTAGCTGCGTTCTTTCATGTGAAACACAGGATTGATCTGATATGTATCAGAGTAACACACCTGCGCCTGTAGATTCTAAGAGACTGTAAGGAATAAACAATTCCCATCTCTGCTGGCTGCATTCTTGTTTAAGGTAAGCCTAGGACAACAAATTGTGTGCAGTGAATAAAACCAGTAGTCTTGCAGACAGATATATGTCCCAGCACGCTCCTTCAAAAGCACCCCGTGATGCCTCATTTAAGGGTGAAAGTCTGAAAACTGTGCTAAACAAGCGTACTGGGTGCCTTTTGACATCGTTGTCTGCTCTCTGAACATACTGAGGAATTTCAGAAACGACATGAAGGCCAGGGGCTCCAATAGAAAAACAAAAAAAAAGGCCATCAGCAGCAGGCGCAGAGCTGGAAAATCAATATACAGTGAACTCTGAAGTGTGCTGTGGAATCCTCTTTACGACAGTGCAGGTGATATTTTCATGGATAACCTGGTGCTTTTCAAGAATAATGCCACAGTTCTATAGAGTTACAGGCCACTGAAGACCATCCACAACTATGTGCTAGCTTCTCTTAACCTTTGTCCATGCTGGCAACTTCCCCAAAGTTGTTCAGCCTTGACTATTTTGAAGAAATTTTGCAGATTATGCTGCTTCGTGTGTGCCTTAATGACGTGGCTCAGGCATGTCACTACTCCTGAAAACTATCTCAACATCCACCACATGTTTTTAGACATGAATACGTCCTTGATAAAGTATTATTATGGGTTTGGTGAGTCAGTGGTTGTCCTTGATGTTCAAATGTAAGGGTTCATTCATGGACATTCACATTCCCTTCAGCATTCATTTAAATCACTTTTCAACTAGTGCCGTCACTACATTTTACAAATGTTAGCATGCTATTTATTAAAGTTTACTGAACATTTTTTAATGTTTTGTTTATCAGATTTTTTTTTTTTCCGTGTCAAATCCAACTCAAACTTTGTACTTTGGTACTATGACAGCACAAAATGAGATTTATAAGGTCCAGAACAGCACAGCGAATTTTAACGGCACCACAAACTACAGCCTCCACAATGGCCATAAAGGTGAATCACAACCTCTCTACTTCAGGTGGCATAACAATCTCACAATGTCCATTACTGGCTGTGCAATAGCTTTCAATCATAATACACAAACTTACTCACAGATAAGGTTTGCACAGTTGTCAAGACATCGTAGTTATGATTCAGAGTATTTTAAGGTCGTCTCTCTGGTCCACACTTAAAAAATCAAGACTGAACTTTGTGTCAACTTTAGAACCATCTACACGTGATGATTTATTAAAGGGCTGTTGCATTACTTTTAGTTAGACGCATCTAATAAAATAGAAACTGAGTGCACTTGCACTCAGTCTGCTTTTACTTCTGTGGATTTAAGGTATGAAGCAAAAAGAGGCGGAAAAATAAACCTAATTGGGGCTTTGTGTTTACCGCAGTGCATTATCTTATTTGGGCAACTTTCAAGTCTTGGAAGTTGTTTTCTTTCTATACAGGAATGACTGACAGCAGATGAAAATGAGCCCCGATATCCAATCATGCTCTGCATTGACACAAACAGGAACAAAGAGGAAGGTGCCAGTTTGTTATATTACTGTGTCAAGAAATACAGTGAATGACTGCATTACCTGTTAGGTTTATGCAAATATGCACCCTTCGGTCCGTCTGAGATGATCTCCCGTAATCAAACAAATAATAGCAGAGAGACCACAGCAAAGCCCAATAATTTAGGCTCTTTTGGGATAAGCTGCGGTTCGCTGGTCTGTTTGTTTTCCATTCGCTACCTTGCTCCTCTTTTCAGAGCGGAAACGATAGTTAACCAACAGAAAATTAACATATCTGCTTTGATTGACAGATCGTGACTGCATAAGTCAATCCATATTTATATGATATGCACAAGCCTGCAACCACGTTCATGAGTTAAAGTAAAAAAAAAACAAACAAAAGGGAAACAATTGTTCAACTTGACTTTATGCATTTGATATTTAGGTAGAGTTTTCCATCCATATTCATAGTTACACTGGGTCAATCTTAATGCCATGTCGCTCCTTTGAGAAAAGGGAAAGCCACATATCTGAACCAGGTCACCACAGTTCTGTACCCGGGATTTCACTTTTCAACAGTGTGCCGAACTTACAAGTTCCTCTGATTGTTTAATTGTCACCTGTAGCTTGTAGAAATCCAGATGGATAAAAAAAAGACAGTCCCTCTGGCCACCTTTGCCTCTCTTTCTTTTTACAATCTCGTTTTGTAAAGAGTTACTGTCATGATGTGACAGAGGTAAGACTAAAGTAAGGACTATTGTGCAATACGGTGTTTGCCTTTCTGTCATCTTTGTGTTTGATGTTTGCAGTTTAAAAGAAAATAAAATATTTGCTTGACACAGGCTGCGCTAAGCAAGCACTGTATTTGGAATGTTTGGGCCTCTGTATGTCCCTTTAACCTTTTCTATGCCATATGAGATGTATTGTTAGTCAATTTCATGACATAGACCTACTGTCTTTGCTAAAAATCATTGACATGTAAATATAAAACATTTTGCTCAAGTGTTGTCTGTTTGTTTTTTCAAACAACCAATATGATAGAACAATAAAGGCCAAGTTGGGCCTTTATAGGTAAGTAATTTGGCGCGATAACAGAATGTTTGAATAACGTTTTCAGTGCCATTGCTGCTTGTAAAGAGTGCCTTAAAGTATTAGCATCTGATAGCCACAAGATAGGCATAACGTCCCTACGTAAACACGTGGAAAGCTGTTGGAGAACAGCAGGTGCCGCAACAGTTGAGAGGTACTTTTCCAAGAACATATCTGTCTCAAAGCTCACAGCTCGTGGGGCAAGTTGTGGATAAATGCAGGTAACGGGCCGGTTCTGGCACTGAGCTTTACGGGTGTAAGCAGGTCCGTTTATGTGGCAGGAGCACTTTGGTTGAGGTAAATGTACAGAAACATTTTCTGCAATTAGCAAGTCACAGTAGTTAATATCATGTCGGTATTTGGGGCTCATACTTTCTGATTGCTTTTGCAAAGTAGCTGCGCATAAACATAATTTCTTGGAGACAGGCATGAAAGTAATTAACTAAAGATTTACTTACTTGAATTATTCATTGTTTTCAGCTGCATTTCACGAGTTTCCACTGTTAACGTAGCGATACCTCCATGAATGTCTGAATCTAATCTCATGAATACAACTGATTCAAAGTCCCACTTTCAATTCTAAATCTGAAATGATCAAATAAGCTTTCAAATTCAATAATCAAATTAATTGGCAATTCTCCTAAATTTTTTTTACATTTTTTTACATAAATGTTAAACTTATATATCATCAATTGAATCTCATGGAAAAGGAAAGGATTAGGGCCACATGTAACCATGGTAAAAAATGCATTTGTGCTCTGATTTTTCTCCGAATTCCTACTTTTTTTCCCCCCCAGAGTTCTAAGAAAAGGCAGAACATGGCATGTGCTCCTAACAAACATTTTTCATGTGGTCCTATTCCTCTTCTCTAGAACTTTGACCTTAAAATTTGAAAGTTGAATTATGGCTTTTGAGAAACGTGACACCTCTTGACCTAACTGAGCCATCTGCACTAACACGTGTCTCTGAGGTTCTGGATCAAACATCTGTGCACCACGTGCACAAAAATAGCATCAAAAACTGACCATAGACATCCTTTGAAGAAGGTACGTGTGTGTGCATGTGCGTGGGTAGAGGGCAATCAGGCAAGTCAGTTATTAATATTGATGGAGGATTAAAAATAACTGACACACCTACTTAAACAGAATGTGATTTCTACTTGGGGGGTAAAAGATTAAAATGAATAATTGATGCCTGTTGGGCAAAAAAATATCACATACTGACTTTTTAAATTCCAATGATACTCTATGTTGTTGTACTTTACGGTACCGTACAAGGTTGACAAAAAATCCTTGGGTGTTTAAACTTTTCAGATCAGTTGCAGAGTGAGTTCCTGCCTCTCTCCGGCTCATTAAAAACTGTGCGTGTTGACGAGCACACGTATGTAGACAACAGAGCTCCACTAAATGTCGCTGGTCAGCAGCAGCGTGACAGGGGTATCTGCTTGATTAATGCAACGCCGGCATCCTCACTGTGCTTTCTGCCTCGCTCAAAGACAAAAAGATTGGCATTTTTAATACTTTCCTTCCCCGTTTGAATTGCCTGCTCTTACTCAGTCCAATATTATTGCTGCATGTACAAGTTGTAGTGTGGCCAGTGAGGCCAAAGAGCAGTGTATTACCGCAGCTGCAAAATTCTGCCTTGATATTTATTTTGTAGGATTTGAAAACTTACCATTCGAGGCCTTTGTCAGCTCCCTTGAGGTTACAAATGTGCAAGGCTGCGTGGTCTACACCTCTATAGTGCATTGGTGTAATAAATGAACAGCTCCTTGCATGTTGTTTATCACGCGCATTCCAGTGAACTGAGCAAAATTTATGGTTTCTACTAATATTTTTGTCAGTTTATTTACCCACAGGTTGTTGATGTCATTATATGAATTTCATATTTTCTTTCAGAACAGTTGAATCGTCCCTTTAAAGGAGGTTTTTTGACATGGCTGGCCTTTTTTTTTTTTTTCCAGTTTCCAGTAATTAAGACAAAAGGGAATATTGTACATGTACATTGACATTCAGCCCCCGAGTATGCTACGATAAATGTCACTGGAATTAGCCATGAAATCTGTCCTCTGACTCATTTAAACATGATTTCATGCAAAATTCAAGGGTGGAAATTACCAGCTGAAATCCTCCTCTCCCAACTGCCCTTCATTAAGACCATTTTCTATGGCTACTTGGTTCAGAGCAACACTATATTAATCCCCCATAATCCCTAATGTACTTTTGCACAAATGATCACTATATGGGAAAGGATAACTCAAGAAGGTTTTTTGTTTTTTTTTCCAAAATATACGCCAAAAATGAAGACCACGTGAATTGGTCAAGCTATTTGTGTGTGAGTTTGGTGAAAGAAGTCAAAAGAAGGTCAGCCAGAGGCTGACATGCACTACATGTATTAGTCGGTCATTGATGTTGAGGGGGAAAAAACCTTTTGCTTTGTTTATAATTTGAGCAGGCCGCTACATTGTTGGGATGTCGGGTATTTAATTAATAAAATGCATATGAACACCTGTGCAAGCATTCATTAGTGTGTCTCCTTAATATCATCAGTAACAAAGAGTTGCAAATTACATGCAGTGTTCTGCCACGCTCTGAGTCAACCACTGAATGTACAATTGCCTGAACCATATTGCATTTGGCCCCCTTTTAGTGTAAAAAAAGACCATCCCTCCACTTTGGGCCTATTTTTGTCAGCCTTGCTACTCATTCATTTTTGAAATCTTCATTATCAGTTGAGAACTGGTTCACGGTCTCTATATAGTCATGCAAATTACATGCCAAACAACAAAATGTACTTACTTCAGCAAAAGGCGGGCCACATTAAATTCTATCTGGGGAGACTGTCCGTCAACAGTCACAAGATCTATTTTAAAAGACAGAAACCAAACATGTGCTGTCATGCATTATGAAACAGCTTTGGCAAAATATTTGACGCAGCAATAACTTAAAATCAAAGTAATATTTCATTACAGCATGTTTATGAACGTCTAAAGGCCCTTCCACATCATGCGAGGAAATGGCACAAAATTGCAAATAATTCCGAGGCAAATTTTGATGTTGTCTATTCACATTGGGGACAATGCAATTTTCTGAATAAATAATGCAAATTCGCTAAATAAACAATTGGACCGTGCGTATTCAAATTAACTCCACCTCAAATGATCCTGAACTGGTGCTCATTGTACGCAACGGCAACAGAAAAACACACTTGAGTAAATGGCCACATCCAATTTTGGCATAGTAGGGAAATTGTAACAAAGACCGTTTACATCTGTAGACATTGGATTGTAGATTATATACACACCATCGTCATACTGGAGCTCCAACACTACTTTCCCTCATGCATTATCTTAAAAAGTCATTGTCCTTATAGTATTTTTCTTTTTATCAAATAAAATCCAATGCTGCGACACAAATACAACCAAGTGTGTGTATGTCTTGGATGTGATGTGGCAACATTTTGATGGGCCAGATGAGTACTTGTCAGAAGCAAAACTTGGAAAATACTGCCCAGAAAAAAAATTGGGAAAAAAAAATTAAATCAAAGTAAAAAAACAAAAAAAAAAAAACAAAAAACAATTTAATCACATGCAAATTAATTGCAATGTGCAAATGTGCTTTCAAATTTCAAAATTTTTCGATGTGCTGTTAATACTGTATGTGTGCTGACCCGCTCTTGGCACTCAGAACACAGTCGTTCAGAGTAGCTTTGCACAATACTGGAAAGGTATTGTAATACAATGCTGTCAAAAACTATAAAAATACCCCATTTTATTATTGTTGTTATTCTCAGTGGAAAAAGAGACGTGTCGTGAGCTGTGCGCGACAGAGCAGGGCAGCGTGCAGCACTAAGCTTGCTTGTCCAGTCTCTGCAGGCAGAGTGGGCGTCTAGTCTCTTTTCTCACTCATGCAGTTTTCATGGTTACAAAAAGCAAAGGCATGGGTGCAAGCACACGTGGTCTTACCTCTGTCTACGTCTTCTTGTCAAAGCGGCCGCACGAAGCATAGTATGCATTAATTTGCTTACATAGGTGACAGTCAAAGAAATCCCTCTGGACGTCTGTGAGAGATATTTTAAACCCACGCAGACCAAACAGGTACAACTCCATAAGTATGATTTAATTTGTCATAAGACAACATTTTTTCTGAGACTTTAATGAGATAGTTAAGGTGCTGATAACCGGATTTAGGTTTTGGTTGTGACAAACATTTGTGTGTGCAATCTGAACTTTTGCTGTGGTACAATTAAGTGTTATAGAGAACCCAAAGTGCCAAAGTTGCAAAATGCATAATGAAATGAATAATTATTTATTATTCATCTCTTTTTTTGGCAGTAGTGATGCTACTGTGGCAGGTGGCTGAAAACTCCAGTGGGTGGCAATGATTTCTTGGCTCTACCGGTCACACGTTGAATTAAAACTGACCTTTATCAAAGATTTATTCTGCTGCTTACCTGATGTCGGACTGGACACCACAGAATCATCCACTTACCAAATTACCACGACCATGCGATTTTTAAGTAAGGATTAGCCATGAATGTTGTTTTGTTCTCTGCTTTTCTATTTGCCACCCTCCACTGAGGCTCCTTTACAATTTGCACCGCCGGCGAGCTGGCAACACGCTGCTCTTGCTGTTTGTAGAGAAGACAATAAGCTTAGCACAAAGAGGGAAACAGTTTTGCAGTCCTCCAAACAACGTCTTGACCAGCATTTTTGTATGTGATACCAAAGGAGGACATAGACGTGTTGATGACAGCAAATTTAGTGTGTGTTTGGGGCGCGTAACAAAATTATCGTATATCATTTATGCCACATACACACACACACACACACACACACACACACACACACATAAATAGATAAATGAATGAACACGCATAAAAGGAAAAACAAAGACAGTTTGGGTGGTGGTTGAAGTGAGGAGTCTCAGCCTGAGGGAAGAGGCAGCTTTTGGTGTGCTGGTGCAGCAGCGGATACTTCTGTATCTCCTGCCAGATGGCCGGGGGGTTCACAGGCTGTGGCTGAGGTAGGGTGGGCTGGAGTAGGTGTTATATTTTAATATCCTTTTCGGAGCTGCACACTTCTCTGATATCACCAATTTTTGTATGTATGTCGGTGGTTTAAATCACCTGCTGCGTCGCCCTTATGTCCCTGACTGAGTATGAACCCTGACGGTTTGTGATGATTACGGCCAGGATGCTTTCGATTGTTCCTCTGTCGTAGTTTGGACGACTTGGCACAGAAACGCAGCTTCCTTTGTCAGGGTTTGAGTCTTGTGATGACCATGACAAATTCTCTGTCGTGTCTGTTCCCGGGAACCTCAAACTCTTCCGCTGCTCCAAGCTGATCTAGACGAGAGCTCGTGTCCATTGCCATCTTCTCTCATTCTTTCTGCATCTTTCAACGATCAGCTTTTCTCTCTGCACCACTTTGAAAGATTGCTCATGTCTTCCTGATATGATTTCTCATTGTCGTTTGCCATCCAACCGACTCGACGATGTGGTCTAGAAGAAACCCAATAGAGTTCTCACCATGTCTGGGATTGCAGTTGTGGGTGTACGGTGTGGACAGGAGGTGGTTGAGCATACAGCCCTGAGGGTGGGTGGCTCTGGTGTTGAACTGAGTTTTATTTTAAGCTTTTTGAGCAGAGGAGGGCATGAAAATACATTCATTTTTTTGGAACAGAGAGCTGTTCTTACTTGTTTTGCTTCTGCTGCAGCCATTTTAACCCATTGTTCAGTGGAGTCGTTTTGTGTGTTGTGATTTGTTGATACCAAATGATTAACCAATCATTGGAATACATTTCTGTTTATGACTCACTTTAAATTCAAACATCTAAAAAGTTTGCTATTCAGGCGTCCATTTTTTTTTTTTTTTCTATTGGGGTTTATGTTTTCACAGTGGTGTTATTGCTCCTTCAAATGCAAAAATTCACGTATTTGTCCAGATATATTTTATAACAAAACCACGTCTTTTTTTTCAAGCACCTCTGAAAACTTTATCCCATGTGTGTGCCCTGAAACAGGTTTCCAATGCTACATGCTGCGAACCCCCTCACGCACCTCCATCTTGCCTGCATCTTGTTTGTCTCCGTGAGCTGCAGGCTGTGTATGTTTGAAAGTGACCAGGGACACGTGTGAGCACACATCGGACAGGATTGGGAAGAAGTGTTCGCTTTGGCTGAGTTCATGCAAAATCCGCCAAGGTGGCACCTTCCCACTGCTTTCGAGCCCAACTGCCATGAAGCAATCAGAAAAAAACCCATTTTATTTATGGCCTCGTCTGCCTCGTCCGTGCTAACGCCGCTCTCTCTCCAGTAGATTGCACGACCACTGCTGCTGCCTGTCTCTTTATCTCTCATGCAGCTGCATAACTTATGTTTTTAGGGTTTTTTTGTTTTGTTTTGTTTTTTACAAACAGCAAACAACAAATACCTACGGGAAGCTGTGATAAAATAGCTGCTTTGTGCTAAAGACTGAGTAAAGCCTTTAAGTAGTGAAGTATTTATCTATTATTTTTCTGGTCCTTTTGCTTAGAAGCTATTAAAAGTGTCTGATTAACATTTTTACTTCCAGAAGTCACAGCCTGATGGATAGTAGTTGTCTCTCTACAAATTCAATATTCCCCCATAGATTTCCGTTTTTGGACAGCAGTGTCATTGGAGATATTTCAATTTCCACATACGGAAGTGATAACATCAACATGTACTACAACATGTACTCTGAGGCTGATTCTGATACTGAGGCCGATACTCTGACCCTGTGGGCTTATCAGCACAGACACTTGGCACCGTGGAATCAGTAAGTGGGGAAACGCTTAATGACGACTATTACACTCTGGTCATTTGGGACATATGGATGACGTCAATTAAGATCACTTGTAGTAAGAATTGAGACACTCCAAACTGTAACGAACAAGAAAGGTGTTTGAATAGAGCGCCATTTTTATATTTTCCACTTTCTGTGACGGACACTCTTAACCATTGTTAACTAAAGAACAGAATTGAGTAATGTAGTTGCATTGTATATGAATATAACTTTGAGATGTTGTTATATTAGTCACATAAGATAAATGAGATCTTAACACCCACTGATGAATATTAATGTTAAGAAACATTTGCAGACTCTAGGAATAAATTGTTTTCACCACAACCAAACACATAACCGCTGCCTCCATGTTGAAGGCATATTTCAATCGATTGCTTATCATTCTACAGAAAAGAGTGAACATACATTTGCAGAGTATTTTTTTCTAGTGGAGTTTTAATGTAAGGGCGCCACGGTGGTGCAGTGGTTAGCACTGTTGCCTTTTGTAACTATGCCTGCGTGGGCTCTCTCCGGGTACTCCGGCTTCCTCCCACACACACTCCAAACATATGCAAACAGGAGGTTAGGTTAATTTGTCTCTCTGAATTGTCCGTAGGTATAAATGTGAGGGTGGTTGTTTGTCTCTATGACGTCAGACTGCGATGGACTGGCGATTTGTCCAGGCTGAGCCCGCCTTCGCCCGATGACGCTGGGATGGGCTGCAGCCTCCCCCCCGCCCCCCGTTCCCATTTATGTACATGTGAATGGAGGAGCAGATTCTTTAGGAACGCAAAAGTAAAGGCTTGTGTGATCGCAGGAGTCCCAGGAGTAAAACTAAAATGGATTTCCTCCTTTCTGCTTGCTGTCAAATTTTACTGTTTCAACAGGGTTAAGAAATGGGAGACGATGGTGTTTGTTAGACTGAAGAGAGTATTAAGGATGCCTGAGTGTGAAGAACTGGTCGGAATGCACCTTTCAGCTTGATTATCTAGTAGATCAGCAACAAATGAGTAGGCATTGGCATTATTGTGTTTTTGTCCCTCCAAAGGGGGATATAAAATCCTGATTTTTTTTCTGAATGTAATCATTTATGATTCCACCACAGAATTCTGCATCTATTTCTCAGGATTTATCAACACATCATGCTTCATTCGCACATCAGTCCACTTAAGCTTCTTGAAATGCTATTTCAAAGCTGTAATCAAAAATCTACAGACAAAAAAAGAAATAACAAAATGGGGTGGAAAAGAGGGAAAAGGGGAAGAGTGAACTGACACTAACAGTGTTTGGCTTATCTTTAATCTTAAAGGTCATGAATGAACTGAGGAGCCAGAGAAAAAGACATTCTCCAGACTTTGACAATAACATAAAGGGACATAAGAGCCAAGAGGGAGGGAGGGGGAGAGGGCAGAGCTGAAGCTACCACTCCCTGATTTGCCTTTGTGAAGAGGTTGCTGAGCTGTGAGGAGCTTACAGCATGTCGAAAGGAGAATGCAAAATCCCGAGCGACACACAGGACATTCCAACCCATAGCGCAGTGTGTGCTTTGGCCATAAACTGTCTCCCTTCATCACAGGCATCAGCTTATGATCCTGTGCTCTTCAGTCTCCCAGCAGAATTATCCAAATGTTAATGGTCTTGGCAGGCTAGCAGCGGCAGAACAGCCTCAGCGTTGTCACTGGCTGAGCCAGTATCTGAAGTGGAGGGCCAAGCCTCGGCTCCAGCTTTTAGCAGGGCAGGCAGCTCCCTGGGGGAGTGTAACGCTATCCCTGCACACGGTGCCTAATATTGCACATGACATATTCGGTTTTATTTAAATAAGATGCAGCCACAAAAGAAAAGATATCAGTGTGCATTCATTTGTATAATGAGACTGTATGAATTTAATTGGAATCATAATGACTCCTTAACTTATTTTTAGTTATGCGCTTCCTTTTAAAAGCTAGAATTGCAGTTTATAATTTTCAATTTTGTTTTGTTTTCAGATTATTTAAATTTCGTTCTGTTGTTCTTAGTTTTTTTTTGTTAAACCTCTCATTAAAACTCAAAAAGAAGAAAATGTGAAAACCATAATAACAATAATAATACATTTTAAAAATCCCTCAGTATTTACCTTGCTCAAGGTAAAGTTATCACTTAGTTATACCTTTGGGTTTTGATATTAGTAAAATGGACACGTAAGCGTCACATAAGTGATTTTTTTTTTTTTTTTTTTTTTTTTTTTCTCCTTTTTTTTAATGGGGCTCATTTTTATCAAACCTTGGACACTGGTCTATATTTGGCTCTGTTCAAATTGAAAATTGCAGATGAGACATCATTAAATGCTTTTCTGCAAAGAAATGGTCTCTATTGCCCAGCGTGTAATTCTTCCTCCATTTGTCCAATTTGAGAGGAAAAATGGAGCCTATCAAGCTTCAGTCACATTTATTACTGTTCATGGTGGAAGCACATTGTACAGGTCCCCATAGTAAGAAGACATTTTGAATCATTTGAAGTCCCTGTTTCCCAGAGATGCTGCTTCACTCTATCAGCATGTGTGCCCATTGTGTCTGATAGCATAGCTTGACAATTATGATTTAATGAACTACCTGCTGGTTTGAACTAGGAATGGAACCCCACCATACACCACCCGGCAATCCATACACACACACGCACACAAAAGGAGCCCGGTTATGATTTGCTGTCATGCGGTTTTTTGCTACTCTAAATGAGCCTGGGTTGACAACGGAGTCACGGTCTATGCAATTAAATGATACTTACTCCTTTGTGAAAAAATAAGATAATAAAAATAACAAAAATAACTTATATATTAGCAACGAAAAACTATTACAGTTCTTGATAATTTGATGACTATTTAGAATTTGAAAATCTTTACTCAGTCTCTACACTACGACTACTTTACCACGTGTTTATTTATTGTTAAATTAAAGTGGTTCAAGGTTTACAAGCTCCTGCCAAGAAATGGTTCCAAGTAAAACATGAGACAAAACTTAAAAGTATTCCATAGGGTGTGTGTAAATATGCCGTCCTCAACGTGAGTGAAAGCAGTTTAAGATTTCCCACATTGATGCCTGGTTTGCTTAATTTGTGTCTGGCCCCAAAACTGTAAGTTCTGGTGTCGGAGAATCGTTGTCTTTCTATGCCTGCCATTCATGTACTGTAGTGTTTCATTCAGCCACATGAACGTTAGCTATCATATTTACTGCTACGCATTAGTTGTAAGTGAATATAATTTCCAGAAGACAGGCTTTGCAGAGTGTGTGCCAGTAAAAGTGCAACGTCCAGCTTTTTAAAATTACAACCAATTGCACAAAAAAAGTATCACTGACATTTGAAAAAGTTGTTTAACCATTTCAAATTGACAAAGCCAACAACTAACTGTCTACTTTACGTGGAAGTTAAAGTTCAAGAACTCAGTAAATTGTGCAAAAAGCACAATATAATGGGGGAAATGGGGAAAAATAGAGAAAGCAGCACTAAATAGCTGAATTGCTATTGCTAAGCTTCTGCATTTGCAAGCCTTACATCAGGTTTTATGACCCGCTCATATAACGCACTCATTGATTTGAGAAGTTGCTTCAATGTCAGAATAAATGTTCTCTTCTCTAACGTCAGGTCGTTCCCTTACAATTAGAAAAAGAAACAAAAAAACCTCTTGGGACTGGCCATAAAAACAAGTGTTAAACACTGTCTGCCATTTGTTAGATGCACTTCGACCTTTTGTTCCATCACAAAGCTTCTTGTTTTCCTCTCTGAACTTGCATCTGCAAGTGCAGCGGATTAGCTTCTGCCAGTCTGCTCAATAATTAATGTCACTGAAAAGGATGGAGAAGCTTTGAACAAATCAGTGACAGCACAGTGTGCTGAAACGGGCTTAACTCGGTCAACACCAAGTATGAGCCCGTTGCTGCACGTGTAGAAAAACACATTTTTTATTGCTTTTACCTTCACCTTCACATGAGGAAATGGAAGGTTACCGAATGGCGATATGGAGGCAAATGGGGTTAAGTGAATGGCAGATGCAAGAAGTTATGGAACATAGGAAGCAAGTTTGTCATGTCTTATTTTCACTACCTGATAATTCTTGGCAGAAAACCATAGTATCACAACGTCTACAAAAATATTTGATAATAATAATAAATATGCTCTTAGTTAGATTAACGTTTAACTTGTTTGTCACTTTATAAGAATTAATGAATTAAATAAACAGTCAGAGGACCTGATAAAACCAGATCCCCAAGGCCTTAACCCAATAGGGCCCTACTAAAGAGTCCTGTCTTGATGTAGTGGTGAGCAGGCATACCTGGGTTGATTTCACCTAACAGCCGTGCTGAAAACAAAACCAAAGCAACTCTCCTTTCACTTAATGAAGGAAATAAAAGTATGCATGTGCCCTTTAAGTTCTCACTGCTTGCTTTGTAAGCTGTTAAAGAAAGTTGCACAGCCTACACGCTGAATAGCACAGTTTAAAGGTTTTTAATACTTCTTTTTTGACCCTTTGGTGATCAATTTCAGCATCGCCTGTTAAAAAACATGTCTGCATATTCAACCTGGGATTATCTTGGGGGTCTATCCTGTGCGACAGAGTGAAATGATCAGGGAGGTCACATAAACTCACTTAACACTTTGAAAGTATAAAACACAAATCAGTACAATAATAAAAGAAATGATAAAATAGTAAAAATTCTTATATTTTTTGCTATACCTCTCTAACATTGTTAGCAGTAGTATGGCACAAATGTTAAGACTATATACTAGATGTGGATGTAAATCACCTAACACTGATGCTGTTCTCAGATTGAAGGTGCACTTTTAATGAAAAGTGAGATATTTCAACAAAATACAATATTGATGTCCTATTAATTCTTATGCATATCATATAGATAATCCAAGACAGCCTTAAAAATGTAAATTTAATGTTGCTTCTTTGAAGATCTAGAATTTTGTGGGTTTTTTTTTTTTAATCTCTTTTTTAAGGAAACCTGCATACTGACATGCAAATTGTTCACATTTACTCCTCCCTGCAGACTTGCATAAAGTGTCTCACTGTGGGATATTCATAACCTCAGAACCCCGTAGCGTTTTTGGGAAAGTGGCCTTAAAAGGACCATTTTTTACGGCATCTCTACTCTCTATTATGCAGTTCACAATGAAAAGGGACGGAAAGGTAGCAGACAGGAGGTCTGACATGCAGCAAAGGCACCGGAAAGGATTCAAATCCCAGATGATACTACTGTATGAGGGCAGCACTGCCAACAGAGTCAAGAAGGAACTGCGCCAGTGCCCCTCTTAGAGATAGTGCTCAACCCTGCCAAGCTATAGATATATGCATAATTCATGTTGGACGTTATTTTTTTTGTAAATGTTTCATCGATTTGTCATTTTGACATCTTCAAAGTAGCTATGTGTTGAATGGGTTGTGAGCTATTAGGTTTGCAATAAAACAAAACAAAACAAAAGAACAAAATCTACTTATGATGCCTATTTATTTATTTATTCTTTATTTATAAATTGCTCCATGCTGGATTTAATACAAAAGCATTAATAAAAGTAGATTTACTCCATTAATACTGTAATTTTGAGGTATGCATTTCAATTCTTTGCCGCTTCCATTAAAAATGCCACATCTTAAATGTAAATATTCAACTTTTGACTGAGATCTGCACTAAATGCATTATTAATAATATGCATTAGTGTTTTGGAGCATGACAGTTATTACAAATCATTGGATTAAGCAGTTCATCCATCAGCATTTACACCCCCACTATGATCATCAATGCTGCTAGGCCAACAGTATAAATTATACTATGAATAAGCACTCTCTTTTCCTTATATCTCAAACTAAAAGGTTCTTTGGTCACTTGGAGGCAGCAGGAAAAAAGAAAAAAATAATTTAAATATTGTCTTCTGTTCAGTTTTTGTCTAAAACATTTGGATTCTCTCTCTGCCTCGGCTACTTGGCAAACATAAATTAATATTCAGTCTCTTTTAGCCTTCTTTTTCTTATTTGTCTTCACCAAATCCAACTGGAAAAACCTTCTCTTCACCTGATGAATGCTTCCCCTTCTTCATATCGTACAATATTTTCATGCACATCACACAAGTAAAATGCCTGTTATGACTTCTTCAGACGTAACCTGTGGACTTCATTGACAGCTAAGCGACTTATTGACGAATGGGTTTGTTATGAGTGCACATTCAGCTAATGCAATACACATTATTTCAGCTCCACTGGTTGACAGAGGCTATAGGTAATCCAGAAATATGGCAATGAGCTAGAAAGAGCCAGAATAAAGGACAGCATCTAGTAAACCTGAATTTAAACAACACAAATTTCAAAAACACTGAACTTGCCTTCGAGAGTGCAAAAGCTGCGTTTACTTTTTTTTTCACAAGAAAATAAACAGAGCTTAACTTTTAAATGCAATATTTAAGTACAGTACAGAGCTAAACATTTAAGGTTTATTGACGTTTTGAAAGCACAAGGTTGTGTAAAGTGTACGGTAACTGTCAGCAAGTGAACATTTGAACATGTCAATTTATTCACATAGCATGTGTGGGTTTATGTGGTGAAAGCTAATCCAGAACAGAAGTGTGACCATAATCTTTCCATTTAGGACAAGCTGTATAATCCCATTTCAGGCCCAATTAAAGGCGGCACATCGTGCCCGCATGTATTTCCATGACCTTGCTGTTATGCAAATTTCCTCAAATATTGCATTTTCATTAGCCCTTAGCTGTAAGATATCACTTTCTTTTTTTTCTACTATTAATATTCATGCACAGGTAGAGCACTTGCAGGAGGTTTGAGAAATGAATGATGAACCCATTTCAGACTGTCCCGTGCTCCAGGGCAAAGTGGCTTTCCCCACCCAAAAAAAAAAAAATAAAAAATAAAAAAAGCAGCTTTACACAAGACAAAAGAATAGTAAACCTGAAGAGTATGGCACAAAATAATTGGTGCTGTTTCAATGCAGAAATGTGTTTAGAGACAAGGTCACTCTGAGAGAGAGTAGAGCACATTAGTGATGTTAAAAGATGGCAAACCTTGAGAGGACAACAAACAGTTGAGACACTATCACTAATGTAGCACAATAAATTAGAGCAGCGTTAGGCCAACACAAATGGGGCCGAGCGTCAGGCTTTGTGCTGAATAAAGTGGCTACCATTGTCTGCCTGAAAGCAACCATTGATTTCCCTTTGCATATTTACTGTTTGACTCAAAGAAGCTGCTCACAGAGCTTCATCCCAGTTGTATTTCATTAAATGTGAGGGAGACCTTTGAATCTTAAAGAAAAGCACATAAGAATTTGCGTGGTGTCGTAGCATATCGGTATCGTTTGCATATATCTTGTGAAAATATTTTATCGTTTATGAATGTTTGCATATATAGTTTCCATCCTGTTCTAATCTCGGCTTCTCACTAACTGACCTTTTGTCATGCGTCCTCCTCATCTTATGCAGACTAAAGAGTAAAGTATATACAGTTCTATACATTTTTCATTTCATTGATATTATATAATCAAAGAGTGAGTAGTTGCGTGGCGTGGTGGCCAAGTGGTAAGGCGTTGGTCTCGTAAACCAAAGAACATGGGTTCAATCCCCATCCACGCCTTGAAATGTTAGGTTGCTATGACGAGAACCTGATTCTACCATATAGCAGTTAGGGGATCTGATAGTGGTACTGCCCTGAATATATTTAATTAATTTGTATATGGGGATCAATAAAGTCATCTAGTTCTGTGAGGTGCTGGTTGAAGCATGTGATCAAACAATTTCACTTTAATGCAGATTTCCAGAGGAGTACCAGCTATGTTGTGGTATGTTCTTCTTATTCCAGCTGTCTCTACATTAAAAAAAAATAAATTAAAAAAAATCGATTTAGAAGAGCCAGATATCCTTCCACATTACGTTACTGTTATCAGCTCTCACCGCTCGTGGCCAGCAGGAAAGGCAATGACGGCGCTCTCTTATGGACAGGAATTTATCAGCTATGGATAATTATTAAGGGCTGGAACAAGATCATATTTTCTGTGGTTTTCCTGTCACTCACTTGAGCAAAGCAACAGTCTCTCTTATCAGCTGAGGGTGGAGACCTCTATTAACCCTCAGTTCATTTCAGCCCTTCATTAGATCAGTGGTATTTGATGAGAGAGGTGAGAGATCATTTTAATTTTAGTACGGCATAATGTGGCATAGTTCATTAAAAGAAATGTAAATGAGCTGCATATTATTATGACTAGAGGTTATTTTTACTTAATATCATATATATGTAAATATAATTCTACAGAAAGAAAGTTGAGAATCTTCTGTATTTTGTTACTATAAAAAAAAACAAAACAGATTTGTTGATGTCTGTTTGTTTTTATTACAATTAAGTGATTTCACAACATGACTGATGAAGTTGGTTCTTAGAAACTTTCATTTTATAAAGGCAAAAAGGATGGTGTCTAAGTGCTTAAGTCAGCGTTAGCCCTCTGACCTGAACACTTTTATCAGCATGCTGCTGTCTGTCATCGCACTAGTCTAATAGAGTCACGTTCTGGTCAACAGTTTAAGACTTTTAAGCGTTGTAGTGCCGTGTTTGACTCCCCTCCATCACCATGTTGAGAATATAGGCGTTGGGCTGTTAAAAGCTCATCTGACAGTAGTGACTGAGTCCTTACATAGTAAGAAAAATGACATATTCTCTTATTTACAATAACATTTTGATATGCAACTCTTCAGCATTAACAGATGTCACATCTGTGTCCCTGCAGAAGCACACAGCTGCGAGTTGAAGACACACTTTAGATGCTCCAAAACCCTTCATGTCATCCCTGACGTCACCCGAAATCTGTTTCATCCTGTGACTTTTACCCGAATTATAACATGCAAGAAAAAAAGGTTTCAGCTGAGAATATTAAAGCTATTTTAAGACAAGAGCAGAGAAACCAGTTGTTAGATGAGGTTTCACGTTGTTGGTACTGTGATCAATATCAATTGATCTCTCCCAGCAGGCAAATACATCATATCTGAAAATCCAATCACCAGAATAAATCTTAGCATAGTGTATTTTTGCAAACTGTGCTCGTTTTATTACCTCCGTCAGCAAAACAGGAAGTGGTTTTAGCTTGCATACAATGCATACTGTATATACGTCTGCTTGTTACATGTTGTGTTACAACATAATTCAAAAAGTGCACAAATTTGTTTGAATTTTGCCACATGGCTTTGGTAGGACTCGGTGATAAGTGCATCGGGATTGGTTGTGATCTGGATCCATCTTATCATGTTTAAAACTCAGTGTTGCGTTCATAATCGTCAATACATAAACAGTGAAAACGGTACTTACATTTGATATGATGTGCTCATGTGTTCAAAAACACAAACATAACATGCTCACCAGCAGATTCTTAACAATGAACAGTGTCACAAGCTTTTTTCCGCAAAATGAGTTTTTGTATATAAGTATTCAGCAAATACAACCTAGTGATTTGTTGTTTTTCTTTGGGCAATTTCAGGCGGGAGACAGAAATATTCACTCTACTGAGTGCCTTCTGACAGTGCTGTGGGTAATGTTTGTTTAGGTTTAGACAAAGAACAGACTTGTTATTGTTAGTCAAGGATCATGATTTGTAATAAAATACATTAGTTAGTCACCAGAAACACA
>KV751315.1:17639089-17673287 GCA_001698575.1 Mola mola | reverse complement strand
CTGTGAGGACAAAAAAAAAACAAACAAACTATGAAGTCAAATGGCCAAAATGGAGGCAACAGAGCCACATTACTAATTAATTACATAAGCCTCAACTAATGTGAGAGCATATACCCCGTTCTGTTACATGAAACTGCTCTTTACTTACCACATAAGTAAACCTAAGGCTGCGTAATGTTGAGATGGGCGGTAAAGTATTCATTAAAACCTCTCATTGGGTTTAATGTTGTAGGCGATTGGTGTATAGTACCACCTCCACCTATAGCAACACATTTCATCTCTGCAAACACTCCCACAATGCAACTTCTGGGATTCTACACGCGAGGAAACTGATGCTATTGATGATTAAACAACTGACACAAACCTAAATTTACTTCAACATCAACTATTGTTTGTTACATAGTGTGTTGCCAGTGTTTTATTTGATTGTTTTGGACAGCAAATCTTTAACCAACTGCCGTGTTTCGTTGACACATCTATCCACCACAACCTCTGCGTTGATTTACTCCCACCATAATTGCTAGAGGAGTTTTTCCGTATAAATTCAATTTCAAGCTGCTTAAAATCTCCTCTTGTCAGTCGCCTCATTCTGTTAAGGATGCTGCGGTGAGAGAAGACTCAGCTTTCACTGCATGTTCCACTTTGCCTTGCATTGCGTCATGCCAGGCCTATCTGCAGCCATCCAGGTTTGTGTCAGAACTTGACTATTGTGACAGGTGCAGGTGCTTCAACACTACACCAGAACACTAACCATTTTGATAAAAAAAAATCTTGACAGGAAAATTATATTAAAGAGTTGGCAGAGTGGCAAATCACTGAGGCAAGTGAGAGACGGGAAGCCATGCAACTCCTACGCTCAGTCAAAGAGAGGAATCCTGTAACTGTCAGCCTGTTGGGAATGAAACAGTGGATTCAAATACAGTCTTGGCTTTTCCAAATTGATAGTCCAGCCGCCAGCAGTTTTCTCAACCATATCAAAATGGCGCACCAGCAGGGTAGTTAACCAGTAATCGAGTCACATTCGTCATGCAATTCTGAATTCTCCACCGAGTGCTTCCCAGTTTATTTCTGCCCTTCTACCTCCCCTCTGACTGATCTCCAGCATCATCTCGTGTTTCTGTTGAGTGTCACGGCAGTTAGGCAGGGGCTTCATTGATCGGCCTGAATGCTACTCAGATTCATTCGCCTTCTCGATGTCAGCTATCAGCCAATGGTAAAATGAGGAGACGCAGCACACAACCACAAAAGTTCTGGGCAATGAGTACAGCAATCAGCGGGACAGTTTTGGATAATATTAAGCCTTATATAACTGTGTCAAAAAAACAAAAAACAAACTGAAATGTTTTTTTTTTTAAATTACAAATCAAATCATTGACCCAAAAAAACCCCAGTAATTATTTGTTTTATTTGGGGGTATTTTAAGCTATTACATGTTTGTCAGGCAAAACATGTTGACATGCTGCATCACATGACAAATACCTTATAAAACATAAGGCAACTGTTGTTTTCACTGCTCACTTCTCACTGGTGCATTGTTAATGGGAGGAGTTGAGAAATGTGGAAACAAGTCTTTTACACCCAGGTGGCATGTGTGAAGTAAATCTCACCTCTGCCGCAGGTCACACGCATGACTGTTCGTTGTTAATGGCTTGCTGGACACATATTTTACCCGACAGAATTGCCACGGAGTTGTTTGCATTAAGTGAGATCACACACAGGTATTTAACAAAGTGCTCCGTGAGATCCTGCGGCTTTAATCCTCCATTAAGCACTTACAACCCCTGCTAAAACATAGTCCTTGGGGAAGGGGAAAAAGGGAGGGAAATCCATTTTTAATAGCAGCTGAAGATCTCGAATTTAACAAGTTTTTAATACCCTTAAACGATGTTCTGCCCCATCTCTGTGGCTCAGCACGATCACTGGTGGTAAAGGTTGTGAGTTCAAGGTGGTGATGAATGAACGTCTCATTCTGGTATTGTGACGCGTGCATTGAAGACATGACTCTGGGCAGGTGCAGCTCAGGAGGAACCGCATGTCGTCCACTAATCAGAAGGTCGTTGCTTCCAGCTACATGTCACAGCGTCCCTGGCCAAGATGCTGAACCCCAGATGGCTCCTGATGACTGCTCAGTGGTCTGTCCGTGACCCGCTGAGAACTGCTCAGCACCTTGTTTCTTAGCCTCTGCCATCGGTGTATGAATGTGTGTGTGTGATTGATTGACTTGAGGCTAGTGTGTTAAAGCACTCTGAAGAGTCAGGTAAAGCCAAGCTCAGACTAGAAGAGTCTGGGTTTGATTTAGCTCTGATTCACCCCTCTAATGATTCACACCTTTTACCACAGCGGCCATTTTGGCACAGGTGATCCCAATAACACAAACTAAGGTTCCATTTCATTCAGGTCAGTTTAAGTCAACGTGCTGCTCTCGTACTTGTTGGCTCACTGGATAGGCTCTGCCATCCTAAATGGGACAGAACTTTTATATATTTTATTAATTACACCCGTGTTTACCTAGAGTTTCATGTCAGTGTGGTTGCTGTGGAAAGGGTCTCTCTGAGGGCAAGCTGCTCACGGACTCATTAGGACTACGACAATCATTATCAAGGCTTTAGGAAAACAGGAAGTATGTCACGCCGGGATGAATCGCACTAACCGATGAGAGAGACGTATACATTCTAAAATAGGATTGAAGAATAGACCCTTCTTGAACACGTCTCCTGAACACTTTCTCCTCAGGACTTGTTTAGTCCTCTTTTTATCCTAAATGTGGAGCGGCACAACAGCAACATGTTGCACCATGTCACACTCTATCTTGTTTACAGTGCATCTGCATCCTCAAGGGATTAGATGAGCGATATTGTGTATATCGCTCTGGCGTGATAATCCGCATGAATAACCCTTAGTGCGTGATGCACCATTATTTCCAACTCTTGTATTTTTTGCATGTTTAAAATTAAAGGAGAGTATATTTCTGAAGTTCTCGTGTGCGATGCAACCCAATTTCAGAATCTTTTTTGGGATTTTAAAACGTATATAATCTGAGCCCAACTTTATGGGGAAGTTGGCAGAAAAAAATATTATATTAATGCAAATCCATTTCCACCAATGTGATATCATTTACATTGTGCAAATGTTTCATTTTTGTTAGATTAGGTAGTTTATTCTCTGCAGTCTAACCGCCGCATCACATCCGTCACATTGCAGTCAAGCACCCTTATAAATGTCTCACACTCTTCTTTAATGAATGACTGAGCAAATACAGTAAATGTAAACTGTTACTTCACAGGGGGAAATTGCATGTTATTCACCTAAAGTAAATATGTTATATATATTGGTCTAGGTTGTGGGGATTTTCTGTAAAAGCTTATGATTGCAACTCTTGTCACGGCCCAGGGTTTCTCACATGTGCTCTAACAATTTATGACAAACATTTGCTATGGAAGTTCTAGTGTTAATGTCCTGAGGACGTTACCTCTGGTGTGAAACATCTTACTTCCTGTAGCGTTCTTCAACAAATACAGGGAACAAAGATGGATTAGATGTTGTCAGAAAATGTCTCAGTGAGAAAAGGTGAGGTTCTTCCACAAGCCCTGAAAAGCCAAGGTGGGCGGAAACGTATTTGATACACTAACATCCCGGATTTGGTTGAAGCGAGCAACTATAAGAGGATACTTTCAAAGCCATCATTTGGGTGATGCAGGTAGCTCGATAAGAGATTATGTCCTACGAGGACAGAATGATTCACATCGACATCATACCTCAAGCTGTAGACGGACAAGGGGAAACATCAGGAACTCTTGTGTTTGCATGTGAAATACAAGAGCAACATGTAGAAAAACACTGTGTGACTATAGAAGTAGCCAGAAAAAAGAGTTCTGGCTTTGACCTGATAATAATATATTAAATGTAGCTTTTCCAGGGAACCTTGTAGTTTGATTGAGAGGGTTTCATGTCATTGTGAAAAGTGATTTGGATATTACACGACAACTGAGAGAGCAGAATGGATTTTCTGATGAGCTTAACTGAGGCAGAAAATAGAGAAACACACTCAGGATTTACTTTGTCCTTATATATAGTTGAAAGTAAAACAGAGCAAAACTCTTGATGGGAGGTAATTGGCTCGGTCCAGGCCTTGTACCAGCTTTCGCACTCAACGTTACATAAAATTCCCCTAATTTTTTAACCTGTCAACTGGATGGATGACTTTACAGTTGCACAATCATCGTTAAAAAATTCAGTAAATGAAAAAAAAATATTTTGTTAACACAAGCCCTCCTCTGCATCAGATCCCTCAAAAACTCAACATCCTAAATAATGCAGATGGGACAAATGGGTGAACGGTTTCTTTACGTTTCTGTCTTTTATGTTGTTTCATGTGGATTCCTATCAGGAAAATTGAAATTTCCTCTAGTATGATGTGTCTATCTGCAGTATTTACAGTATTGTTTCCAAGCACATGCAGGGGATTATAGTGTTAAATGTCGAGGGAACGTAATTGGCATCTACTTATGCATGAAAATGCCTATGAGTAATCGCTGAATTATTCATCTAATATGCTAAGTAGTTCTATTTCAGTGCCTTAAACCTCCCTGGATAGAAAATGACATAATTAAAGTGATGAACAAAATAGAGAGAGTTACTTTTAAAGAGTGTGAAAATAGAAGGCTTTCATGTTTTGTTTTTTATTTCACAATTCACAGAATCAGATGCTCAAACACAACCTAAAAAGAATCAAAAATGCCATTTAGACTGATTCCCTGGTAGTTTATATGGTTAACGAGAGGTCAGAATTTAATATCTCCTAACCACACACAAACACGTCTTTAGAATAGGAAAATTGAAACTGTACGTGGTCGCCGGTCCAATCCTCTAATTCAAGAAAGATGCAGAATATGTGCATCCCTCATGTGTGAAATGGGTTTACACTGCTTTAAGGTAATCTATCTAAATGATAAAATACTTGAATGCAAATTTCTTTGCACTTAATTATTTTGGAAGAGATGAATCCAGGCCCTTGTTGTTGGATGGTATGTGTTTCATCATTTTCTGCCATGTGATGGCTGAAAATGGATTGCCATTTTAATTGGACTTATCCAGAACACTTTATTATTTTGCCGCTCAGCTTTATCAAACCGAGTAACATTTTTTTTCTTTTTGACACTTTATTATAATTTACTACTTAATAGAATCATTTGTAAAGTAAAATTAAACATTAAACATTCTTTATTTGAGTACCTGTCATTATTTTCTGAAAAGAGAAAATAAAACAGTTTGTATTTTTTTAAACTCAGAGAGTGAAAATGCTTAACAAAAGACCAAATTCCACAGTATTCCTCTGTAACTAAGAATGATTATTTAGTTCTCTTACAAAGCAAAGTAAAACCGAAAGAGGAAGAAGAAGATAAATGCACAACCTTATTCTGTCATAGCGCCCAGAAGTGCCCATAAATACCCAGATTTCCACAGACAGCAGGGAGCTTGGAGATCACTTTGGCGAAGCTCTGGGTACATCAAGAAAATAAATTATCTTTGATGTAGTCTCCTCATAGTCCACACTATTAGAGTTCTCAAAACCACAAATTTAACCATTATTATATTTCTATTAATTGGGTCTTGCATTTTCCATTTTATATGTCCTTGATGTGGTTATTTTTTTTTGCAAAATAGAATTCTTTATCAATGTTTTTGGTCGGATTCCCTGACTAAACCGTTAAATAAGATCTGATAGCAGGCTTCCCCTGGTATGCGTGCAATTAATATTCCCCTCTGTGTGAGATGTTTATACAGCAGTTGGTAAACATGGCCGACTTTTTTTCAGATGTTGGATGGTGGTCATGCTCTGCTAGAGGAATGTATTATTTCAGTGACAGGCCTTGGGCAGTCCCCCTTATTAAAACTATTTATTTGCCCCGTCCTAATGGCATAATTAATCCAGCCTGAAATTGGAAGCACCACATAAACTGCTTCACATGTAATCTGCGTGACGGCAAATAAACACCATTTGGGCTCAGTAGCTGTTGGTTTATGCGGCCGTTGCTTCAAAAACATTGGATATTTGAACGTTATCCTTAAATCAGGAGCATGTCATGCTGTGTTATTATTTTTGCGCTGTTTGTAATGTTTTGCATCAAAACCAAGAGAATTCACGCCGGATGGCTCAAATGAATGTTGACACAGTGTTTAAACTTTCATGCAATGATTTGACCACAATTGATCGTTTGTGTGTAATTGTAGTTCAAATTTAGCAATCTAGACACTCTTAGCTGTTTGCTGGTTTTACTTAATTATGTGAATGGGATGGCATGCAAGGGACAGTATATAATCCAGGGTAGTGAAACACCGGGAGGCACCTCAGTGGCATTTTGAGATGAAACTTCACAGAAATAGAGTTTACAAAAAAATAAACTGTTGAGTGGTGTTTATAAATTCCTTATTAACTGATTTAAAGTGTTACGACATGTGCTTTGATAAGGTAAAATAAAATATCGCTGCTGGCTAAGCCAGGGCCGACATTGAGCAATGAGGTGGCCGTTCCAATATGAAAATACAAAATTTCACATGCAAGTAGTATTTAATCGCTAAAACAGCTAGTTTATCAAGTTCAGTAGTGTGTCTTCGTAACATAGAGCCAAATAAACCCCAAGCACTGTGTTGGAGAGGCAGCGTTGGAAAGTTACTTCCTTGGTTTTCAAGACGATGCACGGTAATGTATAATGTTTTTGGCTGCGTATTGGTGTCACGAGTTATCAGTGATTGATAGTGCTCATATTGCAGCAGAGGGAGTGTATTAAAATGCCAGGTCTGCGAGTGGAGAGGCCTCCAAAGACACTGAGCCCAGGGGAATCCTTTAATTTGTGCTTGTCTGAACCGCAAGTCCATCTGTCGCAAATATTCCAAAAATAGCATTGAGGGTTTATGTTGGGGAGGTGAAGACATAAGATTACTCAACCTGTTAACGCAGTGAGCTCCTCTCTGATTATTCCACTGCAGCTAACTGTTAGGCAGAAAATGGTGGATGATATCCGCAGTGTCCTTCTATGAGGTTTTACTGGTTTGGAACCACATTTTCGTCATAGTTGTCAACTTTTTTTTAGTTTTAAGACAGCATTTGCAGAGGACTGATTCCCTATTTCCCGAGGGATGGGAAAAGGTAAATGAATCAGTTAAATAAATGATCAAAACAGAGAAAGGATTGTCAGTCGTTTTACAATAGAGGCCATCAGATAACCTGTCTTTGTGTATTGAGATGTAAAAAGTTGGTACCATCATGCAGACTGACTCTGTCAGTCTCAATCCATTGGACAGTGGATGGAACAACATTAACTATAACCGCCTTATTTCTTTTTAATCTTGAGCATTTCATTTAACGAAAATCTTGCTCGCCATTTTCTTATGGACTACTCTTCCGACTTAAACCTCAACTTCAAACAAAAAAATATTTGCTCCAAAGTTGTTCAAGCCTCTGATAGAGAAATGTGACATGTGATTATGAGGTGAATTTAAACTCTCTTTAAACTCTCTCTTTTTTTTATATTTCTCCTATTTGACCACATTTTCATGGTCTGCCTTTGCATTAACTTCATGTCATAAGGCCTTTCACTCAAAGAGTTCATTAGGAGCTCCAGGACTTCAAATCACCAGTGATGCGGAGGGTCATTATGCTTCACAATAAAGTATGATAGAACATTTTAGTAGTTGTGTCATAAGGCTGTCCAAAAAATCTACACGTATGTCAATGTGCTGTGTTTATGCCAGTGTTTATGCCGGGCTCCTGCAGCTCTCTCCGTAAGGCCTTTACTTCCTTTATTGAGACATTGCTTGGGTGTTTATTGTTGTGATCAGTGGCGTTTCCCTTCGCCTCAGCAGTTCTATTTCACAGTGCAGGGTCAGCCTTATATAAGTCAGAGACCTGTTCTGACTCCAAGGGTAAAGAAATATTTCAAATCAAATCAAATCAAATTTTATTTGTATAGCCCGAAATCACAATTTACACATTATCTCACTGGGCTTTGACAAACTGTACAGATGTGACATCCTCTGCCCTTAGACCCTCGAACCGGGTGAGGAAAAACTTAAAAAACCCTAAACAGGGAAGATAAGAAACCTCAGGAAGAGCCACAGAGGAGGGATCCTTCTTCCTAGGACGGACAGACGTGCAATAAATGTCACTTGTAGAGAACACAAAAACATGATAACAACAGTTCATTTAGAATGCATAAAACATCCATGAGTCCCAGAGTCTGTGGATTCTATGAGTCCGGATGTATGGAAAGTCTAGTGATCCAGACGCAGGTGGACTCTGTTGGTCCAGGAGTCATTGTACTCCATGTAGGAAGATCTGGGTGTTGCTGAGTCCAAGAGTATGTAGAATCTGTAAATCCAGGGATAGGTGAAGTGTAGTGGTCCAGAAGCAGGTGTAGTCTATTGATCCAGAAGCCATTGTGATCTGTGGGTCCCGATTTGCACTTGGAAATCCAGCCTAGGATCCAAGTCACAGGATCCAAGTCACAGGATCTCCTTTCCTAATGTGGCCAGGAGGCATCAGGCAGGACCACAGCAGCACCTCCCACCGCGACCTAGAAAAACCTGCAGGATGGTAAAGCACAACGACTCCGGGGAAGAAGTAAAGTTAGTGTAAGGATATGGACATTTACAGGAGCAGAGAAGGAGTCGGAGTCAGAGGGGGGAGAGAAGAAAGCTCAGTGAATCATGGAGTGTTCCCCCAGCAACCTAAGCCTATAGCAGCATAACTAAGGGCTAGATAGGCCAGCCTTAACTATAAGCTTTATCAAAAAGGAAGGTTTTAAGCCTACTCTTAAAATCAGAGAGTGTGTCTGCCTCCCGTACCAAGACTGGAAGATAGTTCCACAGGAGAGGAGCTTGATAGCTGAAAGCTCTGCCTCCCATTCTACTTTTGGAAATTCTTGGGATCACCAATAACCCTGCATCCTGGGAGCGTAAGGTTCTGGATGGGCGATAGGGTACTATGAGCTGTTCAAGATAAGATGGTGACTGACCATGAATAGCTTTGTAGGTGAGAACAAGGATTTTAAATTCTATTCTAAATTAACCGGGGAGCCAGTGCAGAGAAGCCAGTATGGGGGAAATATGGTCTCTGATATTAGTTCTAGTCAGTACACGCGCTGCTGCATTTTGGATTAACTGAAGAGTTTTTAAAATTTTGTTAGGGCAACCTGAAAATAAAGAATTACAGTAGTCCAGCCTGGAAGTAACAAACGCATGAACTAGTTTTTCTGCATCTTGTTGAGACAGGATGTGCCGGATTTTAGCAATGTTACGGAGGTGAAAGAAGGCGGTCCTTGAAATCTGTTTAACATGTGATTTAAAAGACAGCTCCTGGTCAAAGATAACACCCAGGTTTCTGACAGTGGTGCTGGAGGCCAAGGCAATGCCATCCAGATTAACTATGTTGCTGGATAATGAGTCTCTAATGTGTTTGGGGCCCAGCACAATGACTTCAGTTTTGTCAGAGTTTAACATTAAAAAGTTATGAAACATCCAGTTTTTAATGTCCTTAAGACATGACTGTAGATTAGCTAACTGATGGGTTTCATCTGGCTTCATTGATAAGTATAGTTGTGTGTCATCTGCATAACAGTGAAAATGTATGGAGTGCTTTCTAATAATTTTACCTACAGGAAGCATATATAGAGTAAATAGTAATGGTCCAAGCACAGAACCTTGTGGGACTCCATGACTAACCTTGTCATATCTTGATGATTCATCATTAACATGAACAAAATTATATCTATCAGATAGGTAGGACTTAAACCATCTTAGAGCAGATCCTTTAATGCCAATTTGGTGTTCCATCCTCTGTAGTAAGATGTGATGATCGATAGTGTCAAAAGCTGCACTAAGATCTAATAAGACTAGTATAGAGATAAGTCCCGCATCAGATGCAGTGAGGAGGTCATTTGTAACTTTTACCAATGCCGTTTCTGTGCTGTGATGCTTTCTAAAACCTGACTGAAACTCTTCAAATAGACTATTATACTGAAGAAAGCCACATAGTTGTTTCGCTACTGCTTTCTCTAGAATCTTTGAAAGAAAGGGGAGGTTGGATATTGGTCTATAGTTGGCTAAAACTTCTGGGTCTAGGGTAGGTTTTTTTAGGAGCGGTTTAATTACAGCTACTTTAAATGACTGGGGCACATAACCTGTTACAAGGGATAGATTGATAATGTTTAGTAGTGGATTTCTAATTAGGGGTAAAACCTCTTTGAGCAACCTAGTAGGTATGGGGTCTAGTATACAGGTTGATGATTTAGATGAAGATAATGTTGTCGTTAGTTCCTTAAGGTCAATTGGATGGAAGCTTTCCAAACACACATCAGGACTAATAACAGCCTCTATAATTCCTGTTGCTGAACTGGAATCTGTGGAGTGTAGGATATTTTCTCTGATAAGTCTAATTTTATTATTGAAGAAGTTCATAAAATCATTACAGGTGAGGGCTCTAGGAATGCATGGTTCAATAGAATGATGGCTCTCAGTCAGCCTGGCTACAGTGCTGAAAAGGATCCTGGGCTTATTCTTGTTTTCTTCTATCAACGCTGAATAGTAGTCTTTTCTTGCTCGGCGAAGGGCCTTCCTGTATACTTTAAGGCTATCCTGCCAGGCCATGTGTGGCTCTTCCAGTTTAGTGGAACGCCATTTCTTTTCAAGTTTATGAGTTTTCTGTTTTAACTTGCGAGTGTTAAGATTATACCACGGAGCTAGTCTCTTTACTGGTTTTGTTTTCTTTTTAACTGGGGCAATGGAATCGAGTGAAGCACGTAGAGAGCCGGCAGTGAAATCGGCAAGGTGATCAAGCTGGGAGGGGCTAAATTTAAGATATGACTCCTCTGTTATTTTGGGATATGGCACTGAAATTAATGCAGAGGGAATAATTTCTTTAAAATTTTCAACAGTGTCCTCAGATATGCATCTGCTATAATAACTAGTGACTCTTGGTTTATAGTTGATGAGCAGAAATTCAAATGTTAGAAGATAATGATCTGATAAAAGCAGATTTTGCGCAGAGACATTTAAATGCTCAATTTCAATGCCATATGTCAGAACAAGATCAAGGGTGTGATTAAAAGTGTGTGTTGATTCTTGTACACACTGACAGAAGCCGAATGAATCTAATAGTGAGAGAAATGCCGTACCAAGGCTGTCGTTTTCAATGTCTACATGGATATTAAAGTCACCTACAATAATGACTTTATCTGTTTTGAGGACCAAAGCTGAGAGAAACTCTGAAAATTCAGATAAAAATTCAGTGTAGGGTCCAGGTGCTCGATACACTATAACAAACATAATTGGAGTTTTCATGGTTGGATCGGAAATGCTAAGAATGAGATTTTCAAATGAACTAAATTTTTGTTTGGGCTTAGGGTTTATTAATAGGGCAGAATTGAAAATGGCTGCAACTCCACCACCTCTGCCAGTGTCTCTGGGAATGTGTGTGTTAATGTGACTGGGAGGAGTGGATTCATTAAGACTTACATATTCGTCTTGGCACAGCCAAGTTTCAGTAAGGCAGAATAAATCAATATTGTTATCTGATATAAGCTCATTTATTAATACACCTTTAGATGATAGGGATCTGATATTCAAGAGTCCACATTTAAGTCTCTTTACTTTGTAAACTGCCTCATTAGTGGTGTTGATTTTTATTAAGTTCCTATGTGAACTCTTATTTGATTTAGTGAATTTAGTGAATTTATGTGGACGGGGGACAGACACAGTCTCTATGGGGTTGTAGGTGGATGACTCTAAAGGAAGCGCAGAGAAGCGTGTAAGACTGCAACTCTGCTTCCTGGCCTCAACTCTGAATTGTCAATTTGGCTGACTAATAAATCTGGCCATATTTCTAGAAATGAGAGCAGCTCCATCCCAAGTAGGATGGATGCCGTCTCTCCTCATTAGACCAGGTCTTCCCCAGAAAGTTTGCCAATTATCAATGAAACCCACGTCGTTTGCTGGACACCACCTCGACAGCCAGCGGTTGAACGACGACATGCGGCTAAACATATCGTCACTGGTCAGGTTAGGCAGGGGACCAGAGAAAACTACGGAGTCCGACAGTGTTTTGGCAAAAGCACACACCGACTCAACATTAACTTTAGTGACTTCCGACCGGCGTAGCCGAACGTCATTACCGCCGACATGAATTACAATCTTACTGTATTTACGTTTACTTTTTGCCAGCAGCTTTAAATTTGATTCCACGTCGCCCGCTCTGGCCCCAGGAATACATTTGACTATGGCCGCTGGTGTGGAAAATGTCACGTTTCGCAAAATAGAGCTGCCAATTACTAGAGTTGGTTTCTCAGCGGGTGCGTCACTGAGTGGGGAAAATCTGTTGGAAACGTGAACGGGTGGGTGGTGAACCGTGGGCTTCTGCTTAGGACTATGCTTCCTTCGAACAGTCACCCAACTTCCCTGGTTTCCCGACTGCTCGGGAGCTGCTCTCAGTCGACCCGCACCGGCTAATGGGGGCTGGCTAGCTAGCGAAGCTACTGGTTTGGTTTGCAAGGTGCGGATCGTAGCCTCCAAATCACTAAGCCTCGCCTCCAACGCAGCAAATAAACTACACTTAGTACAGGTACCATTATCACTAAATGAGGCAGAGGAATAACTAAACATGTGACACACTGAGCAAGAGAGAGGAGAACGAGAGGGAGAAGCCATTGCTGTGCGCCAGGTACAATACCTGAGTTGGTTAGCACGACACAGAACGGTTGGAAGAGTAGCGATAAATTCACTAAAATGAGAGCGGGCTAAAGGGTGCTTAAGTAAAGGGTTTACACTTTCAATACACAGCAGTTAAACAATTAATGTCGTTAAAACGCTCTCAGATAGTTAGCAAGGTACAGCAAGACGACCAGACACAGACAACAGGAAGTGACGCAATATATTTGTCCTCAATAATCAGATCCAAGACGTGATGCCTCCCCTTCACTCTCCGGGGTTGGACCGGTTTTCGTGGAAACAGCCAGGCTCTTATTTTCAAGCTGCAGATGTCTGTAATGAAAGATTTCATGATCACATCACCACCACTTTATGAGCGCGTGCCTGGTGGTGCCATTTCTGGTGATGAGCCTCTTCATCAGGCACTCTGCTCCTTATCGTCACACATATCTGCCTTGAAAAAGGGAATCTTTGTTTGTTAGGAGGCTGCTGCCAACACTGGAGTCTTAGAAGTCATGGTGCAGCCCTGCAGCTGTTTTTTGTTGTAATGAGATATTCATACAGGAATGGGGAGAAAGAAGTCCAAACTTTATCTAAGATCCTTGTGATATACATGTTTCTGTGTCAGTGGACTTCAAATTATGGGTCTTATTCATTTCACAGATACCCAAGGGGCCTATTCTATTGGGTAATAAATGATATAGCAAACAGGGACGAGTCTCTCACCCGTCTTCTCCCATTGCATGAACCCGCAATAAACTTCCCATTTATGCCATATGGTGGCTGGTCATGTGTAGTATGCAGTGTACTGTGGTATTTATATATTTCCCAGGTGTTTCTTATCTATTAGGTGTATATGTATATGTTATTGTCTGTATGCTGCAGTTGGTAATCTATGACATGGGCCGTGCAGGGATTTGGAGGCTGAAATAAAGCCATGGATTTAGAATAATACAGTTTTAGGGGGTTTTTTTGCCATTTTTTGCCATTTTGGATCTACATTGGGAGGAGAGTATTGCACGTCTGTTTTTTTTTTTTAAAAAGTAACTTATGTAAAAGAGAGCATAAGTGAGAGATTTAGTGATTACTGGCAAGTATTGAGCTGGAAATGATTCAGCTATATCAAGTACAGATGCCTTACTTAAAGCTGTTTCTTTCATTTCAAGTTTATGATTACATAAAATCGGAAGCACAGTGGATTCTTTTTATTTTCTGTATTTTTTGTTGTGGAGAAAAAGTAAATATCTCTTTAACAAGCTGTATTGGTTTATGTCGGGTTTCTTGTTTTTTTTTTTTTTTTAAATCATAACCTAAATTTTAAGGTTTTGTTGTGTTTACATCTTGATGTAGTCTCTTAAAATAGCTTGTGGATACGAGCAATGTGCAAGAACAAGGACCTTTTAAAAGACACATACTGCTTTTGTTTCGAGGCAAAACACTAATTTATTTCAAAAACTGCCAAGTTGCAAAATATATCAAGAGAAAATTTTTACTGACACCATGTTTCTTTTGCAATCATTTCAACTCAATATCTGCCACTGGTTTAAGCTTTTATAGTTATGTTTAGCCACTCAAAGAACGTAGTTGACAATATGATACTTCACTTATTCATATCAAAAGAAGAAAGTGACTTCCATTATTTCACATTTCTTTTAATGCAGCTGTCTTTTGTTGTTGATTGAGGGGCCTGGAGTGACAGAGATTGCATATTGAGTGTATAAAGATGTCAATTTTAGATTGTTTCTTTTGTAAACAGAAAAAAATAACATTGACTTAGAGCATAAGTATGGATAACTTTACATACACCATTTCTATTTCTGGTATCACTGGAGCATCTTGCGCAGAAGATGCGTAGATAGAAATGTTGCCTACTTGTTCAAATTAAACTCTGCAGCCATTTGTGTAGATTTTTAGGCACATTATCATTCTCAAATTAATCCACATATAAAGTGAGGATGCGTGTTGAAGAGTGAAATTGGTTTATTGTTTACGCAACTCTTGTGTGTTTTATTTCTTTTTCAGTCCCAGGGCACAATTTTGTTGTAAAATCTGTTTTGTTCTCATTTTTGCAAAACATTGGCCTAGTAAACATTCAAAGTGCTGCACTGTCATTTTACACAATAACTGTATACAAACCTGTGGAAATCATCTGAAAGAAGGACCCGTGGAGTCTTTTGTACTGTTAAAAACAATTTAAAAAATCAAGGTGCAATCAAGGTAAGCAAATGCATATGAGGGGAAATTTGGGGCCTCAGGGCTCTTTTAGTGGCAACGTAACCAAAATCAGATATGCTTGATTTGAATCACCTCGCTGAAAAGTTGTAGATGTCCTTGAGTCAGTAAACAAGGATGTTAGATTAAATGAAAACTAGATATTTCAATTTTTTGATTTGCGTCAGGCAGTGAAAGGGACCATATGGTAATTCATAACTCATCTTTGACTATGCCAATTAGAGGGGAAAAAAGGAAATCAAGTGCTAACGACAGAGCCATCAGCTGTGAAATGTGAGCTTTTATTCCATACGTGAGACAGTTCACTTATTGTCCCTTAAACTGTAACTTTCTTTGGGCCTAATTAATCAGTACATCACACACGCACCCAAAAAAAGACAGTCTTTAACAATGCTAAAGCTCATTCTGTAAATTGATATTTGCATGTAGTAGTAATGCCTCTGCCGCTCAATAGGAGTTCAGAGAAAAAATATAATTTTACAAATCTGCCCTGCAGAATTTTCCTCACATTAATTGGATGGACTACATGAATATTTAAATAGCGATGCAAAGCCATACCTCTGGTCAAAAGACGGATCTCTATAAAATGAGCCTTCACTAAATTGCTTGATTGAAACAGGGTTTTTTTTGTCCTTTGATTCATCCAAGGCCTGTGCAGGGTAGATAAAGTTTACTCCCTTATTCCTCTATCCTTTAGCTTTAACGATGACGCCTTTAATTCCATTTGAAACACCCCTGTCTCCCGAGGGTGCCAATAAAGATTGAAGTCTCTCAGCCATTTGCAGACTTCTAATGGTGAAATCTCTCTTATTTGCTCAACAGACAAAGCTACGATGGGCTGGAAAAGAAACTAAAGGAAGTCTTCACTGAACGAAGCAGCATCCTGCACCAGCTCTCAAAGACATCAAAGGAGCTGGACAGCATAAAAGGCAACCTTCAGGTAGGAAGAGTCTCTGTGAGAGATGCAGCAGGGATTTGAAGGCTTAGTTGGCCGTGAGTTCTGGGCTGGAGGTAATTTTCCAGCATTTACTTTCAGCCATTGTCTGAGTGGGAAACCCATGACTCTTCTCACGTGTTATTCAATCAATTTGCTGTCCAACAGCTGATTTTTATTAAATATTCATGTGAAAATGTATCTCCATTTGGTCAGGCCAGCCAGCGTTACGTGCGTGATGCGTTACTGGAGATGCGGAAACACAGAGATGAAAAGGCAGATTGATTGTATTTGAGAAGAAGGTAATTGAAACAGTAGCTATAAAGAGCCTCAGAAAGGAAACAAAGAGAGGAAAGATTGACAGGGCCATAATTTTAAAGGATTTTAACGCTGCCTCATACAAATGTCAATGCCATTGATGTGCGTTGCGAAGGTTACTTCACGTTAATATGACAGTTTTTAACTTTGCGTGTTCCAGACCGTGAGATGTGATAATCAACAAAGTTAGCGCAACTTAAAAGTCATAAAAACTCCCTCTAATGCAGCAAAAGCTCCCATAGTTTAAGGAGAAGTCCCCAGGCCAATAATATTTACTTGAATGGAAAATACAACAGCTAGAGAAAAATTTACAACCCAGTGAAGGACAATGAGTGGTAGTAGAGTCCCTTCACTTTGATTTTCACTTTGATAAGCACCGTTAAGTGCAAAGCTGTCAGCCTGTGTTCATTTGGTAAGATGATTTTGCCCTGTAGCTGTGACATCTCAGTGTAAACAGTGTTATCTTAAACATGCAGTGCACAATTTCTGTCTCTTCTAGCAGTGAATGTAGCTGCATTAAAAAAGAAACAGTTGATGTCCTGTACCTATGAAGCTAAAGACTCTGACATACTTTTTGATGATGTAGCCTGTTGCGTATGGCTGTTGCCATGAAAACTAATATTTGTTAAAGGAAAATGCTGGTATTTTTCAACCTAAGCCCTATTTCTCAGTCTGTAGTTCAACCATTTCACAAAATACATCCTTTTTTTTTTTTGTTTGTTTGTTTTTTCAATTGCTTAGGTTGCTAGGACTGATTAGCTCAACAAGGCTATGCAAAGAATGCGACTTCAGCAATTGACTAGTCGTGACAGGGGTGCTGGATATAGAGAACAGTAGGAATGACTGTATTCATTTTATTCAGTATAAAAAACACAAGGCTGTTTCACTGTGAGGAGCTACCCCATGTTACCAGAAACAGTGGTCCCATGCATTGCATAGCCTTGTCAAGTCTGACCTAACTCAACACTTCACAAAACACGCATCTTTTAGAGTTAAGTCTGCAAGAGATCTCTCCCATCTTGCAAATGCAATGTGGGGCAGTGTTTCGGCTCAGAAGAGCAGAACAACTAGCAAGAGCTCAAGAATAAAACACTCAACATAAATTTGTAAAGATTGTATTTTATCTTATTTTTTTTAAAACATATAAAATACCTAGCACGACCGAACTGCAACAGACACATAAATGCACATCCTTGGGTCATTAGCAATACACACGTCAAGTTTGGAATCAATCTGACGAGCAATATTATTGTGCCTAGGTTAGAAAAATACCGGAATTCTGCTTTAAATTGCCTTGGCATTGCTTGAAAACTATGCTACGCTGTGAAATAGATCTATTTGGCAGTAATTAGATTAATCTGCATTGTGTGAAAACCTTTGGCCAGGTGCTTAGCTCAGCTTTTTATATAAATAAGTCTCCAGTATAAAAAAGCTTGTGTTTTTAAAAAAAAAAAAATATATCAATAAATAAAACACATTCTAGTTGTAAAAAAATTATTTCTTTGATTGTATCTAATTTTGTCAGATCCTGGTAGCTTTTTCTAAAGCAAACTATGAACAGACTTGTTGCTCCCATCCATACAAGTTTTTCACTTAATCCAGTAATGTCGTTTAAAGACTTTAACTCCTCACTAAATGCATCCGTGTATATGTGACGCAGTTTTTGAGATTTGCTTCAAATAAATTGAATTTGTCCTGAAAAATAATATGCTAAAAGATGCAGCCCATCTCTTATAAGAAAGGGAAGTGTCTGTTGGTTCTGCCAAATGCAAATTTTGGTCATTTTGTACCTTATTATTCTATAGGTATTATGATTCTGGGAGTATTTCACAAAACACAATTATCTCAGTGCTAGATACTTCCCACCAGTCAGTTTAGGTCAACTTCATTGGAGTTCTCTACACTAACCTCAATTTTACACTCAGATATTACAATCATTTAGTATTTTTCAGACATATTATCAGAAAATCAATTATCAGAAAATCAATAGTCACATAACTGATATGCTCACTTTTCCTTGCATTTGAGTATGTGTTTGTGAGAGGTGTGCCATGTTTTGGAGAAGTTTATGTAGGTTATTTTTCATTATCCCCAGGGTAGACTTTGATGTCTGTTCACTCCAGGCTACAGTAGCATCTCTCTACACCCCAGGCTCTGCATAGCACACTGGTCAAGGCAGAGGTTGGGTTCAGATTGGAACAGTCTGCAGCAAAATAAATCTATTTTTCAGGGGGAAAACACCATCTGTCGATGAATCAATCAGATGATTTTTGCTGCAATGATCAAGTCGGCAGGGAGAAACATTAGGTATTTTTGGAAAATTTGGATGGACTACGTGTTTATAGTTATAACAAGTTGCATAATAAAGCCCTTTTTGTGATGGTCTACAGCCACAGAAATGTGGATCATTTTGTCCTGCACCTACCAGTGGAGTCTTTTGGTGGTAAATGATTCCTCATAAAGTAAAGTTAGTTGTTAGTTTTTTAAATTAAATGTCAGAATCACATATTATGGGTTTGGAATGGTAAAGTTGTAAAACAGTCACAGATTGGTTGTTCAAGCTTTATAGTATACTGCATTGGAACAGTTCCTTGTCAGCATTCATGGAAACCCCGGTATAATAGTGACACAGTTAGATACTGTATATGAAGGACAGTCACCCCCAGGATGCAGTATGCACTTCGTTCAATTAATTTATATTTAAATGGGGCCATTGTATAAAGGAGAAGAATGCAAAAGTGTTTGCATTTTTTTTTGCCTATCCACCACCAACTTCAAGTACAACGAAGGTTTCTACAGACAGAAGCATGGCTGTGCCATGGGCTCCCCAGTGTCTCCTATTGTGGCCAACCTCTACATGCAGGAAGTGGAAAGTAGGACACCGAGCTCCTTCAAAGGAACAACACCGAGCCATTGGTTCAGATATGTGGACGACGCCTGGGTCAAGATCAAAATCCAAGAGGTAGAAGCCTTCACGGAACACCTTAACTAAGTAGACAGCAACATCAAGTACACAAGGGAGGACATGAAAGAGAACAGGCTGCCTTTCCTGGACCGTGCCATACACCTTGAGAAGGACGGGGGGCTCAACATTGAAGTCTATCGGAAACCTAGTCACACAGACCAGTACCTGCTCTTCAACTCTCACCACCCTTTGGAACGCAAGCTGGGAGTTATCAGAACCCTTCATCACCGGGCTGAAAATGTTCCCACAAAGACAGAGGGGAAGTCTAAGGAACACAAACACATCAAGACAGTATTAAAAACCTGTTGATACCCTAACTGGGCGTATGTCAAATCCACTAAGCGCTCCAGGAACAACACCCCGACAACACAGGAAGGGGAGAGGAACAAACGCCACAACGTTGTCATTCCGTATGTGGCCGGGGTGTCAGAGAAATTTAGAAGGATCATCTCTAAGCATAACATCCCAGTTCACTTCAGACCCTGCAACACTCTGAGACAGAAACTGGTTCACCCCAAGGAAAAAACTCCCAGACACAAACTTAACAATGTTGTTTATGCAGTCCAGTGCAGTGAGGAGTGCACAGACTTACAACTGAAGAAGCCTCTTGGACGAGAGGTGAAAGGTCTTCAAGAAACTATGAGAAGTCCCGTTGCCTTGAAACACCAATACTGCATTAACTAATGTTAATTAATTTGTAGTGTTACCATTAAACTCAATGGGTAGCTTCATGGCTACAGGGACAAAACAAAGAATGAAGGAAACACTTGGGTACTCATTACCTTTACTGTTATGACCCAGAGTCATTATTCTGAATTTTGTTCTGTGGTTATCACTTCTCCTCCCCGTCTCTAGTTGCAGCTGATTCTGGTGTGAGTGTGTGTGTGTTCGTGTAGGTGTGGAAATGTAGTCAGGCAGGTGGAGGAAATTGACTGCTGCCACCACACTGGTCCATCTGAAGATGAACCAGAACACCCAGTCTATTTAAGACCATCTGCAAGCAACCCCTCTCTCTCTTGCTCACCAGAGTCCCAAGAAGCCAGCGTTGAGGCTAGTCAGACCAATTAAGGAGATTCTGTATTTGTATTGGAGCTGTGGCAAGTGGATTTAGTTCAGTTTCTTTTGGTCTTGAGGAGGTTATTTGTTGTAGTGTTTTCTTAAATCCACATTTGTGGATTGTGCTTTCCTTGTTTAAACAACAGCAATGAGTAAGAGGGAGAAGCCCTTTCAATTTTCCATCTTTTCTCCTGTTTTCAGTTTAGGAATTTATGTAAGTATTTTGTCATTCTGTTTTCCTTTTTTTTTTGGTAAGAGTAGGGACTGAGAGAATTGTGTCATTTATTATTTTGGTCATTACTCCTGTCCAAAGAAAATAAATAAAGCAGTTTTTTCCTTTTAAGGCCCAACTTTGTTACTGGACTTCTTGGGAGTGGATTTCCAATCTTAGACTGGGGGTCCTAAGGTTTACCCTGTGGTGAATAGACACTGTCAGTGCTCTGGTCTTGTTGAATGCATTTCTCTATACTAATTTAGGGTCTGCTTTGAAAAATATTTAGAATCCATATACACAATTTGAATAGGAAATGCATTCAGACTGTATTTTTTGTTTTGGTTTTTTTTTGTGATATTAAGCTTTTTTACAGATGACAGAACATGCCTTCTATAAATCCAAGGCCTACGCGTTCGTCCTTATTTTCAGGACACTAATGCATTGCGGAGTAAAAACATGGCTGTGTGACTGTCAGAGAGAGGATGCAAGAAGAAAACATTTGCTTTGAATGTATGATTTTTACTGCACAGTTTCAACAATGTTCAATCATGTTCTTTGACAGCAGCAAAAACAATTTATGGAAATGCTGTTAATTGCAACAGGAATTACCTTCAGGCACAATTTAAAGAAGTTATCTCTCCTTTTGGGTCCACATTTTCTTTGTCAGGAAATATCTGCAAAGCTCATCACAAATAATAATAAAAAAAAAAAAAAACTTATCTTGGAGGCCTTGTAGGGCGATCAGAGACTTAACTAATCCATAATTACCCATCAGGCAGATGTTAGGCACCAGTAGAGCCCAATCTGTGTGCCTGCCTGTACCCTCGTTGGGATTTTCAAAAGACACTGAACGCCAGAGTGTTATAGGCTATTTAATTCTTTGGGTATCTACAACATGTTACATCTGCTGCATCATATCTAAATATTCACATCAATTATTTTGTGATTTGGGGTCTTTTGATAGTTCACTCCACTATTTGTTCCCCTGTGGTGCATAGTTAACTCCGAAGCTTTTGACTTTTGCTCGAAGGAACTGGCAACCTTGGAAAAAAAAAAAGGGCCCATTTCGAAGCATTCAAGGAAAGCGTACACAGCGTGTTCGCTTTCCCCTCTACGCTGTGAAATTATTCTCATGCTGCAGTCTGTCTTGTGATATGCAAAAACTGTGTTGTTCCTGGAAAAACAGCATGTCGTCTGTTCTCTGTTTTAGTCGCTGAAAAATGATGACTCAGTGGCCAAGAAGGATGTTCAGAGGATTCTGGAGCTCAGCCACAAACAGAGGTAAAGTAGGGCATCATGAATAGATTAAACCTCAATTCCGAACAGCACTGTGTTGCTCGCGAATGTCATCACAATGTAGGTTAGGAATTTATAAAAAAAGATAACTGTTGGTTTAGTCAAATCTAAGGCACATGCTGTTTTCTGGAAATCGCAACGTTCATGTTCACCATCGACTGATATGTTCCACAACAATTATATATTTAATTAATTCATATCCAAGCCTGTGAAGGGACTAATGATGGTTTCTTTGTGTTGATGTTAACTATGACTTCCAACAAGCATTTCACCATGGAACGTCCAATCACACAGATTTAAAAATTCTGCTACATATGCTGCAAAAGGCTGGTGACCATAAGAGCAATTCAGTGAGCTTTGTTGAATTCTGGGTTTTGGGGGAACTCAGCAAATCTGAATCCAATTAAACGACTACAAAGAGATTTAAATTTGCACTTCGGTTTGGCTTCTTCACCAAAGCAACAGTGACCAAGGCTTGTGGATTTTTATCAGATTTGTTTACAGTCCAACATGCCAAAACGTTGCAGAAGACACCCTGTTATTATATAGAAAAATCTCCTGCTTCTGTATTAAATAAGTCAAATCTAAATCGGATTGATCTCGATGATGATCTCTATACAGGAGTTTAATATTCAGTAATTGTGCTTATTCAAGACAGTGTGCATGTGGTCTGCTCAGTTTTGATTTTCACACAATAATAAAATAAGAAAGAAAAACATAAATATCCAAATGTAAAATAATCAAAACAACTGAATGAAAATGTTGTGCTTATATTGAGTTACGTGAAAAAGCTGATAAAACATGAGCTTTGAATGATGGGTCACTATTATTGATGCAGGTTATCTTGGTTTTGCTTATACCAGAGCAAGTTAATGATGCACAATCCAAAAAATAAAATCTTCTTGTTATAAAAGTAAAGCGTCTGTCTGCCTTGAGTGAAAAAGCACATCAAGCATCTTAATTTTGTGATTTATATTTTTGCAAGCAAGCTGAAAAAGTGTTTTCACAAAATGCTGTCCTGTTAGGATGTCTGATTAACGTTGTGTGTAATGAGACTTTTAATGATTTGGAGTCATTTTTTTGGCCTTCACAGTCTCTGAAATGTCAGCCTGATTGAAGTCCAGCCTCCTGTGGGCTTTATCCTGATAACCAATCAATAGCCTATCACCAGTCAGCGGCAGCTCTCACATGTCACCGAGCTAAAAAACCATAAAGCAGCCACGTGGCTCAGTGTTGCTTAGCGAGCATTTGTGAGCTGCAATCTTTCCAACGAGTTATTAATCCACCTTGGAGTTCCGTATCTGCCTACTCTGATCACTAGCAGACTCCATCATGCCGGATACAGACAGGTGATTCATTGTGAGTCATTCATTTCTGACAACTCTTAACAACAATTGGATTACTTCCTTCAAATTGCTGTTACTAAAAATGGTGATGTTTAAAAATATTTGCTCACAGACTAGTTACAGTCTGTAAAAATGTTACTTTTTTTTTTTATTATTATTGTCTTTATTGTACACCTTTCTATCAGTTTACACAGTCTTGATCTTATTTGTAGAACATGTTGCCAGGTATTCGCCGAAGGACCTGGGAATGTAAATGAAATGCTAAAGCAGTGGTGGTTGACTGGTTGCTGTGAAGAAAACAGTTTGCTTGCCTGACTTTGTGCCAAGAGAGGAGACCAGTGGCATATAAAGTACAACAGTACATGCTTGTTGAGCACTGAGATGCTTTCCACACAAACGCTGAGCTTCACTGTAATGCCATTTAAGAACAACACCGACCGACTACAGCTACGTCGTACATTTTTACTCTTGCAGCCATGCTTGGGAACCATAAAGAGATTGTTACTTTTAATTTAGCTGGGGTGCCCTGTGATGTAATTTGAAATGTCTGACCCACATCACTTGCCCACTTGATTCATAATTCATTGTGCATTGCTCTATCTGTGCACAGGAGCATCAAACAACATTGAAAGACCCATTGCGTTTTAATGAATCAACATATATGTTAAACACATATTCAGGGCAGTCCTCACACAGAATACATAAAAGCAGAATGGAGAGTTCTAAATGCAGTCTCATGGCCTGCTACGTAATACAACACGATTAGCACCGCACAGGTTTTCTTTATGTACACATCTATTGACTCTGGTATCTTTAATTATATTGTCTAATGGTGTTCATTAAACTGAGAATTATATATAAAAAAAAAAAGGGATGGAAATGGAACTTTTAGAGAACAAAATTAAAATCAATTTAAATGTGTATACAAGTTTAGAATTAATAGCCTAAATCATAGCATTTTGGGGAATTTCTTTATTCACATACATCCAACAGATACCTTCTCAAACATTCCCCACTGTTGAAAACCAAAATGTGATGTTGAAATTAAAATGGGTGCCTCCTGATTCTTAAATATGAGAACTTTGAAATGAGTTACCTGTTTTGCATTATTGGAAATGTATTTATGCAATCTTTGTGATTTTGTTAAAATGTTACTCTTTCTCGCATTTGAATATATTCATACAGATTTCTCTTGTCACTCAGTTGCTGGAGGACCGGAATGAAGTGAATTTACTCCATATAACAGATAGCAACACATACAAACTTTTATCAACACAAATTGACCTGACATATGATGAAAATTGCTGTAAGTGAATCAGTCTCTGCTCAAAACACTCTTGCCAGCGGTATGTTTTAGAAAGCTTTTCTGTGGCCAAGCGGTGAGAGTGTGTGAGGAGGATGCGCTAATACAGTATTTCTCCTTTCCATCTCTTCTTGACAGAGAGGAGATGAAGTCCCTCCAGGCAGCCTTGCAGAAGCAGCTGGATGAGGCAAATGAGAGAGCTGAGAAGCAGCAGGCCACGGTAAGACAGAGCTGAGCTGCCCGTCAACGTCCGCTTTCCCCTAAACAGCCCCGTCTCCTGTCACGCAGGCCCCTCGGTGATCCACGCTCATTACCCAGCAGCCTGCTTTCTTGCCTCCTTGCCTAATTGAAACTCTCAGATAGAGAGCAGGAGAATGCTTTGTGTCTTCTCTCAAACACCCACGCAAAAATGACAAAGACCCAACAGAGGCATTACAACCTAAGGATGTGTAATCATCTATCGGTCCATCTTCATATCCATAGTAACTACAATTCTGCTGCACAGTTAGGTGGTGCAACGCATTCCTAAAAAGAACTACTGCCTTCAAATACTGGCTTGGATAGACAGACAACCTGTAAAATTTAGCCTCAAAGTACAAAAGTACTGATGCACAAGAAGCAACAAAGGACCATTTGATTATGAAATAATTTTGATACGTTGATGCTATTTTACAACAAGTCATCCAACATTTTTGACTCACTTGGGTGAGTTTTCACTGAGAGCTTATGTAAAAACGATCTGATCACCTTGAAACTGTTACGCTTTAACACCTGGAAGCTGTTAACAACCAATCTTTTCAGTTGGCCACTGAGCGACGGAGGTTCAAGTGCTGCCTCTAACTTTTCCCATACCCATCCTGGTGGTCCGAAAAATCGAGTTCTGGTCACAAGCTCACTTCTTCAACCTTAAGTCCACTCCAAATGATCCAACTTATATTTATTTCCATGCATTTAAGAATGTGAGATTGTATAAAATTAAAACTGATGATTTCAAACAAATCCCCAAAAGGAGAATTATGTTATTTTATTCTCCCTTCCATCGCTGATGGTTCACCCCAGACAGAAGTTTGAAAAAAACTCCAAACTAACATTACTTCAAGACGTTATAGCACACTATAGCTGATTATTTGGAAGACGGCCACAACAAGAAATAAACAGTGTAGAATTTCAAAAATAGTGCCCCTTCAACAATTGAATGGTTGTGTCTGGTGTGCAGGAAGTAGAGAACATTTTTTGAAATTTAGAGCCTAAAAGAATGGTAAATAATGCTTGGGTGGAAAAATAAAGGTGTTTCCTTTTAAACAATTATGTATGCAGATGATCCTAATGGGAGGTGTTTGGTGTGTAGGTCTGTGTCATGTTTGACAGGAGCACCTTCTTTAGGGGACTATCATTCAAAAATCGCTCCTTCTGTTAAAGAAATTAAAACTCGACCAACCTCCTACTGTTGTGCCTGAGCCCTAGGCCAAGTTTGCTGATAAAAAATTAAAAAATAGTTTAAAATACAGTGTCGCTAATCCAAAAAGGCATTGTGTTTTTGGAAGATGGCTTGTGCTCTTTGTTACTGTGCTGTGCCACATTTGTAGCCTCATGCTATTCAGAGAAAAACTGCTTATCAACGAATCAGCACGGATTCTGTCTTGCTGGACTGACAGCATCAGGAGTCCAGGATTTCTACTCGTATTTCCAATACATTTCACTGAAAAGCCTGTCCTGTAGTAAGCCAGGCCTCTCATGCACAGTCTCGAGGTTTAATGTGCACTATGGTCAACAATCCAATCATCCACACTCGGGGGGATAAATAACGGTACAGCAACATTTCACATGACACACTTTTCATTTTCTTAGGAGCAGTGGCAAATCTCAGTCATCGGTATTTATGGTTTGACTTTGACATTTATGTTCTGTTAACCGTTATTTATCACGTGTGCTGAGGTCCAGGATTAAAAAGAGCATCTGTGCTCCATGCAAATGCCACAGTGGTCACATCACAATGAGGTACCACTTTTGATTTACAGTTCTGGTTTCCAAATAAAACTCAGAGATACTGTCAGAAGCTAGTACAAAAAAAAAAAAAAAAAATTGCTTTATACTTGATAACATAACGGTTGCAGTCAGGTGTGCGAAACCAGATTTGAGCCTTTATTTCACCAGACAGTGAGTGCTTATAAAGAACGTTAGGGTTGCTTTCAGTCATCAGTTTGGCAACGCAACTACTCAATTACATTCAAGAAAAGATTACGATTCACGTTAATATACATCAATTATAAAAAAATAAACTATGACTGTCCTAAGATTCAAATGACAACATGATACAATGTGAGACTGAGACAATACGCTTCACAAACACCACACAAAATCCAAAAATACAGAGAGGGTGGCACAGTGGTGCACAGCGAGAAGGCCTCGGGTTTGTCTCCCATCCATGTCTGGGTCTTTCTGTGTGGAGTTTGCATGTTCTTGCTGTTCCTGCATCCCTCCTGGCGCTCTGGCGTCCTCCCACAGTCCAAAAACATGACACTTATGTTAATTGGGTATTGTAAATTGGCTGTCGGCATGAGTTTGAGTGTGCATGGTTGTTTGTCTCTTTATGTCTGCCCTGTGGTTAACTTTCAACCTGTCCACAGAGTCCGCCCCCACCCCACCCGGATGATGCTGGGATAGGTTCCAGCCTTCCGTAACGTACTGTATAGGGATATGAGGTGATGGATAATGGATAGAAAATACAGGCTAGATATATACAAGAAGCTTGCATGACTGTGGATATTTGTCTATTTGATGAATGTCTTTCATGATTAGTCAATTATTAAACCCGCTCTGAATAATTTCTCTAGCAATTAATCAACAAGTATCATATGTTGGGCAAATTTTGTATCCATATTTCTTTCTCGTAAATACATAAACAACAGTTGCATTTAGTGTGAGCAGCTGTTATTATTTTGCCCCTCTTTTTTTTTCTTTTTTTTTCACCCAACTCCTTTCCACTAAAATCCTCACTGCTGCATCAGAATATGTTTTACTTTAACCTTTCCCAGGGGCTGTGGTGGTGACTGAAAGGTTCAAACATGTACTGTGATGTTATCGTGCTCAGTTTTGGGGCATGAGTCAACGGGTGAGGCTTAGTTTATGGCTCCCCGGGGTGCATACCAGGTATGAGGTCACCAACCCCATGAATCTTTCCCTCTTTGTCCTTCAGACTATCTCGATGGTTTCTCTCAAGGACACATAGTACTTCAAAACGTAGAGAAAATTCTGATCTCTGTGTCCCTTATACACACACATTCACACACACGCGGCCTCTGTTTCCTTCAGATTTATGGTAACCCACGACAAGTTTGCCATCTCCAGTTGCTGTTTGAACCTCTGTCTCGCTGTTAAACCTGAGCCACAGGCATGCAGCAGCAAGACATGCTGAGCTCATGATAAAAAGTACTGCGATAAACAAAGATATCACTCTGACAAGATAAGCATATGGGCTATTAAATCATGCACACTTTGGAAAATAGGCAGTCGCTCGCTGCAGGAATAAATGCCTCAGCATTTCACATGTGCCTCAGAGAGTCTCAGATGCAACATTTCGGAACACTTTTTTATGCTAAAATAACTCTGTGAGGCACGAGAAAAAGATCATTTGTGACTTTTTTGTATCTGAGTTTAAAAGTCTTTAAGCCTTGATGTGTGGCCAGTTACAAAAGTAAAATGGAATGAAAATGTGTTTCATTACAGCCAGAGCGGCTTTGAGCTACAGTCAGTTTATGAGGAGCAACGCTCTTTTATGGTTCTTTTATAAGTGTCACTGTACAGCTCGAGTGTGATCCAAATGTAAACAGTGCTCATACTGGTTAAATTAGAGACAAAATATCATATGCGAAATTGTTTTTGCTACTTGCATCACCACAATCTTTCAGCACATTTAACTGCTTGGACTTCTTACATTTTTTATGATGTTTTTCCCCTTTTTTTCAAGTTTTATATATATTTTACCACTCTCAGGGGCAGTGGCAGTGACTGAACATTACCCTTTAATGTTACCATGCCCTGCTTGGGGATGTCAACTGTTTTTGTCTGCTTTCAAGCTCCCTGGGGTGAGGGAATGAAGGGAAGGAGAATTTTGTTTGTTTTTTTCTATTTTTATTCATTTTGCTGCTTTCAGAAAAATTTTATTCTGCACCAAATTTCCCAAAATACCCTAAAATACAAATGGCAAATCCAGATTACAATGATTCCTTATTATCAACAAATTCCATGAAAGAAAACTGTGCTGTACGTGTCCAAATCCTGATTAGATGCGCTTCACTGTTATCCAAACACTCACCGGTTTAGTGGCTGACAAGATGCTTCATTGAGATAAATGAGAGCACTGGAGTTTATTTGGAGCCAGTGCCTCACATTGTCCTGCTGGTGTAAAAAAACAGACCACCAAATGGTCTGTTATTTATCTATTTATTACCGGCATGGTCCATTAAAACTGAAGAACAGTAAATGAGATACTGCTTTTCGGTAATTGCCATAATCACATCCAGTATACTTTTTCACCTACAACGTTTAGAATGGGCATACTCAACATTCACAACATTAATTGAATTTGTTTACTGAATTAGAAAAACATTATGATCATTATGACCTTTTTTCATTTTGTCCGTTCTCTCTTTAGATCAAATTTCTTAAAGTGGAGATGGAGAAAAAGACCAAAATCATCAAGGATTTACAGCAAGAGGTGAGTCGGAACAGTTTCACTTGAGGTTGGCTTATACGTTTTTACTCTATATAATAGCATTAAAACTTAATCATGATGAATAATCAGTTTATGCCTTAATGACATATAAAAAGAAATGAAGTTACCCTAATTTATTGATCAAGAACCCACAGAGGTGGCAGAGATGCCTCGTCTGATTCTATTTTATCTAATGATTTTATGCATTTGTCAAATGCCTTCTGGCAATTTCAAGAGACTGGAAGGGAGAGTTGGGCGCTTTCAATCAATGGCGGCCATACGTTGGCATAAATATATCTACTTCACAGAGGATAACTTAAACACTGGAGTGTGTTTTTGATCACGATTGCGACCATGACTGTCGGGGTTTGTGCTGGTGGAGAAATTGGTCCCCTCTATTTCTGCCTCTTCATTAATGGATTTCTCCCTCCATGACTGTAGAAGATCTTTATAAGATAGTTAGTCTAAAATGATTTAATTTTTCTCTTTGATGCTGAGGGGCTGACACCCAGTCTGACATTTGTATCCTACGCCTTTGACATTTGGGGGGAGGGGAGTTCTGTTTGAAATTACCAATGTTGCTGTACTAAAATCATGTGACACCACATCATTCAGTTTGTTATCTGGAAAAAAAATATAAAATACACAAAATATTACAACAAACACAGCAAAAAACATGTTGCCCATTAAATGCAGCATAGCTGCAACGCCCGCAGACGATGTTTAGACATTTTAAGCTGTGGTTGTTGTTGATTTCGTCGTTAAATGTGACTGGTCTGTTAGCTTTGTAACACAAAAGAGAAGGAAAAAAAAATGTAAAATAGTACCAGTACACAGTTTCAGCCACTTAAATAACTTTACTGAATGTATGTAGATATGGAGGACTGTTTTCTTTTTGCACTGTGCAAGTGTGGAAACAGCCTGCTTCTGAATGGCTTGATACAGGTTACAAAGAGTGCCAAATAAAATTTTGATTCATTTTGACTTCATATTTTTTATTAAATGTACATCTCCTGTATTTCTATGGTGCTTTTCTCATCATTTTGACCACTCAAAGCACTTTTGCATGCACTGCAGGTTTTGCGTTCACACATTCACACATTCATACAGGGTTCCACCTGTTCATCAGGAGCGTTAACCAATCACACACACTCAGGAGCAATTTTGGGTACAGTGCCTTGCTCAAAGACACTTACAACATGCTAACCGTATGGTCTGGGATTCAAACCAGGAACCCTGTGATCACTGGACAACCGCTCTGCCATCTGAGCCACAACTGCCCTTTTTTTCATATCAGAGAAGGTTAATAAACCCCTGAACTACAACAAAGATTGTCTACTTATAAAGATTGACATTTACAATGGGTGAAAGAAGAAGTTATAGAATTTTCGCTTTAGTTCACACTAAGGACAGAAATCAAGATTCTTGGAATCAACTTCTAGACAAGAACTAAATACAGTTTTCTTTCAGAAACGCTGTTGTTCAGGCTGCTTAGCTTCTTGCTATTCCAAGGGTAGCAAGAATTTAGAGAAAGATGTTGATGTCTGTGTACAGATTAAGAGCAGCAAAGACATATTCCTCTGGACCGAGGACCAGTTCCTTGTTGCCCAGCAGCAGCTGTGTGTCAACTGCCAAGAAATAGATGAAAAGCAAAGCTCCCAGTCAAGCATACACAATATCCAGAATCCTGTCACAGATGAAGATGCGGGAGGGTTAAAGAGACAAACAGAACACCGTTACAGGAAGTTAAGTCGTACTTGGTCAGCAGAGGAGAATCACACAGCTGCTGTGATGCCCAGCGCCATCACCACCGATTCATTGTTGTGGAAGCTGGCAATCATCCCATCCATGTAGGACATGCTGTGAGTCAGGAGCCAAAGGGCAACAGAGTTTCAAGCGTGCCTTCGGCAAACACCTCCGCAGCAGCTGATCGCAACCACTGACACAAAAAATATCAGACAGGACACAGAGTAGGTCCAGGTGTTCAGCTTGACAAATGACTTCGCTTCTTGCACAAAGGTGAAAAAAGCCCCAAAGGCGTCAGTCACCAGCAGCTGAGCAGTCAACAACAGGAATACCTTTCAAACAAAAGCTCTTCTTATGCTCTTGTTTTCAAATTCAAATTCTTGACTCTCCTCAAAGGAGGTTGGATCATCCTCCTTATGATAAAAATCGTCAGTGAAAATCCCACTGGTTCCATTACTGGTGGGGAGATGTTGGGCCCATATGCAGGGCCACCTTGAGGGTGCATGGCCATCCCAGAAGCTCCAGGAACACCTGGTTCAAAAACAACTGGTGGTGGGAACAGAAGACCATGATCAGGGAGGCCAACAGAAGCAGGGTCTCCGAACATGTACGGACCTGGCATATTCATCTCAAAAGTGACAGGAAATGCTGGCTGCCCAGCAAGTTATGGTGGAGAGGAACCTCCATCCACGTGAGCATACATAGTCTTGTCAGAGGCCATCTCTGACTGGGGAGCAATGACCAAACTGCCCACAATCAAGACTCACTCAGTCCCTGCTCTGTCTGTGGATGACATTTTTAATTCACACCTGCAACCTTAATGACATTACAAGAATAAAAATATAAATAAAGGCTCAAAATCCACAATAATGACACGGTTAGGACATTTTTTTGAACCGCATGCAGTGCAATCTGCACATTTGAATACAACACAAGATCAAGAGAAATGCTGATGAAGAGAGAAAATCGCCGCACCTTAATGCTCACTGCTGCGGGGAGAAAAGTGATATTCGCCAGATGTTCAAATTAATTTGAGACCAATTTTGACTAAACTCTGCTTTGGTAGTTCAACCAAGTGCTTCGAATGAAAAGCCAATAATGACATTGATTTACTGAGGCCAGACTGTTCAGAGCTTTACCTGCCAGAACGCATGTTTCTTTATCAGAATTATTCATGTAAACATTACAATACAGTTTGGCTCAGAGGTGATAATATTGAAGGACAACGTGAAGGTTTGTGGTCTGACATAGACATAAATCAAATGGATTGCTCCCCTGGAGAGCTTGTTAATGTGAAAGGATTCCTATTTTGGGTATGGGCGATGCAATATATACTATTTCACTGTTCTACAGGAATTTAATTTTATTCAAATTGTTATCTCATAACACTTGACCTGTACACAAGATCGAGGCCATACTCTTCGGGAGGTGGAAATGCACCAGAATGTGTATAACATGTTTAAAATTATTACCTGAACTACCTGTTACCTTCAAATAAATCTCTGTGAATTTGTTTGATTAGTTCTTGCATGCTTAACTCTGTAGGGGGTAGTCAGAAGTAAATGTAGAGGCTCCTCTGTAATCAATCAAATGGTTTTCACAGTAGGAGGCTGCACATGTTGCAGCAGTGTGAGGCGGTTCAGTTTAACTGACAAATAACCCATGGAAAGAGCCTTGACCACACTTTATAATGAACAGATGCCTTCCTTTCCTTGTAAGCGACATTTTGATTTGGATACGGAACCAGCCCAGAGATGCTGACAAGGAGGAACAAAAACATTGTTTGCTCACACAGCTGTTTTTTTCTGCTAAACTTTATTAGCATCAGTTGGACTTCCATGTACACACTAATCATGCCAATATAAAGAGCTGGCAAACAGTTGACAAGTGCTTGACCCTGAATGAGAGGTAGCTGAAGTGTTATTATCCAAATGGTTACGCACACCACCTGAAGCAGCTTTCAGGTCAGTTACTGAGATCTATTCTGCAGGCAGCAGCACAGACAGAAAGCACTTTTTTTATAGAACGGTGGCTCCCTTATCATGTGAAGGCTTTATTGTTGACATTTAGCAGTATGCCTTTTTTTCTCTTCCAGACCTAGTTATCTTGAAAAGGCAGCCCTGTAGGGTTAAGAGCCTTGATAATGACACAAAGAAAGGATCTTTTTTGGTCAGTGGGATCCTGGAAACATCTCAGACATCTGTGATGCTCTGACATTTAAGCTGAGGCAAGAAGGGGGATCATAGGAAACCATTTCATTGCATCCATTACGCTGTGTGAAAAATACTGGCATGCGGAATCTCAAAGGTCAGATGTGTTTCTGCTTGCTTCCTCTCTCCCTCTGCAGCCGTATGACAGAATTTCCCTATAGTAACAAACATTTATGATGAATCAAACACACCTCCAAATATGTTCCATAGTGTCATTTTTTTTATTTATTTATTGAGATAGTATGACATAATAATTATCCCTTAAAGGAAAACACATAGTGGTTAAAGCCAAACTACACAAATCCTGTAGACAGTATTATCAGCATGAATTATGCACCCTGTAATGTAGATAAGTGGACTCCCTGCCACTACCTGGAATAAAATATATAATTTCCATTTATGTGAAATCGAATATTAATGAGTGTGTGCATATTTTACATCACCATAGGTCTATACTTTTATGATTTATTAGTGTATTAATATTTTATACCGGTTTATACTGGTTTCCAGCTTAGTAGGAATGCCTGTTTAAATAAACGCTAGCCTTCAATGACTTCCTTGCAATGAATCCTCCACTTGTAAACGATATAATGGTCAGACTTTGCACATGTGCCGATTCAACTTTAAGCCCATTTTGGACACTGCAGTTTGTGATGTTGTGTTCAAGTAAGAGGTGTGCGTTTCATTTTATCAAGCTTATTTGTATTAATATAGTTTGGCTAAGCATGTAAGTAAGGTAAGTGTTAAGTATTTAAAACTTCTCAGTATACCTTACTAAAACGATATATTAAAACTCACCTCACAGCAGAATTTATGTTTGGGTTGTAATGTAAGACTAAATTAGATTTGTGTTACTAGTAGAGTTTGCTAAAAGTGGAGTATATGCTGCACTACATAATGTCATTATTCAGAACTAATGTATTCAAAAAGAGCTGAACTGAACATCTATAAACCTAAATGTGTTGTGTTGTTTACACCAGCATTAAGTTGTTAAATGTGCTTTTACTTTGTGGTGCAATGTCATTGGGGAACTTTACAGCTCAAATTCGCTGTGAAGTCATCATCGGTGATTTGCTTTCAGGCTTATCATGAGTATATTGAGGGAGAATGATCCACAGACTGGATCATGCTGGGGTTCAGAGGATTGAAAATTGACAGCCTTGCC
>KV751315.1:17617999-17639060 GCA_001698575.1 Mola mola | reverse complement strand
TTTAGTCTAAAATGGCTTCCCATCATTGTCTTTTTGCTTTCATGTCTTCCTGATGTAATTTCCCCAGCTAAATGGCAAAAAGAAAAAAAGAAAAATCATGCATCAGGGCATTTACTGGATCTTACTGTGATACTCCTACCGGAAAGAAGTGACAAGAAACTGAAGTAGGCAGAAAATAGAAACCACATCATTGTTTGTGCTGAATGGACAAAGAAAAACAATGATGAAACCAGCGAAGATAAAAGATGCTGAATATTATGATGAGTGCAGTTTCTTTTTTTTTTCTATTTTATTAGATTCAGCAATGATTGATGCCGTTACTTTACTTGCTTATGACCTTAAGAAGGTGCCAAAATAAAAACATAAAAAATAATAAAAAAGGTAATTTCAGCAATGACATACCAGTTTTCTAATTGTTTAAAACACTTCAAACAGTAACAAAGCACACACACACACACACAGGGAAAGTACATTTTCATAGTGGGGTAGGTGTGCATATCAGACATTGAATCCGATGTTGCTTTTCAAATGTACCTTTTTCACTGCAAAGTAATGCGGCATTCTTTCTTAAAACAAAACAACTTTTGATAATGACAAGCTCATTTTCTATTTCTCATCACATAGCACTGGGCTGCATGCCATCATTGCTTTTGAGTATATTAATGGTTTCCTTGCTCTTCCGCAAGCACATTACCCGACAACTTAAAAACGGCTGCATTAATTTCACACATATGATCACTTGATATGCTCTAAGAACAAAAATGTAGTGACAAAAATAGAGGATTAAGTGAAATGGAGTGAGACGGGTAATGACACGCAGTGTCACTTTTTTGCACTTAGCAGACAGGTGATGTGCAAACCAATCGATTAATCCATACATGCTACACTTGTTACGCAGGAGCAATGGTGGACTTGACGTCCAGCGAGAGTGACAGTGCTTATTGTTAGTGAGAGATGAAAGTGAGGCAAAACGTTACGGCGAGTTAAGGTCTGTATTTTTATTTCACTGACGATGTAACAGATGCACCCTTCGTACTGCCTGCCAACAGTTAATTAATGTGCCAACTAATCATCTATTTACAGTCGTCATTTTAACCAAGATACTTATTCGTACATTATTCAGCAGTTTAAAAGCACAATATTAGGTGTCATTTAAGGGAAACATGTTTTTGACTTTATAATAAGGGTCACAAAGAGCATTTATAAATGGTTAATTCAGGTTAATAAATGGTTTATAGCAGTTAAATCGTGTCCATTCAGTGTGTTTTGTATTAATTTAAGTGTCACTAAAGGGCTTTTTTTCAATTTTACAATTAGGGTCAAAAATCAATTAATTAATTAATTAATTAATTGTTAATATATGCAGTAAATAATGTTAATAGTATGGTTAGGTTAATCAATCACTGTTAGTAAGTGGTGACATACAAATTGACTCTTAATGCTTATTACTGCGTTAACTAACGTTCATTAATGTGCCGTTATTGTAAAGTAGAGCCATTTGAAGTTATTTTGAAGTGAGCATGGATTCTAAAAACAAGTGTAAAAGCAAAGGATATCACAGACTTTTCCTACTTAAGTCTAGATGCTTGGGTGGTTTGGGAATTTTATTTAGAGGCAAATAAAATCAGGAGAACAAATCCATGAGTCTCAGGACGCAAAGGCAATATGCAAGCACAAAAGACCAAATATAAACAGCGTGTGTTTGAGCCAGATGAGCCCCCAGCACATCCCAAACTGAGATACCACATGAGCAATACGGAAGCAGCTTTGTCGAGTTCAAAACGGCAAGAGCAATTTTTACTGATTAATGACTGTAAAACACACATCAGAGACCACACAAGAGGGAATTTAAATAGAAAAGCATTGGTATAATTAACAACCACTGATGTAATTTCTTCAAACAAATTCAGCTCCTATTTAGATACAAAATCAGTTTCCTGTTCTGTTTTGGGTTTTTTTTAGACAACGATGACGCTATAATCAGGTAAATACAGCTTTGATTGGAGTTAAAGCTTCATTACAGTCCAGCATAATTATGTGTTTTTAAAAAAGTGCCATGTTAGTTATTCATAAATGTCCATCCAAGGTCCTCGTTTCTAGGTGTTTCCTCTTTCTCATAATCTTTTTATATTTCTTTTGTTTCTCATGCAGTTTGAATGTACTTTCATTTTATGTCTTCGTGCTCATGACGTGCAATCAGTTTCCAGTACCGACAGCTTCTCTCTATACGAGGCATCGATTCCCTGTCAACCGGACGAAACAGAGATGTCGTCGGTGAATCTTTGTCTTTGTGTTCTGTCCACATACTGCACGCTCCATTCCACTGGACAGCTTAGCGTCCAATCAAATGTGTCTCTGTCTACAAGCTGAGCCGGAGGGATAACAGATCATTGATCTGTCTCCTCCTTTCAATCAGCTTCAAAAACGTATGCAGGACTGAATGAATCTGCGTTATCAGCCAACGGCTCCTTCCTTAAAACAGCCAAAAAACACTGGTCTCTCATGAAGGCTCAGAAGTAAGTCGTTTTTCTTGGAGTTATGAAACCATTATTCATTGTGTCCTAAATTAAATAAATGAGTTTCAAGTAAAATACTGAGTCTCCTTCACTTGACAGGAAGGTTGTTGCAAATGCAGAAGCACTGCGACGGTCTTCTGATGCACTGTGGAATCACAGGGAAGAAAATCAATCCAGGCAAAGAAATCTTATAGTTTATTGATCCTTAGCGCTAAGCCATAGACCCTTGTAGTGACGTCACCAATAATGCCTGTAGGCCCGCCTCTTGTAATCAGATTTTCAGTGGGTACAGAGAAACTTTCAGTGAAAATAGCAGCAAACTTCTGAGCGTAAAACTCAGTGAAACTCAAACATTCAACTTTAGGAGCAAGAGAGACGCGTGCTTGTTAACTGACTGGAGGGCGACTTTAAGATACGTTTGAGCACAGCAGGTCGGGTTCTTTATTTAAATCTGTAATGAACATTGTGCTTTGCTCGGGTGTCTACAGACAAGTTTAGGATATATTAAGGATTAGCACGTATGGAGGTATATTATGGCCATTCCCCTGCACAATTCAAGGCTGCAACAATTTTTTTCTAGTTAATACATTCATTACACGGTGTTACAGCAGTTTGTTGGAGCAAAGTTTAACTATTTTTGAAGTTGTACTGAAAAATCAAGTCAAAAATACCTCGAGACACCATTTTTTTTTTTTTTCAGATTGGATGACAAGCACCTCAATTCAAGAAATTACGCAGAATACCTTTTATTGTCAGTTTACCTAAGAAAACCGTACTTCTTCAGCAGAGTTTTTTTTTAGATTTTTAATTTTTATTAAGGCAGTTAGGCTGCAAGCTGTGCCTTATTGAATCCCTTCTAACATTTTTTTGTAGAGCAGCAATCCTGCCATAGACGGTCTGTTACAAGTGCCTCTCCAATATAGCTATTGGAGCATTCTTCTTTTACATACAGGTATTTTTTTTTTTTTCACAAAAATGATATTAGAAAGCAGTGCAGTACTGAGGGATGCTCTCTTTATAATGATTTGTAACCTCCAAGATGGCTCCACATCGTTGGTGTTCCCAAATGTTCTGTATTTTACATAAAACACTTAGGATAGTATCACAGCCACATTTTTTACCTTTTGTAATATATTTATTGTGCAGTTCCATATGTGGCATTAAGAGGTTTTGCTGGTAATGAACATAAAGTATCCGTCAGCTTTTTAGGGGAAAAGGTAATGTCACTCCCTTTGTGTCGAGCTGAACAGCAGACTGCAGTGATTTAAGTTTTTGAAGGTGTGCTTACTACAATCACAGCGGATTTTATTCACAGAGTTTGCATAAAAGTCATTTCAACTGATTATATTCTGTAAGTAAGTCCTCAGAACACATTGAGATAAACTCATTTTATAGCTGTTGAACTGCCGGATGCAACCTAGACATCTCTTTTGTCAGATTTAGTCTAGCTTTAACAACGTCTAGACATGTATACTCAGATGTTCTTTACAGACTGAGGCTACTGCTTTAACAGCCTACTGTTACAGTGATATAGAGTTACAAACACAGCTTCATTTATGAAGCCATCAGAAAACAGTGAATCACATCGAGCCTCAATGCAACACCAACCATAAAATGACCCCCACCATCAAGGAGACTGCGTCGCTCTCCATGTTGTTTTACACTTATTGGATGTTGAACCTGTGCCGTTTAATGGATGCCCATGCCAGGCCAGGTGTGTTACGGAGGGCTCCTCTCATGCTGTCACTTAAAAGTTGCTGCTTTATTCCTCACAGCCTGCCAAGGACATTGATTTCTGGCTCTCAGCTTCCAGCGAAAGTGACCAGTTTTCTTTAATTTTGACACCAAAGTTGATGGTTTATTTATTCATTTATTTTCAGAAAAAACACTGAACTGACAAAGGCTGTTACTGAAGTGTTATTTCTTTGAGATGTTCAGAAAATAACATTGTTGGTTCTTTTTTTTCCCCCCCCTTCCTTTATTGTATTGCATAGTAAGTTTTTTTTGATTTTTTTGTTGTTTTTTTTTTTTAACTCTTTGCTGTGCCAGACATTTAATTTAAAAAAAAATCTTGACAGCATGAGATGGTGGCTCACTGATGGTCAAAACATCACAAAATAGTTTTAGAAAAACAGACTCTCTGAAAGCATTAAACGAGACCTTTGTTATTATTATGACTGAAGGTTTTATCCGAGGAGATCTTGTGCTTGGAATGACTACATGCTTCTTTCAATTTTTAATCCTATCAAAATATGGAATGTAGCTACTTTGACTGGAACCAAATGATTCTTCTAATGACATTGACCTTCACAGAAATACAGACATCCAACACATGCCCTTCTGTATCATTATTGAAGCTGTAGTGGACGGTTGATCACTAACTGACATTAGAAGCAGAAAGACTAAAAAGAAGTAAAAGGGCAGAAATGAAAAAAAAAACAACAAAAGTTTTAGTTCAATGTGACTTTTCACAGCGTTTTAATTGATAAGACCCGTTGATATTTATCGCAGGGTTTTTGTTTGTGTGCAGGCTGAAGCCTGAACCTGACCAAATTAATTTTCCAGATCTGGCTGATAAAATACAGCACAAATCCACCGTGTCTTTAAATTAGTGAAAAACATCATCGCCAGCCAAGAGGACATCTACTCTCTGTGATACTTCTCAAAGTTTTGACTTGAGGCTGGTTTATAGTTGTGTTTCAGCCCAGACAGAACCCACTACGTAGCCTCAGCACGGTGACTTTTTAAACAATGGCCGACTGAAACGTCACGTAACTTGCTGGAGTTGATAAACGTTGAACAACAGTTGAAAACCCTGCAACAGAAGTTCTTCCACCTCTCTGTGCACATGGTGACATCCAGACTGAGGTTTATGGACCTTTTTCACAATAGTCTTTGCAATGCAGTTGTACAAAACTGCAGACTTCTTAAGTCAAGGTCTCCTCAGTTTAATCCATGTTAGCTCCACAGCTGCAGGGAACAAAACAGAAATAGGAGGAGGAAATACAGTGGAGACCAAGCAGACCAATGACAGCCGTTGCAGTGCGTGTCAGTGCCATATGTACAGAAGTTACATTTTTTGGGGAGGTGGACATCAGGCTGGTGTAGGACACTGACTGTGGTTCGCAGCATAGATCCAACACACAAGTATAACGCCAGTTCGACTTAGCATGGAGAGTTCTTACCTTGCAATCTTAATGGAACATCCCATGTATGCTCATATTAACTGTTTCAAAGCAACAGTCATCAGCCACTCCTGTCTGAATTTACCTAAAGAACTATGCAAACTTAATTTTTTTATTAACTGAAGTTGTCAACGGGTGGGTAGAAACTCATGTCCACATAAAGAAGACTATCATTCACAGCACATCAAAATAAGAGCCGATAATGTGTCAGTTGTGAGTTCTGAATTTTAAACCCAACATTGTTAATACACATGAACGCGACATGAGTAAATGTTCATTTTTATGGTTTAATGCTGGCAAAGGTAATGATGGGAGGACAAGAATAGATGTTAATAATAATAATAATAATAATAATAATAATAATAATAATAATAATAATAATAATAATAATAATTAAATTTGTACTACTTTCAAGAAATTCTAATGAGAAATGACGTGATGCTACGCAGTGCATATGAGGTAAACTTACAAAAATATGTAAAATTATTTATTGAATTGTGTTTGTACTTTCATAATGACAACATGCAGTGAATCGTGTTGACTTCTATTCTCTATTTCTCCTTGCAAATAATTTAGTGCAACTCATAAACACTTTAGCTCGCTGTGAGATGCAGTGTAATTTACATAATGAGTGCAGCTATAGGTATTGTTGTCACATCTTATGGCAAATCAGCCAAGTGCCTCTCCTAGTATATTAACTTATTTGAATTTAATTAACTCTCTTAACTCTCTTTGTGATATAATGTAGCATCCTTGTAATACATCAGTGGTTATTCAGTGGTTGCTGTTTTTCATCCAATAGGAATGCTCTGCTTGTGGCTTTTCCCTTGCATCTAAGCATTATTTACAACAGTTTTGACATGAATGCTCAAACCAGCAAATCTCCAAAAACCTTTTAAATATTGTTTTGCAATTGGGTAAAGTTTGGAACCTTTTTAGCACAATCCCCATCAAAGCTCTCACATTGGACACTTCAACATTTAAAAATGCCAGTGCAGAAAGTAGTGAACTGAACCTTTATCTTTGACAATGGAAACACAGAGTGTGTCATGTCTAAATGTTTAAGGGTGCAGGTCTTGGGATTGTCTGCCAATATATTGCTTTGGGAAGAAAAATGTCAAAAATGTTCTAGTTTTAATTACTAGTTTTAATTTCACTGAATAATTTTGGTTGCGTTTAGACAGAGAAAGCATTAAATGATAACTCATATACTGATATATATATGTCCAGGCACAAAACCTCCATTGTTAGTTTGGGAAATGACCGGTGTTATTTTCTTTGAAAGGCAGTGACAACACACTGACATCCGACGAGCTGGAAACGAGGATGGGCAGGCAATTACCGCAATGTATTCTAACAATAATCACTGGTATTGGCATTAGCTATGACTAATGAGAGAATCTTAGATTTATTTTCCTCTCAAAACTAAAGGGTTGAAATTCAAGATTTAGAGATTGAGACCGAATAGGAACCTAATGGCACCTAGGCACAAAATAACCAGCATCATTTAAATGTATTATAGCTTATTGTTCTGAATGTCTGGAGTATAAATAGCAATGTTTTAAATTCGGGCCTGACAGATAGTAAGGTTCATGTACTCAGTTTGAGGTGATTTCAATTTATGTAAGCATTCTTCACATTTTACAGTTGCAGTGCTTCAAATAACATCTTACATTATTCATTCTCAGCATTAGAGGCTTTACTCTCATTATTTCTGCCTGATTTACCAGATTATTTGGCTATTTTTCATTCAGCTTGAAGAAACGCATGGAATCAATGATCAGAAACAATTAGGGTTCAGGTGGTTGGGTTTGTGCACGGACGTCATTCAGTTCTATATTTATGCTGATAGCAGTTAAGTCTATTTTACATGGAATATTTCAACTCTTCTTTGAAGGGGCCAGGCCTTCCCAATTTCCCTGCGAGCATCAATAGAGTTCACCTAATCTTTCGGAAAGCATGCAGCCTGAAGCATTTTTCACAACTACTCAACAGACATTTGATGAGGAAAAGGGGGTGAGGCAACATCTGTAAAAATAGCTTTAATGATGCATATGCTCAGGTGAAACGAGGATGAAACACCACAATGTTCTGTGAAAGACAGAGTTTTCTACTGAATGCCAACATTTTAATAGTCATGCAGTGGATTGAATGTCCTGCACCAATGCAGTGATCTAAATTGTGTAGCTACTACTTCAATGGGAAGCTTACATTCAGGAGGTAACAACTTCTTCACTTAATATCCAAAAATAACACACACGAAACAGTATTTCACCAATGAAAAGCCTGCTGTCGCACTGATTGCCTGCATGTAAACTAGCCGGGCAACGACGAAGCAGCTCTGCCTCACGGAAATCTTAGTAACCTGCTGAATGTGATGGACTGAGCCCGTTAGCATGAAGTGATTCAAAGCTATAAACGACAGCCATGTAATTGAAATTTATTATGTCAGGTGGCAAAGCAATCGTGTCTTCTGCAAACAGGAATTTGATGTAGAGGTTGCTTATCTCTTGGTTGGTTCATGTCGCGACACTTCGTGATTTTCTCTTTGGCACATTATCTGACCAGAGATAATTCTGGAAAAACAAGATAAAGCCAGAGTTTACGTTTCTTTTTTGTACACTTGGCAGCCTCTCAACAGGGTTTATCAGAAAGGACAAGAGGATTCAATTTTCTTCTTAAAGTTGAATTGAGAGGCCCGACAGACGTGGTAATGTGCGAAAAAAAAACAAAAAAAAAAAACACTAGACCACCATGTTCCTAATCCACACACTTACGCCTAATCTCCCTCTGACCTCAAGAGTTCTCACAAACTGCCAAATGTGTTCAGCTCAAGCTGCCAAATGGCTTGTAAGTCTACGTCTGGGGGTAAGTCATATTTAATGGCTTATCCACTGTGAACATTTGCTTTTCTAATGCCAGTGATTTATATTAGATGTGTTTGACAGCAGCATTATGCAGAAAGTGTGTGAACCCACATTTTTTTGAGTTTCTTATTTCTGTCGTGCTTTAAGAAGGCAGACAAGCCCGTTGGCCAGTTCTGACAGAGAATGTAATTGATTAAGTTCTATGTGCAACATGCTCATTAATATGTGACACAGGTTGTCAGATAGACAGACCCGAGAATGTGTATTAATATATAAAAATATTTCTTGTTTTGTTTAGTTTTCCCCAATGCACAGAGGAGGCCAAGATCCAGGGGAACATTAAAAGGCAGGTTAAAAAAAAAGGCGTATTAATAAGGCACAACAGCTTTATTCTCTGTTCTCGCACAACAGTTGGGTTACCGTCAGAAAAAAATGGAGATATATGGGGAACAAAGCTCCCCTGAGTATCAATTAGCATTGATTAGTAAGTGAGTGAGTTGATGTTAACAACAAGCAAAGTCTCTCTCTGCTTTTTCCTTCTAAATTCAAGTCTATTTTCTTTAATGGGGCTTTTTAACAAACATCTTGCCAAAGCTTTTGGGTATGATTCTTAAATTTAAAAAAAAAATAGAAACATTTCTTCTTTTCTTTTTTTAATAGTTTTTCTATGGCTCTGGACTATCTTACTTTTCTCCAGTTTGATGATCGATCACCTCTTTCCAACTTTAAGTATTTTTTCCAATACTTAATTATAAGAAGTATGCCCTTGGAACCAAAAGTCACATAGGGCACATAAAAATGAATGTATAGAGAGGCGCTATTATTCCCTTGTGTTTGCCCATTTTTGTTTTAAGGTCCATCCATAGTGAAGTCTACAATGTAGTGGAACAACATCAGGTTATGCCAAATAATTATCAAACATCACTGAGTAAGAGGATAGTGGTTTGAAGCAGTTTGTAAAATTCTAGAATTGTTCTGTACATTCAAAGTTTTGCAAAATCCAGAACTTGCCTGCAGGCATGATTTTACTTGAACTGCTTTTAGACTTTTATAAGGTCCTACAGTATGTACACAAAAGAGAGTAGAAGTGTTAGCTTTTAATATCATTTAATGTAGACTGAACCTTTAAGCATTTCACTGAATTTCCTTCACTCTGGCTGTGACTGGCCCCCGTTGGAGTGGTCCCACTTGGATCTCTGGGCACAGTTGATTGTGGCCTTTAGTTGATATGAACAACAAAGTCATATTTTTACAAATGAGTTGCGTGTGCTGTTAAAAGCGGTGATGACACAGCAACACCTTGACCTTTTGTTTTCTTTCTCACGACAAGGCAGCTTATTGACATTTCATTATATTCCCGCTGCTTTTGCCACCTCAGAGTGGTGTCAGGAGGTGTGCAGGCCACGGATAGTCTGTCTGGTTTGAAAAAAAAAAAAAATGACAACTCTTACCTCATTGCACTTTTGATGGTTTATTTGATTTATTATGAAATGGAAAGAGCTGCATGCAAAGGGTTGATCTCTATCGAGTTAAACGGTGGAAATGTTTATTTTTAAGAGATAAATATGCTCTATGGGAGTGAAAATACGGTGTTAATGTCAGGGGGAGAAAAACTTGATCGAAACTGAAAATTTGTTACCGGGAGAGTTGGTTTCTGGCCCTTCAGGCAAAGACTACAGGGATCTAACACTGATGTGTGTTGAAAAGTGTGAGTTGACCTAGATGGACAGTAAACATCAACACTTGAAGGCTGTGGACATATCAGCAATTCATGATGTGTGAAAATAAATCTGGTAAGTCGAGTCAAATCGACTTTTTATTTATATATTTTTCTTTAGTCCATAAATGGTTAATGATCACTTGTTTCCGTATGTGACTGTTACATTTTAAGTGTATTTATTTAAAATAACTCAACTGCATTCAACCCAGGAATTGCTAAATTGCTATGATTCTGTGTGAAAGAGAGTACTTGATAACATGAAAAAAAGATGGTCGATCATGCATTTGTGTAACACATTGCCAGCACAATACAATAAAAGCAATTGAGAGATGTTTGTGTCCAAATAAGGTGACGAATATAAGCAACATGTAAGACTGGCACTGCTGCAGCAATATCACGTTAGGACATAACACATAAGCACCATGGGGCCTCATTTTCACTCAATATGTACTGGAGCTAAACTATGACACATTTCATGACAGCTGCCCATTTTGTATGTCCTTGAGTGTTGGTCTTAGGAAGCGGTGAGGGAATGAGCGACTGCGAGCAACTGATACTTGGCCAGTTTGCCCCACTAAATCACAAAATAACTGCCATCACAGCTCATTAACTGTGCTTGGGGTTCATGTAGTGTAGGTGTTGTACAGAGTACGCTGTTGATAAGTGTGAGGGAGCCATGACTAAATTGGAAGGCAATACTGAAGCCACAATAAGCAGCATGTGAAAAAGTGGAATAGAGATTTTTGTTACCTGCAGAATTCTAGTATTGTAAACCTGAGTTGCGTTTCACCAAGTTCAAGATTCAGCTCCCAGTTTAGCAAACTAATTAAACAATTTACATAACAATGTACAATAAGGGTATATTAATTTAAGTCGGATAATGCAGTAATAAGAATTTACTAACAGTTAAATAATGTGTCAACTAATCATTTACTAAGAATCCTTATGTAAACTCGGATACTAATTCATACATGATTCAATGTTTTAAAAATCATATTATCAAGTGTAATTTAAGGGTTACATGTTTAATTACAATTAAGTCAAGCCCGGTTAGTGCTCTGTGCACTAACATGTCACTTACGTGTCAATTAATTAACTATTTGTACTGTAAATGCTTATTACTACAATAACTATTGGTAATTGATGCACTGTTATTGTAACGCATCAGCTAATTCTAAATATTTGCTAAGTACAGAGTAAACCTAGTGATGATAATGGGCCTGTTTTACATACAGTATGTATCCATAAAGTAGGAAACGTTCAAATCTACAGTCATGCTCGTGGCTCTTTGTGGCTCTATTCAATATGACGCTAAAGTAACCATACTTACATGTTAGAATGGCAGTTCTTACATGTCTCTGTAGCATTTTTGTTTGCATAATATTTGCCGTATGTTTGCGACTGGGTTCGTCTTTGCGCTGCCATGGTTGTCAAGTTGTCAAGACATTTTTTTTGTTTATTTTTTTGAATATCAGTATCGCTTCGATGAGCAAAACTGGTCAGATGTGAATGTGTGTGAGTCTGGTCCGTTGTGTGTGTATTTGTTCCACCCTGTGCATGTGTGTCTTCTTCACAAAGTAAAGTTTATATGGGCAGTCGCAACGTGTGTGTTGCATTTGGAGGAGACAATATCGACTGTCTGGGTGTTTTCACTGTGTTCAGTGTCTCTAAAAGTGGATTATTAAAGTAAAGTCATTTTTAATAATTTTTCTTTTTTAATTTTCATAGAAATAATACTGACAGTGGTAAATATTGTCCTTAGGCCAAAACATTGGTTATCACATCATATCAGTGCATCCCTACTAAAAATATAATTACAATTATGCTTATACAAGAGCAAAGGTCTGGGGATAAACAAAGTTGGCTGGATTGATCCTCAGGGGACTTTAATTCTTATGGCAAAATCTGAAATACAGTTATTTACAGTATTTGAACCAACCAATAGGCCAGCATTGTCATCATCAACATAAGTCTGCTGCAAAGCAACGCTAAACTGGAAAAAAAAAAAAAAAAAGATAGATTCATCATTCCAATTATATAAAAAGGAAACTGTGCTGTGAATGATTGCCTTCAACTTTAAGTTGTCAATGCATTCAGTATGTGCCATAACACAGAGTGACAATTGTAGAGGTGGCTACATCATTTATTAGTAGATGTCATAGTCGAGCTGGTTCATGCAAGTTCTTCCTCTCCCTCTGTCTCCAAGCTGTCCCTGCAGTCCACAACCAACCAACCAACTCATCACCTAATAACACTGAGCTGCCACCAAAATCAAGCAGACAATCCATCAGAGCACAGCAACATAATAGCTATATGTATGTTCACATCAGAATTGCTATTAAAAAAGAAAATATCTGTGTCCAGGGGTGCTAGATGCCTGATTATTAATGGAGAAATCAGTAGAAAGGAGGACAGATGTGAGGAAATAAAAGGTATCCATTGAGGAAAAAAATAAAAAGACACAAAAAGGAGATAGCTGTCAGGCGTTTAAAGTGTTCCCATTCTGTATTGATCCCCTTTTCTTGTGTTGTCTAATCAAAACAGCGAAACTAAAAAGTTCCAGATCAGACCGTTCATGGTCGTGTGGTCGTATCAGATTTAACTTGACAGTTCAGATTAATCTTCTATGTAATTTTGGGTGTAATACAAACATCTCTCAAAAACAAAGTGAACATAATGGATCAAAGTTGATTCGACTTCTTCTATTGTTGATGTCATTTAAATGAAACACATTGTGAGTGTCAAAAACACCACAGTTGCCCCGTGAGTTGACTGTTATGCTGTAGCATAGCCATGAACTTATTACAGCCTGAGCCACCCACCATCTCCCATGTGGGTCTTCGTGGGGGGGCCTCCCACATCACAAACATTGTGAGGAGACTTTCCAATCCAATTATCGTACAACGGGGAGATAACTGCCTTCTTAAAGCTCAACAAATTTACGGTATTGGCAATGCCCCGGACCACCCTCTGGACATCCACCATCAGTGAGCGAGATCACTCTCTTTCGTAATCCGCTTACATGCGAAACAAGTGTGAAAAAGGAGTTTCTGCAGCGTGCAGCACAACATGCTGCATGTATAATAGAGCGTACGCCAACTTCTTCTGCAGAGGAGCCATTTCTTTACTTTTTTGGTCATAGAGTTTCACTTTCTTGAAATAACCGGCTGAATGAATGAATATTAATCGCTCCCACTTGAGTTCTGCAGAGCGGGTTTGAAAAATAGACTCTGCAACAGATAATGAGCTCATTGACAAACTCATTAAGAATTTAAAATGTGTTGTTGAGTCAGTGGAAAAAAAAGGTTAATAAATCTCCGCTGGTTGCTTTGATGAAGTTTCATCTAATTGCATGTTTTTTTTGTGTTTTTTTTTGTCTTTTAATATATAGAACACAAACTGTACAAGCTGTTGTTACATACAGAGCACAAGTACACACATCCACAAATATCCTCCTGCATCACATTTTTGCAGTATATTAAGTTTAATTCACTCTGAAATGTTATCACAGTGAATGTAGAGACTTTTGTGCCTCAAGCGATCTTCTCTTGACTTGAATTCTGGAGACTGTACAAACTTAGTTGGTTCAGGCCTTGAAGCTTTTGTCATGGGTGATTGTGCTGCTTTATTAGCTCCTCTGGAGACCTGAATGGGTGACTTGGGTTGGGCAATATGTTGGTTAAGGGCCAATCTTACTAACAGTTTTAAAGAGAAATTCATTCCTTCCAAATGGCGTAATTACCCTCAGTTCCAATTCGTTTGTGTCTTTATAAGTTCCCTCTCTACTTGGTGTCATTTGCTGACATCCATTTAAATACACAGTAATGCATTTTTTCTTGAACTCAATTTAGAGAGAGAGAGAGAGAGAAATGTTGGTATCGGCTAGCGCCAGAAATGTTTGAAATGTCATTTTAGAAGTGGGTATGACACTATGAAAAAATAGATGAATAAATGGATTAGGGCTACACAAAGTGGGGCAATAGGATAAGTGTTTCTGCTATTTTGTGAGATAACAATGCTCTTTGGATATGTAGGATCAACGATTATAAATCATTTTCTATATTCTGAGCGCACTGTGTTCAGGAAGTCATTGAGTGAAGGAGAACGTGGCATCATATAACATTCTGCAAATCAGCAGGTGCTCTGATTTGTCCCGTCATTAAGTTTTGGCTCTCAAAGGGAAACCGTTTTGGATCCCCTACACTGGATACTTACGAAAGAGAGAAAAAAAACATTTAATTTATCAAGGAAAGACTAAATGAGAGCAAAGCTAAAAAGAGCTTTAATACCTTCTAAACCTCCAGTGTAAAATCATAAAATACATGATATAGCAGCTAGGCAGTAGCTCTGTTGTGGGGTAGTTTATAGCTCTTTATGGGTATCAGGTCATTATACTGGCTGGCTACACTCAAACAGCAGCATTTTGCAGTTTTAGTGCTTTCAATTTATGTCGATTTCTGTGGTGTGAGATACTCAGTTTGAGAGATATTGGCTTTGTAGATTACTGCATTTTCCCTTAATATCCCTTAACTAGACAGCAGTTATCTTGTTGCCAAAAAAAGTCTTTTAAAAAGTCAACATCAACGTCTGTTTGATCGAGATAACCCAAGAGACCTTTATTCATGTCTGTTACAGTACGATTTTTTTTCTGTCCCCTTTATTCTTCTTCTTATTTTCTTGTCCTAATGCTCTATAAGTTAAAAAATTACTCATGAGCCTTCAGATTGTTCTTGTAATGGTAGCAAGGACCCTAAATGGAAGTGAACAACTTTGGCATCTCTCCACTGGCTGTCACTCAGTGAATTTACAGCTCGACAGATTTCGTTTAATGTTCAGTGGGGGTCTAGTAAGAGATACCTTTTAGATGCCCATGAGCCTGAGTGCAATTTCAGGTCCTCAGACAGGGCAATAGGATTGACTGCTCCTCAGTCTCAACTGCAATCGAGAGGCAACCAGCCACTTCCTGTCAGACCTCCGCAACAGCCCAGTGTCCTGCTGGAGAAACTGAAGCCCAGTGAGGCAACAGTCAGTTTTTTCTTATAAAAAGCAAAAACTTAAAGGGAACATGCAGTCCAGAACACGGGGCACGCCAACAGCATCACTTCTGTCTGTTCTCTTTCAGAACAAGAGCTTGAAAAATAAACTACTCTCGGGACACAAACTTTGTGACGCCTATGCCGAAGAGGTAAGGACTTTCAATGAGTACATTCTGTTTTATCACGTCTATAATTTATTCTCAGCTCCTGCTTATTAATGCTCACTGTTCATGGAAGAGATGCAAGTCATGGTAAGATATTGTAAGCACATTTTGTTCCCTAGCACTTAATATTTCCGAAATACAAAATTTGAACACTTTATCTTTAATTGAGCATGAAATATTACTGTGTGTTCAATGGTCTTTAGGTCATTTTAAGGGAAATTGCTGGTACTTGTACAAAGATGCACAAAACTGTCCTGTTTTGTCTATGGTTTTCGGCTATCCAGTTATTGCCAGAACCACTTGTCTCTAACATTGAGCTCTTTGATAACCGCACAGGGCAATCTGAGGAACTCAAGTTGTAATGGGAGCAGTTGAACTCTGTGTCATTTCTGTCCTACAGTTTTCCTCATTTCCACTTTGTCTCTGCTGCCACTCAGCAGCGTCCCCCAGAATGGCCAGCGGGGCCTTGAGCTGCTGACCACTTTTCATGCTCTAAATGCTGATGACATGCATAAGTCAGCACAGCCCATCCTGTTTAATTGTGAGCTCAGTTGCTATGCAGTTAAATATATTTGACGAAAGGTGAATCACGGGCAAGTGGACTTGGAGCCAAAGCTCAAATATTGTGGAACTTGAAGATGTTCCACCTCTTCTTCAAGGTTTTTGGGGGGTTTTTTTCAAGCTCTGACTGGCTGGTGGATTCCCTGGTCATGCAGTTATAGTTGGTGATTCAAAGCATCTCCTGGATCCAGGTTTCTGCGTGTTAACTTTAACATAAAGAGGCTTGTTCGATTGCTAAAGTAGATTTTTTTTTTTCACCAATGTTTTACAATAACAATAAGCAAATGTAAGTAGATCAGCTTGCATGTTCAGACTAAAAAAAAAAAGCTAATTTCCTCCCATGTTGTATTAAAGGAGAAACTATGACAATGATTCCCTCAAATCAGTACTCTCAAAAATATGTTTGTTCTTGAATAACCATGCTCACTAATTATTTAATTTGCCTCTGGCTCTTGATGAGGAAGACATCTTACTTCTCTACCTACAGTCCATTATTTCAATTACACAGACTGTCAGTCCTCCTGAGATTAGTCTTCTTTCACTATCTTTCATTAAATCTTATAGTTTCACACTGGCTTTTCCTTTCATCACTTTTTTTTTTTAAAAACTTAAAATATGAAACTGCAACTGTTTCGACCCAAATGTATCAACAAGTTTGATTTATTGCCAGTCAGCAGAATCAATCTGTATAACCTTTGGTTCTGCCTTAAAAACGGCAAAATGGGCATAGTAAATCATGGGGAAATTGAAAAATGTATTCTTTTTGTGACGCTGCTGGATGCTATTGTGCTGCACTAAAAGGTCTTTATGTATTTAAGATTCATACAGTGTTTAATTCATGCAAATTCATTTAGTATTTGGTACTTTAATTGATGATTCTTGTCTAATAAAACAATGACCCCTTCCTACATTCCTCTGCCACAGTCTCCACTTTTGGTGCCACATGCGTGACACTGACACCAGCAGGGACTAGTGGAGAGAGAACATGTGGAGATTTGGGAAAAAAGATCCTTGAGAACTTAATGACTAGCCTTATGTTATATTTGTGTTATTTAAACATAATCTGTTCTAAAATCTTTACTTCTATGTGGTGTAAAATAAACAAATTTAAAAGATAACGCACTATTTCTTTAGCATATTCATCGAAAAAGAGGACCTTGTGAGTTCTCTTTTTGCAGCAAGAAGCAAAAACGTTTGGTGCAAATTTGCATTACTTGACATTGTTTGTCCTGTAATTTGACCCTTGCACAGGGGCACATTGCAGCGTTGATGCTGAAACGATATATTGTGCAGCTTTAATGCAAACACCCCTGTGTATTGCCATGACATTGAATAGCAGTACAAAGTACACCCTGCAAAATGATAAACTGTACATTTTATCGCACAGGATTGATAGCTCTTGTATGAGACTGCATTGTGTTCAAAGAGGTGTGCATACTTAAAGTCAGCAACTGAGCAAATGCTACCACAAGGCCATTTATCTGAATATTTCAAAAAATATTCTGAGTTCAGAGTCACCTAATGCCCAAATCTGAGCGCCCTTGTTTATCCCAGCTTCACCTCACTATTATCTATATAAAAATCATGAATCCTAATGCACACAAATCTGTTCAGGAGAGCTCACATAATGTCCACTGAAGCTCAGAACGGGTGAGAGGGAAACTAAGAGGAGAGGACAGATAGGAAGAAAAGAATAACCTTGAAGGAACAGGTCAATTATCAGCTGGCATCTCAGCATTGAGCTACTAACCCACAGTTGCTCCTGTTTTGCCTGACTGGCAGCTGTGGGTTCAGTTCCTGGTGTTACAATAACTGGACACTCCTAAGTTGACTTAGTAAATAAAGTCATTTGAGGGGATAAATTATAATTGAACATTATGCATCGTAATTAATGTGACAATAAATAAGTTAAGAATAATAAAAGTGTGATTTTCTGGAAAGATCACTCCTGTCAGTAAGGGTATGTCTAATATTTGAACTGACCACAGCAGCACACACACCGTACACCGTACCCCAGACAGCTTAGTGTTTGAAAAGTCTTGATTTTGAAGAGCATTTCTTTGAACCCAAAGCATCCTCTCACATAATTTATTCTCACTTTAATATTGAGAGACATGAAAGTGATGTTTGAAATTACAGTGTTCTTTCCTCTTTATGCATCTCCCATCTGAACATCCCTCACTTTTGACCAGCTAAGATCACATTTTACAAGTCTAAAAAGATGATGGCACATTTGACTAAGCAGCCAAGTCTGATTGTAACACTTCAGGAGCTGGAAAGAGTACAAAGGCTACGGAGAGCAACTGATGGAAGTTGTCACATGAAGGAAAATACTTTAAACAGTGATAGAATATGACTAGTTGGCCTTTTGCCTGTAGATGATAATATCTCACTCTCAGTACTCATTTAAGCAGATATGCATCTGCATTGTTGGCTTCTTTGTCTCTGTCTACTTCTTCAAAACTTAAATCATGTCAAGTAGGCTTCAAGGTCTTTGGGTCCTTATTTAATTGCGGCTTCATTTCTTTCTTGAACACAGCTGAATTACTGACGTTCAAATCCCTTGCAAAGAAAGTTTAAATAAATCAGCGACTGAACCATTATTCTGGAAAATTATTCTCCATTTAAAGGTTACATGCTAAAGTAAATTTTGCAAACTAAATGCATGATGTGCAGCGACAGAAAGGCAGATACTAACACCGGTATTGTAAAGGTACTATATGTGAGCCACTTTTAATTGAGTTCCTTTCCTCACCAGATGTTATACGTCCCAAAGTACCAAAAGCTGAACCTACATAAACTCCTAAAAACATAACCCTTCTACTCGTCCAGAAACGGTTTCTTCCTGCTTAAAAGATGTTTTTTTTTTTTTTTTAATTATTATCTATATTGAGCGACTCAAAGTTTTAAAGATTCTCGTGATAAAAATCTCTGGGTTCCTTTTGCAGCCCAAAAAATCTGAGCTTTAAAGACATGTCCAAGAACTGAGATTAGGACGGATCTTTTTCAGCTGGTCTTGGATGAGCATGTGCTTAGTTTGTTGCACATGAATGTGTATGAGCAAACAGCAGCTTTCCATTGTGGGTGATTTGTGTTCTCATCTTGTGAAAATCGGCCTGCATTGTGTATTGAAATACATTTCATTTGGTCTGGTAATCATTTCTACAAAGCGGCTTTAACTTGTGCTTGGCTTTTTGCTTTCTTCGTGAGGTGGAGGATCAAGCTTTGTGCTCTTAATCTGTTTTGTGTGGCGAAAACGACTCAGCCGAAACGAATTTAGATGTTACCAACACTAAGAAGTGGCGGTGTGGTTGCTGTTCCAGCAATAAGGATAAAATGATCTTACATCATCAGTGACAGTGAAATCATTCATTGCACAGCTGAGAACATACCTGCTATTAAAGCACTTTCAAATTATACAAGTCACCAGAGTTTGACTTGAAAATTCTGTAATTCATGAGTTAATGATTGTTTTTCAAATGAATCAACGCTGACTTCTGTAAAGCTGCTCCAGCAAATTGTCCAAAAGAATAAGTTATGTAAACTTGTGTCGTATTTTCATTGACAATGATTGAGTAATAGACACGTAGAAATCACCAGTGCACTGTGCCTCTGTGTTTTATTATCATGTAATTCTGATAATTGAATTATCAGAAATGTATTCATTTATTAAAGAGGGAATTGTCTAAGCCTATACCGCTACTCCTCTGCTCTCTCCAGTGATTTATGCTGGCCTTAAATAAACTGCATTACCCAGGAGGCACTGCATCGCCCCATTTACCAGCTACAAACTAAGTAACCTTAGATAGATGTGCAGTCCTCGTGTTTTCATCACCATCCAGCGGAGTTGTCTGTGTCAGTTTGATGACTTTATTGGGCCCCATGCCCAACCTAATGTAGAAAGCCTGAGGGCCAAACCTGACAAAGAACATGGCGATGCAGAGGTGATTCGGTTGTCCAACGTAGTTAAAGTAAAGGGATGAAAAATGTAACGATGTGCTGATGCTGGCACATAGTTGTATCACAGCATGTGAATAAGAAGAGCACTGGCACATCTTACCCCGCTTGAAGCAGTGCTGATTATCCCCTCCCATTTCTGGCTTCTGTGGGGAATTCATTGAACTTTAAGAACCGTCATTTGGTTCAAACTCATCAATTCAAAGTAAGAAGCAGTTTAATACTGTGAGGGTGAAGTACCCGGATAACATCTTTATTCTTTATATCCTGTGTCAGTAATGCAAGAAAAAACCAAGTATGTGACACTGTGCTGTCCTCAAATGATTTCAGATTATTTAGAAAGCTCAAAGTAGTATTTCTCAGTTGAGTCAGGAAATTCCCTGGCAGGCAGCAGCTGTGCGTTTTTCTTTTTTCATTCCATTCACTTACTTTTAACAAATTCTGCAGTCCATTTAGATTTGTAAAGGAAACTCTATTCTGATCAGTAAGCTACTGCTGCTGGTAACGTTACTACTGCCTGCCATATCTATCTGGCTTACAACCTTTGTGAACCAGACGTTTCTGTCCTGAGAGGAAACATCTGGTAGCTCGGGACTCCTGAGTAAAGGTTAGGACCGTTCGGTCAGGGAAAGCGACCTGTGGCATGTCTCAGAGCATCAATTCATAATCTATTTTGCCACGGTGCTGCACATTTACATGATGGCTATTGTTTCTTCAGCTTTGTTACTACAGTTTCTCCATCAGGATTCCATAGATATATCACATAACTATATGCAGAAAAATACAAAATCCTGGATTTGTGAGGATTGTATAATTTCAAGATGAATGGTCTCATGTAATTAACTCTACAGGGCTTTTTGAATAGAGAAACATCCTACTATTGTCTTGTGTATTCTGGGAAACAGATCACACTTGACTTTAATAAATGTTCTTTACATCCATTTATTCATTGACCAATAGACTATATATTATGCTCAAACTCCATACTTAAACTTGTCAATTCCTTAGCCTTGCACTAATAAGACTAGTTTAGAATATGAATAAGGTGGCTTAAA
>KV751315.1:17583369-17617976 GCA_001698575.1 Mola mola | reverse complement strand
AATTGCAGCTTTGGTAATGTTAATATGACATCTTTAATTGGCAATGGGACGGGGTTTTCATAAAAAATTAAAGAAGATGTATAAACACCTAAAATTTGGGTAGTTGTTTCTGTCACACGGCCCTCATGATAAAGGTCCTAGTTGTCACTCCGTGTACACCGCTAAGATCCGAACACATCTATCAGTTCTGTCCTATCATGGATCAGTAAAGAGATGAAATACTGTAAATGGAACTAAATACCATTTAATAGCAGAACGGCCTCCTCCAGCGATCAAAAACAAGAAATCAAAGCAGTTCTTCACATATGAATATTTGGCCTTTGGCTGCTTTTTTGATTGGTTGTTTTTGGAGGCACATGCTCTAAGCATGTGTTATCAATCATATACCCAATAATGCAACTAGTTTTCTGCACGGGAGGACATTTAAGTAAAACAAATGAATAACCATGCTGTTCCACTTTATTCACTATCTCTATTGAAAAAAATCAGATCACCCAGACTGAGATGGTTGAAGTCAAATACATGCTGCACTCAGTACGTTCTGGCTGTCAGCGTGCATGCTTCAGCCAATCAGACGCACTTCACAAACAGGGCGAGCAGGTTCAACGGGGAGGGAGAGGCAGCAGGTCTGTGATGTGGATGTGCTCTGGCTGCCAGCGCACATATAAATGTAGGCTGAGGATGTCTCCTCACCTGTGCACGTCCACCGTCCCTCCCTGGTGTCCACTCACCTCTTTTTGTCTGCTTTTATGTGATGCAGAGCAATTTTGCTTTTCTCTCACAGGGAGGATTAATGGAGCAGTCATACGGACTGACTAGTGCATACAAAACTGTAACTCCTGAACTCCTGTCCTCCCTGAAATAACACTTTGACTGTTTTTGTGCACTGTTAAAGGGTCAACTTATAAACAGATATTTCATAGTCTCTCTTTTACCTGTTTTGACCAAACTCAATTGCCACTGACTGTCCAATATATTTTGAATACATTTGTTCTGACATTTTTTTTAATGACCCGGATTTTCCAATCGGTAGATGTTTCCAGTTCAAGATGAAACCGTCTCATGTACTGTTGGCTGTTTGAACTTGGATAATTAGAAACCCCCTAATAGGCTGCTATGCTATACTTTTGGGATTACATTTTAGATGTAGAACTGGATGGTGTGACTTTTGCTTGAACCAGTTATAGACACTGAAAATGAAAGAGCAAATAATCCATTTCTGAACTAGAAGACTAGAAGATATAATTTATGCAGTGACAGAAAGAGATTCTGGTTACATGTTGCAATGACCCAAAGCTCAAAGCTCCATATGATCAAAGTTATGTTTTTCATAATGAGCATAGAATTTCTTGAGTTGCTGTGACCTTGACAAAAAAAAGGATCAGTTATGCTTTGGTTCAAATGGACACTTGTGTCATACCTGAATAAATTCTCTCAAATTGTTTCTGAAATATTGTGTTTATGAGAGGAGGACAGAATTGTGGTCACCTTGACCATCAAAATCTAATCAGTTCATCCCTGGGTCAAAGAGAACATCAGTGCCAAAATTTGAAGAATTTCTATCAAGTTCTTCTTGAGAAATTATTTTTAAAGGATTCAAATGGATGGATCGAAAAGCCAGAAACGTAATGTTCTTTGTTTGTTTCTTTAATTGCTAGTGCATAAAAAAAAAAAAAAAGAATTTGGCCTGCACCAAAGGTAAACAGACACAACTGCAGAGTCTGTTGAATAAAGTGGAGCATTTAACAATTTGGGATTTTTATGTTTTATTTCTGTCCAGAGGAGATGGTGTAGACCAAAACAGAACTTTAAAAAAGTTAGATTACTGGATTTAGTGCATCTGCCAGGTCGATGCGAGCATGTCTACAAAAGAATGCTAATACTGCCCTGTGTCTGCTGGAGGAATAAGTAGGCAAATTTGCATTTAGAGCAATTGCACTGCCCCCTCCACATGCGTGCAAGCTTAAAAATAGTCTAAAGAAAAAATAAAATCTTTACTAAATGCAGAATATTGTCACATATAGTAAATTAACTAAGTTGCCACGGAGTTAGTTCAACACTAAAGAGTGAGGAATAAGTATCAAAAACAGAAAACCCGACTACGTTATAATCTCAAAGAAAAAAACAAACCAACATTAACTTCGCAAAATATTAGTGCCAAAGATGCACTTGTTGATGTATTTGAGACACTGCTGAAATTTAAAAGTTTGGTGATTATTCTCACAAGGATGAATCATTGTAGCACAATACATGATTATTTAGAAAGCGTTATAGAGAGCTGTTAAACTGAACCAAGCTCATAAAATATAATTTGAATTAAAAATTCCACCCATGCAAGATTCAAACCATCATGAACAATTAGGCAGAGATGCTGCTGTGATTCTTGGTACTGAGCTGAGGGGACAGCTGACATGCTTTATTCAGAGTGAATAATGACTCAATGCTTTGGCAATTGTGAGAACTCAGCACAATTAGAGATTCAGATATTTGCATTATCATTAAACAATCCGCTACATGCGTAGCCTCTTATATGATTAATTCTGGTATGAGCAAGTTTCTAAAAAGCTCCATTTAACTGAGCCAAATAGAATTAATCTGTTTACATTTAATGTTATGGCCTGAGCCACAGAAAAACAAACATAACAATGTCAAATAATAGAAAAATCTGAATTTCCTTCTATGAGTTGGAGTTTTAAAGTTAGCGTTTTGTTTATTTAACCTTAAATGTTTTTTTTCCTTTATAAGGAGCCCCAGGGTGCAATTTTTGAAGCCAACTACACATGGCACAGATGGGTGTCTGGGGACACGAAAGCACCCCGGGAAGAAGATAAACAAGATATATATTCTCATAAATAGACGACGCAGATGCTTGTCAAGTACACAAAACCCTTTGAGGTGAATTTGTCCTTCAGCATGGCGTTCAGTGTAGTTTGCTAAAACGTTAGACCTCATGTCACATTTTTACCGCCTGTGTACAGAAGATAAAAGAAAGAGACACGGATAGATAGCAGGGCATAGGAGGTTTATAGTGAAGCAAAAACAGTTGGTAAAACATTATATGACAGGTAGAAATAAAGATAAATGATCCAAGGTTCTGTCCAAAATAAAAATTTGCAACCAATTTTTCTTAACTTGCAGTTGATGGCAATGATTTTTCAGTTGGTCACCATAGAATCATTGTGTAATTTCAAAAAAAGAGAAGTAGAAGACAGTAGAAGTAGAAAGTACAAGTGCTCAGATCAGGGGATCAGCAGTTTGACCCCTGAACCCCAAATTGCCCCTGATGGCCCCAAACAAGCAGGTGGCACTTTAGATGATAGTGTGAATCAACAAACGTGCTATTAAGTGCTTTAAGGAGTGAGTAGACTCCAAATGTGCTATATAATTGCAAGCCTATTTACCATAAAGCATCTACAGTGACCAGCTACAACATGAAAACCATCTGCGGGCACACTGTAGGTCTGACTCATGTCTCCAAAACAGCTCTGGCCTGTCAGGACATGGACACAAGGGGACATTGGAAGTGGGCCTGTTAGGTCTAAGTCGGAAATGGGGCCATGGTTCAATCAACGAGTGCTCAATTAGGATGGAATTTGGGGAGTTAGCAGGTGAGCTGTGTCGTTCCTGAATGATATTTCTGGCACATTATCCTGCTGGGGGAGGTCCACTGTTGGAGGTGGGTGAAACGTATCAAAGTAACGTCCATGTGAGAACCAAAAAGACCCAAAGTTTCCAGTCTGCCTTGTAACAACGTTTCTCACTTTGCAAGTCAGTGGTTTTAATCATGTGGCAGATTGGTGAATGCTGCAGGTGAGATGCCCAAACTTCTACTGGTGTTCAAGACGAACTTTCAAACCAGATAGATCTCTTTTGGAAGACTTCACTTTACATGTGGATTTAAAGTCCTGTGATAACATCTTCTGGCCTCACTGAAGACACAGAGGGAAACCATCTGAAGTGCTGCTGTGTCCTGCAACTGTGTCCTGAGGTTTTCAGCGTTCAACCCTGACATCATGAGCAGCTTTGAGGATGGCTGCGTATCGAGCTATCTAGGAGACTGAATCTGTTTCCTGTGCCAACTGATGTAGAGCAGCAGCGGGAATGTCAGGCAGTACTGGTCGCTGTGTCTGTTTGTGGGTGGTACTAAAGATCTGTGTGTGTGCTGCTCAAGCAAGGGCCTGTCGAACCTGCATGCGTGTGTATTGATGGTGGCTGTAATGTGTGTAGTGGGAGGGAGAATTCAGGTTTAGACTGTGGGTGAGAAGCCAGTGCATGACTGCATCATTGTGTGGACTTTACAGTTCAGTGAAGGGGAGTTTTGATATGGTCTTCCTCTTGGTAGAGTGTTCCTTTAAGCCAGAGCTTTGCCCAGGGAACACTCACAAAGGAGTCTTCTGCTGCAGCTGGGAGAATCCTGCTACGTGATCTAAAACCAATTTCACTATTTGAATAAGCTAACACTTATTTCCTTATCTTCCTTTTGCAGTCCAAAAAAATCCAGGCTCAACTCAAAGAACTGCGGTATGGGAAAAAGGATTTAATTTTTAAGGTAAGTTCAAACTGCTGGGGGGGGGGGTGCCTGTAGTGTAGAGACGTAAACAAGCCAGGCCACCTTGATCCCATCACCGGTGGTGCTCCAATTACTTTAATCTGCAATTACAAAGTTCCTCCCAGGCAGAGGCCTGCAAACTCAATTGTCCAGCCCTTTGTCCATCTGTTGTCCTCTGTTTTCCCCTCTGCAACATCCAATCTATCCTTCTCAATCATGGGAGAAGTACAGTATGTGAATAAAGGATGAAGACAGCAGTGAATGAAGTTGATGCGAAATGATTAGATTATTAGATCGTATAAAGAATTTTTCACGTTACAAATTACAGATGACACCATGTACTACTGCAATTTACAATTCATTTTTCTCTGCCACGCGTACTTCCTCATCCAGCACGGAATGATCCAAAACATGGACTAAACGTTCCTGGATCCGAGCGCATTTACTAGTACACCGGCTGACCTTTTGAGCCTTGTTTGCAGTGTCAAAATGTCAGTCGACATCTCTGCCACAGTCCCTCAGGATGCAATTCCTTAAATGTATGTTTTTATTTTTCAGACGCATCATTTTTAAAAGCTAGACTGAATTTTATGCTTCCCAACGCCAGAATACATTGTCCCTGGATGTCCTGTACCAGTTCTATTATTTCCCTCTGTGAATGATGGATGCATTGACTGGTTTGCCTGAAGTCACTGCTCCTAAATCACTGTCTCTAAATTGCACCAGTCACTCACACAACAAACCCTTATTGTTCAATGTCACCTAGCATTTCACGTGGACCTTTAACACATTAAAATCTGTATTTACTAATAGTTACATGGGGGAAAAAAAAGGGTAATTTGATCATACTCTCTGTCTTGCAAAAAAGAATGAGCCTTTTGGATATGATACAAATTTTGCTTTTCATTCAACGGAAAGGTCAGCAGAAATTGCGTCATGTTCCTCTGACCTCCCCCTCCGGCTTTTCCTGAAAACGTATCTGTATTCCATATACGCTGTAGTCAAGAGCCCCGCTGGGAATGAGAGCGTAGGAAGTACAAAAGAGTCACTCAAGATGCGTAAATGTCATCAGCTTCTTAGGGGGGATGTCAGTCAAGGCACCTACCAGAAGGCCATGAATTGGTTTTGTCACAGGACAGGAAAACAACATTGTGACTGGGGACAGGGCAAAAATTAAAAAAAAAAACCCTCTGAAATTAATTACTTTATCTCGAGAAGCATTCAGTCTCCCTTGAAACTGACAGTAAGGGAATAAAAGGAGATTTATGTAACCATAAAACCAGAAAAGGTAGGCTATAATTCTAACTCAAAAGGTAAGGACATACAACAAAAGGGATCAAGAACCAGAGTTTTCAGTGTGTTCTCCATTGGAGAATTTTAGATTACATATTTAAATCTTAACAAGAGAGCCCACCCAGTGAATGTAAAATAACCAGTCCTGTACTTGACTGTAAAGTCAGCACACAGACAGGCAGGTTCCTGTATGTTTGCTAAACCATAACATTAAAGCCTCTGGAGGAACTCAAGGTGCCTTCCTTGCATTTCCCTACGAGACAATATTTCGGCAAGCCCTTACAACTCTGTCTCTCTCCATCAGTCCATTTTGAAATAAACCCCCAGTGCTGTTTCTCAGAACTGACAAGAAAAAAATGGCGGCTTGACTTAGGTTGATGCCTCATCTAGCAGATTGGCTACTACCCTACTGACCCCACACCTCTATAATGGACTCCGCGGTAAATATGGAGCTTAAGACTTGGAGGCACTAACCCTGAAAGTCAGCATTTATGGGTCAGTGGCCGTGTGCCTGAATCCCTCAGAGGAATATCCGCTGATGATGCTCTGTGTAATGGATGTAATGGCTCGTTACTGTAATGCTGGACGGTCGCAGGCACGCAGATAGATAGACAAACTAAGAGCACACTGCCTTTTTTTTTTTCTTTCTGCCCAGGCTTATTATTATTCAGTATTACACCTTCTGAGACTCAGCACTTGGTGTTGTTGTGCAGTAACATAAACATGCAGCTTAAATGCAACATTTTGTAGTAAGGCTGTAATGGAAATTTAAATTCATTCTTTTGGTAAATGGTAAAATGTTACAGAATCCCTTCCCAGTGCATCATTTCAAATAGCCAATAGTTTTTCAACAGTCTCTGCAACAGTTTTATTTCAGGACCATTCAGTTTCCCCATTTGAAAATAATTTTCAGACACATATCAGCGAATACTTGTGAACTATTTTTGCCTCAATGATATACACAAGTCCATGATTAAAGATTAAACTTTTGGTTTCCCCTCTTGAGCGCAGCATGACATGTGATTATTGTAGGCAGGCAGATCAGACTTTTTGAAATCCCAGAGTGGTGAATATCACCCTGTCCTTGACTGTCACAGCTTGTATCATCTGCACCAAAGAGCAGTGGAAGTGACGGACATTTTCATCACTAAAACTTCCACTTTGCTGGCAGAAATCAAGATGATAAGGAGATAATAATCTGCAAACACTGTGTTGGAAAAACTCGTTGTGGTAGTACATAAGTGTATAAAACTCCACAAAAACCATCCATCTGCCTCTTTTACTTTGTCACCCTTGCACACTGTTTATTTTCCAGAGACTGTGGATGCTGTTTGTTGTGTTAGCTGACATTGTGTGAGCCCATGCAGTTGATCTTATAAAGAGGCCAGTAAAACACCCAGTAAAAGTTCATCAGCTTTCCACAGACTGCATGCAAATTACCCCAATACAAGCTTCTTTTCTTCTTACTGATGCATATATCAATAATAAAAAAGCCCCTCGGAGGGAAATCTGTTGATCTAACATGGAGTTGCATTGGCTCAAAAGCTTTTGTTGTTGAGTGTGTTCAGCTTAGGGACTAACTTCTAGCAATGATGCTCATTAAAGGGTGTCTGCTCTTATAACAATCAAGATTAAATCTTTCTTCTCTCTGTAAGGCAGGTGAGATCTTTATGTTAATGTGGCTTTGAATGAATTTATGCTTAACTGATCCATTGCACCCTCCGGATTCTGCACTTGTCTTTGTTCCACGAACCAGCACATTTAAGCATTTAGAGTGCTAAAAGTATTTAATACAATCAGCAATCAGCTTGCGTGTGTGTGTGTGTGTGTGTGTGTGTGTGTGTGTGTGTGTCATTATACAGATTCGGAAAAGTCAGAATAGAAATGTTGCTCATTAGAAGAATAAAGAGGAGTCTCAATTCTTTGTGCTATTGATTTGGGTTATTGATAGTGCTGGGCAGACGAGTTGGGGATGGAGAAATGCTTTGTTTGCACAGAACAAAGATTCAAAAGTGATGTCTTCCTGCAGGGGCAGCAGCTAATGGACTTGGAGCACAAGTTAACTGTGGCGAAGGAAGAATTGGAGAAGACTGCACTGGATAAGGTGAATAACAATGGGTTAGAATCATAAAGTCATGAACATGTTAATAGTAACAATCCAATTATACAGTATACAGTACATTGTTCTTATATATGCCATGAGTACTTTTACTGTTGCTTTTTTATTTCTATTTTTGTGCTAAATTTTTGTCGTTTTTCTAAATAATTTGAATGCATGAGTACTGTACTTTAACCTCTATGCCTCTGTAACATTTATTTATTTAGGAACACAATTAATTAAATGATACAAACTCTAAAGTGTGTATCATTTAATTAATTGTGCTCCTCTGATATGATCCATTAAGCCTGTGTCAAACACTGATTATAGACATGGCATCTGAATGATCCATTAAATCATTTGTGCTATCTGTAAAAATAAGTGTTTTAGAAATTAAAGTTTAAACTTAAAATAATGTGAAGCAAGTAACTTCATGGCAAGTTTGTCAGTTCGGGTTATGCAGCTTGAGTACGTGTGTCAGCTGTGATTTAAGACTTGCGTTATGTTGACCCGTGGTTATCGGCACACTATCACTGGGCGAAGGTCAGATGGGTTAAAAAATGCATGTCGAGAAAAGTCCTGATAGGGATAACAGGTAATTCTGGTGTTCTGCTCAGGTGATTTGACATCGTAAAATAATTAAACCAGCCATTCCTTCATTATTAATATTGATTAAAAGTAAATTATCTTTTAAACATTACCTGTTTTTATTACCCTGGCAGGTTCGGCTTCATGTCCTGCCTCACATTGCCTTGTAGCTCTTCTAAAGTCACTTAATTGCATGTCTCCCCCACGGCTATAGTGTTCAAGTATATTTCTAATGTGAATGCGGAGGAAGGAAGGATTCAAGCATTCATGAATCGTCTTGTGTGTGTGTGTGTGTGTGCAATCCTGTTTGGGAACAGGAGTCTCAGATGAAGGCATTGAAGGACACAGTTCACATCTGCTTCTCAGCTGTCCTGCACAACCAGCCCAGCAGCAGTCACAGATTCCCCACCTCCCCCGCCCACTTGTTCAGATACTCATCGCTCATCAACAGCTCCAGAGTCACCTTTCAGCAGCCACATGCCAAGGTAATTCAGTATTCTACCCAGTTCAGTGTGGTTTAATGTTTATCTCAAAAGAAAGCCTTGGTTGTTGTGAAATAAATATATGAATAAGTGACACAAAAATTTTAATTTCTAATTTTTTATCATTTTGCCTCTTTACACGACCACAATGGATTAGAAATAAAACAGTTCAGATGTGATTGAAGTTCAGACTTAAAGCTTTAACATAAGGTTTCACAAAAATATGGCATTTACCCTTTAGGAACTGCAGCACTTTTATGAAGAGTACCTCAATTTTCATGTATGTGGACAAACTAACATTATTGTAAATATAACCATAGTTTTTAATACTTGGATCAGTCAGTGACTGCCTGAAGTCTGGAGGCCATGGACATCACCAAAATTCTTCCAGTTTCCTCCCCGGAGATGCTTTGTCAGGCCTTCACTGCAGCCACCTTCATTTGCTGCTTGTTTGTGGGTCTTTCTGCTTTCAGTTTTGTCTTCTGATACTGAAAAGCGTTTCTGTGGGGTTGGGACCAGGTGACTGACTTGGCCATTTCTTAACCTTCAAAAAGTCTTGAGTTGCTTTCACAGTATGTTAAGGGTCATTATCCCTCTGCACTGTGAGGCACTGTCCTGTCAGTGTTTTAGCAATAGGCTGAATGTGAGCGGAGAGTAGAGCCCTATACACCTTAGAATTCATCCTGATACTTCTGTCATTAGTCACATCATCAATAAACACCTGTGAGCCTGCCTCACTGGCAGCCATAACACTACCACCTACCATGTTTGACACATGATGTGGTGCTTTGGATCATGAGCTGCTCCTTTCCTTCTCCACACTCTTCTCTTACCATCATTCTGATACAAGTTGATGTTGGTCTAATCTGTCCAAAAGAATCTCATCCAGAACGTGGAAGCTTTTTTTTTGAGGTTTTCTGGAAGATTCTTATCTGGCCTTCCTGTTCTTGAATGTAGCCAGTTGTTTGCACCTTGTTGTAAATTCTCTGTATTTACATTCATGAAGGCATCTCCTGATCGCAGCATTTGATAGTGATCTGCCTACCTCCTCCAGAGTTTTCTTGACTTATCTTGATGTTGTGAAGTGTTTATTTTTATTTTTTTTTCAATCACCAAGGACACCAGTGTAATGATTATATTAATGTATGTGTTACGCATACATAAATATAACTATACATTAAATTATTGAAGGTGTCTCTTTTGTAACATTATACTTTTACATTGTTTGTGCTAATAAGATTATAGACCTTTGTTTATTTTTCTTAGGTAATTCTATTTTGTCAAAGAGAAGACATCAAGCTATAGTATATTACCATTGCTACATACATTTAACAACATAATGGCACTATTGAAATACTTAATATACTTATATACTTATTAAAACTTGTCATTATTGTAATCAATAGCTATAATCAGCATATTCAGAGAAACATGTTGTGGCATTGACACGTGCCATGGTGGTAATCATGGTTGATTGCAATGTCCAATGTCTTCAGTGTCTTTATGTTTTTTTTAAGTGAAGAAGCCATATTCACAAAGGCCTTGAATAAACGCTGAGTATTACATAAAGCTTGACCAATGGGACCAATTTTTTTCACAGTGGACACTTTGACTTGTCATAGCAGGAAAAACGCAGGTTTCATTAATACAATTAACAATGGCTCTACTCTATTTAAGTGTATCGTGTCGGAGAGCCGCCATGATAACTGGTGGTACTCTGGAACAGACAGAACTTAATGGAAGTGGCAGCACTTATTAATTACACCTGACATGTCAAAGTGTCTGCTGTAAAAAGTCCTTTAACACTGACTCGGCCTTACAATAACTGCTCAGTGTGACTCTCAGTGACCTGGATTTAAACACAGAAGTTGAAATGTCTCAGGGTGAGAGTGAGTTTGTTTTCTAAAGTCAAAATGGAAACTATGTTGGATCTTGGGATTTGTGACTGCATGGTGGAATACAATTTTATCTCTGACTTTGCAGATGAGATAATATTTTTTGTTGGTTTTGTTTTGTTTTTTCTCTTTCTTTGTAAATACTTTGTGAAATTCTTTCACATTGCAGCTCTTTGCTTGGCTACATCATGTAATATAATTGCATAAAATATAACATTAGAGCCACATAATGCGCTGTCTGCTATTTGAAATTAAGTGGATAGTTACCTCCATTTCAAGTGGCTATTTGTCAGACTTATGCCTTCACTGTCACTGTCCAGATAAATATCCCAGGAAATATTTTTTTTTTTACCAAATATAACAGTTGAGCAAAGACAGAAATTGTTAAAAAAAAATTAACATTTCTAAGCGTTTTATGTCAGTTTATATGTTAGAGTGTATGTTGTGGTAGCTTTGGAAGTAAAGCCCAGTTAGGTTTGGGCACTATGGTTGTTGAAATGATTAACTCAGTGTGACTCAGCCTTTGTTTGGAGCTACTCAAAGTCAAGGTCATAGTAGAATCGTCTAAGGGCTCAGGATTTAATCCCTCTTAGTAGTGAAAAAAAAGATGACTGGCAGGAGTGTTCCTTGTAAAAATGGAATAATGCCCTCAGTGTAGATAATGCTTCTTGTTTTGCTTGAGAAACATTTTGATATTTTAGGAGTAATATCAAGTGTTTATGCACTCAATCCATTTTGATTCCACAAAAACATCCAATTCTGACTGATTCAGAATAGTATCTATGTAAGTGACTCTCCTAAAAAAAAAAGTAGAAACTGAAAAACAGCAGAATTTACACAAAACTTTTGTTACTCGAAAATACACTTCATAGACCTTAGCATGGTTATTTTTCCCTCCCACCAAGCAGTCATGTCAACCTCAATCAGAGATTCAGTTCGTTCTGATTTCCGAAAAGCAGTCGCTGCAGTCACTTTGAAATCATCAAGTCAGTCACAGCATCGCAGTGCCTTATCTGCCGTGATCCTGGTGAGCATCTCCGTCTTCAAGAGGCTTTTCTCCCCTCAAAGCAGTCACAACTTCGTCTCTCTCATGGGTGTCGAAAAAATTTGACATGCCACTTAGGGGACTTTTTTTGGGGGGGGTTTTCTTTATTCGTCATCACGCTTCAATGCCACCATCCACCCTTAGTCTCACTACTGTCCCTCTGCTGCAGCGATATACAAGACAATATTGCGTAATTGACATCTTCTGTCCACATCCCTGTCACAGGTAGGAGCAAAACAGGATGATCCCATTATGACAAATGTATATTTCCCCCATCATCTTCCTTTCATTGCTGCGAGCCACATAAATGCAAGCACATGGGCAAAATCTCAAGAAGGAGAAGACAGGTGAAAGAAACTCAACATGGGTGTGCGTTGATTTTTCCATGCAAATGCAGTTTTTACCTCCCACCTCATTAGCATACAAATAGCAGCAGCTCACTTGTGAGAGGCTGGCGAGCTCCATTATCTCCTGTAGCCACTGTACATGTTGACAGGCTGAATGCTGAGGTGCTCCATCTGTCCACTCTGCCTGCGCGTGTGAACGCGGGGTCATATCTCATTTGAATCACTGCCTTAATTTATTGCAAATTAAGTCGTTGAAAACACAACACACAATGGCATTCACTGGCCGTGGAAAAGAGAAACAACCAGCCCACAGCTGAAATGTTAGGTAACAAGTCACTGAGAGAGGCAAATGTCAAGATCCAGGCTCTCTGACAGCCACGTGGTGCTCCTCATTATTCTCCTTAACAGCAGGAAAGCACTCAGTCGAGTAATTATTACATTTTTTTTCATCTTAGTTTCTCTTGTGTAGCTTTGAATATTTCAGAAAATGCATGGCTAATCATACCCTCATGATTGTTGGTAATCAAAAAGCAATTATTTTGCACGCAGCAGGGTTTGACAATCACTGCCGTCAATGGAAAAGCATGTCTCGAAGCTTAAGGTTTATGGAGGAAGCCTTTGTCCTCTAACCGAGTGACAAAACATACGTTTGGATTTTAAGGCCGCAAACTAAAATGCGCTTATTGATTTTAAAATCCAAAGACGGTAAAATGTAAGTGCTTTTCAAGCACTCATTAATGCCACTCTGAGGCTCACGCTCGTAGTTTGACTTACTATAATGGGCCTTAAGCTCTGAATAGGGCTGCAGATAAGTCGCTTCAAGACTTTGCCTCACACACACACACACACACAAAGCTCTTCTTGCTGGTGAAAGATTCATTAGTGTGAGCATGCAGAGATCAGCAAGATTGGAGTGGAAGTTGCTTCATGTTTAAGAGTCTTGGGGGATGAGCCAAGTCTTGTGGTCCGATAGCATGGAGTTTTCATCAGAGAAATGGGAGATGATGTCTTAGATGCTCGCAGCACGGTGCTGGAGGAGAAATGGGGCATTTCCTCACCCTGGTCTCAGCACCTACGATTTACTTTAGTGATCGTTTCCTTGTGTATAAAAATAGATGTGATTTTCATCAGTGCAACACAACGTGATGGTTGTAGATAGTTGGTGCTAAAGTGCTATGAAGATATTTATCAGGAAAAAACATTTGCATCATGCAACAAAGTTTAAAAAAAACAAAAAACAAAAACATTGTCTGAAGCAAGCTTTAATATTGGTTTATAATAAAGCTAATTTTAGATAATTAACTTGAATAATTTGTACAATGTTGGGTTTCAGATAGGAAAATGTTTTCATTTCAGGAAGTATCTTATTGACATGATCATAGTTTTCATTTTCTTTTTTTTTTTTTAAATAAACGTTATTTAAAATGGAATATTCCCAAGCATTAACTCTTTGCAGTTCAAGCACTTTCTCCATTTTCTCTCGGACGACATGTGACCTAAAGGAGAAAGAGGACTTCTTGCTTTCATTGTTGCTCTGTAAAATTTAGCAGTTTTGACAAATGCTGCAAAAACTTAAGAAATAATGCATGAAATACATCATGGGTGACTAACAATCATCAGCATCTGAACCGTGAACTTACCGTCATGATCACGTCGTGATTTGTTTCAGATATTTTAGATTTCTCTCGCCGGCGACTCGCAGCTCAGGCAACAGTTTGTTTTCAGAAAAGAGGAACTCAGGTGGGTCTGTAAACATAGCCTGCTGCTAACATTAGCTATCTAATTTGATGGGATTAATTCATGCCGAAGTTCCCTCCCCCTCCAAGTAGTTAAAAAAAACAGGATGTCCACGGTGGGGTACGATCCAAGACGTGCTACTAAATAAGCTCAGCTTGTTCTCCTGTATTAAGATCAAGATGCCGCCTTCACACAGTTAAAATGTACAACATTACGTAAAACTGTCCAGAAAGTGCTCATGGAAAACTGTGAGCTGTCTGTTTAACCTTATAGCTTCAGAGTTTCAACACAGTTACAGGTTTAATACATACCATACCCTGATTTTTGGGCCTCATTCTCAATACACTGAATACCGACACGCATTTGTATTTGACAACTCAAAAATCAAACCCAACATCTTACAATTTGCTCCTTTAAACTGGCGGGGGGAGGGGAGACGCTCTCTCGACAGCTACAGCATGTGAGAGCTGATCTGCCTGCTGCCGTCGCTGGTGAGAGGAAGGAGAGTTTTTTTCCAGCTGGGTGAGGTAGTTCAAGTTTGCCATCAGGGAGACATTGCGAAGCTGTAGAGGTCACTGCACAAGCTGTGGGACAGCCAAAAGCTTGAACTTGATATCATCATTCATCCTTATGTTCATTTCAGTAATTAGGCAAACATCGCCCAACAACATCCCCATCCCCATCTAAAGCAAATTTCACTGAACCTGCCTAAAAAGATATTGTTTAGACTGACAGAGTAAGAATAGCATGTGACAGTTACAGATTAAGACTGGCTGTGTTCATCCTGCAACAATCTTTCTGTATCTCAAGAGGCCACTTTTGACCCAGTTATGGGAAGTACTGGAACAATTCCTGTGATTTAAGCACTCCAACCACACAAGAGTTTTCCTTTTTTTTCATGCAGACATCACTCCAGGTGGTAGTGATATAGATTGCTTTACTATCTCCAGAGAAATCATTTTCATCTCTGACAGTCCATCTTGTTTTCCTCCCACTTTCTGGACATTGCTTTGGTGATTCTTGCAGCGGGTCACTTCACTGACAGATTATTGTCCGTTACGTGCAGCTCCCTCGGTAGTAAATAAACTGACCTGCCTGACTTTGGCTCACTGTTCACTCAGAGCTGATTAGTGTGCTTTCATACAAATACAAACTGCAATGTTATCCGAAGGTGCAACATGGACCTCAGAGTCAGCCACCTCTTATTTGCCCTTCTTGCTGTCTGTAAGGAAATATTCGTTTCAGACAGAATTTATTTGTAAGACATCAAAGTTGAATTAGTTTAAATGAACAAGCAATGAATACAATTATATGTTTCTAAAAATGTGAGCGAGACCTGTCCGCATGTTACAAACCTAAGAGACACTGATGAGTAAACATGTATTACACTGCCAAACGGTATCAGGATTTTATAGATTGACTCACTGACTCTTATTGATACGACTATAATTTGGTGTAGAAAAATTAAATAATATGCTATTGATTAATTTGCTTTTCGACATATTCACCTTTATCCCAACACCATATTTACATACGTGTCATTTTTCAATGTTTTTTTCCCCCTTGTATTTTATAAGATAACACATAAATAAAAATGTTATTCATGTATTCATGCCATAAAAATTGATAGCCGCGCCTTTAATTTACTGAACGACGGTGCTGACCCAGTCACGTACTGGCACCGATAACAGCAGTTCTCGATACCCATCCACATCTTCCACACATTTTGTCTTGAACCCGAGTTTCAACGCTCTCTCTCTCTCTCTCTCTCTCTTTCTGCAGGACATCGCTAAAGTTCAGAGAATTGTCCCAGCCAGTACATCACCCATGAACACCAGTGTAATGAGTAAAGAGAGTGGCGGAGTGAACGCGTGTCAGATGGAGAAGGTGAGACTTTACAACAAATCAACTGCAAGGACCTTTGACAAATTCACAAATGCTGAGGAACTCAAACAAGTCACATGTTCTCAGAATGTCTTGAGTAGAGTCATTATTTGGGTGGGGGTACTTCACATTTCCATTAGATTTTCAAATTGGAAGGTTTTGCTGCATGATGAAATGGACAAAAATGTAAAACACCAAACTAGAAAAGTGATTAAGGTAAAAGGGAGGACTTAAACGATCAGTCTGTCACGACAAGCTGACTTCTGGCACATTGTGATTGTGATTTATTTATTCATTTGTTTCCACACTTCCTATATTAAATAAAACCTAAGTCAACAAAAAAGAATAGGAAAAAAAATGCATTTATAAAGCAGTTTTACAAATAAATGGCAATATCCAGTACTTACTTCATTATTAAACATTCTTGAGTTGTTAGCATCTCAAATATGAGGCTCCACACTGCTTTTCTTTATGAAATCTTTGGATTTCGAATGTTAGTAATGATAAACCTGAAACTTTAACACATCGCCTGGAGCCATCAAAACTTGTAGTTGCTAATGTGTCGACTAAATCGACTGAATAAACAATCTGACAGAATAATGAATAATAGTTTGTTGCAGCCTAAGATCACTAAATAGTGACAAGAGCAAAACTGTGAGGACAGAATTTGCACATTCACAGCGCCTTCAAAGAGTTCTCCAATCACAACTTCACATGCTCCCCGCAAACACAATTGCACACCGAAGAGCTTCACTGGAGCATTTAAGGGAGCTGAGACCCTCGCTGAAAGCAGTTATAGAGGGAGGACAGAGGACAGAGAGGAACAGTCCTGGAGCTCCACTAGTCAGATTTATGAGGGAAGAACCTCAGAAACGTATTGTCTTAAACCCTGTCGAAACACAAAGGATTCGAAGAAAGCAGAAAATGCAAAGAGACCCCATAACGTCTTGGGACAAAAGGCTATCAAGAACTATTACAGATTTAAGACCAGCAGAGACAAGGGAGTTTGCTGCCCGGAGAGGAATTTACCCTCTGTGGGAACCGTGCCAGAGAGATTGTTTCTCAATGAAACTGTGACAAAAATGTTATATTTTTTTTAGCGGTTTCGTATAATTGATTATGTTATTCTGGCAAGGTTGTAACAATCCCTCAGCAAGAGCCAGAAATGTTGCGGGACAGATAAGAGGAGACATGTTTGAATCACAAACTCGTATGTTGTGTTCACTGCCATATCTACTCCTGCCCTCCTCTCCCCGTGTGCTGGGAGGAAACGAGGAGCGACAGTTTGTATGAGTGTTGATAGCTCGCAGTCTGTGCTTCAGTTCGAAAATGAATCGGTTGGCTGCAGTATAACAGATGCTTTCTTTTTCATAGAGAGATCTCATACTTCACTGTTGGAAATAAAGTATATATTCCATGCAAAATGCATTTTTCTCAAGGTGGTAAAAAGCAGCCAGGTGTTCACTGTCATTCATCACTTGTTTATGGGGTTAGAATTTTCCACATGTTGCTGTGTTTTGTTTTGTTTTTTCATGTGAGTAATTCACAGATTACTCAATAAGGTAAGAGAGGTGTAATCAATGGAGATATTTTCATTGTATTCATCAGAATTATTTCACTAGTGTCTAAAATACCTTCAGGTTTATTACATGCGACAAATCTCTGACATTCACATTAGCCATATGATGCAACAGATCCCGATGGACTGGGTAAAGACTCTTTACGTGTTGATTATTTCATGAGTGATTTGCAAGTCTGCAAAATGCAAATGACGAATATTCAAATTGTTGTATTTTCTAATAAATGCATGACTGCAATGCTGTAATGCCACAGAACATAGTTCATCCTGTACACGAGTGCATCATTTATAGTAATCACTGTCATAAATTCAATGAGCTGGATAATTTGATTTAATGGTTGGAGAAGTAGTCACAATTTCTTTTTTTTTTCAGCTTTGTAAGAATCTAAAGGGCATAGCGATGTTACTTATTCCACGCATTTTCTTTGAATTCACACTGTCGGCACAGCTTTCTCACATGTGCTGCGCACGCTGCACTAAGATGTCACTCTCCTACAGGCTGGAGGCAGCTGCTTCCAGAATCAGACGGAGGAATCGGAGCTGGAGAGTAAAAAGCTACCAGAGCCACCGCAGGTACGCTTCACTTTAATTTATATGGAAATGATAACGGATGCAGACATTTGCTCTCAAAGTTTGCTCTAACTGTGTGCTGTGAACTTTTGTTCTTATTTGACCCCATGGCCAAAGAAAATCATTTGAAGAAGTTGGAGAAAAATATCCCTCTAAACATCGCTGATGGTGTTTTATATTTCCTTATGTTTTGTTTTTTTTCAAATCCCGTATAAAAATCCTGTTTGTGCAACAGAGCCAAATTGTTTCTAATAAAGACACATATTTTTAAAACTAGGTCACAAGTATGAAGTAGTACGGTATGTTTTTAAAAGTTCAGCTCAGTACTTTTCCTGAAACAGCAGCTCTTCTAGCGTTTAGCAAATGTTACACAGGAGTTAAAGTTTGGCCAGGACTACTTCCAGCTGCTGACTTAGTGTTTTCACGGTTATCATAGACATGATAGCCAACAATGCACCTTTCCGGAAGCATCCTAGTTTACTCAGATTATTATTATTATTTTTGTAATGAGTAATATAACATACTAAATTTGCTGTGATTTAAAATAGACCCATTCCCTGTAATTTGTATTGGCATGAACTGGATGTTTGTGGAAACGTGGCGTTCTGTAGGCTGCAGGAGGCCACGTGTCACTGTGTTCATGGAGGCAAGTGTAGGCTGTGTTTATATGCTTCTGTTAGACTGAGTTTCCGAGAGGGAGAATGTGGAAAAGTAGAAAGCCAATCTAAGATGTTTGTGTACATTTCTCTTGGTGTTTGTCTTGTTTGATGAAGAGCTGCAACAAACAATTATTTTAATACTACACAGATTATTTTCACAATTGATTAAACATGTACTCTAGAAATTGTCAAATAATAAGGAAAAATGTCTAAAAAAAAATGTTCAAGGCCCAAATTCATGTCTTCAAATTGCTTCTTTACTCCAAACAATAGTTTAAAAAAACAAAAAAAAACAAAGACTCTTTATTTACTGTCGGAAATGACAAAGAAAGCAGCAAATTTGGGAGCTAATAAATGTTTAACAATTAGCTTGAAACAAGACAAATAATAATTAAATTATCATAACGATTGAGTTTTCATTCGATCAACTAATCCATAATCTTTGGGGGTTTAATGGGAAGAGTTTCAAGATGAATCAACAAGACAATTAGCTCTTCTTAATTCCACTTTAATTCAGGTATTTGATTGCATTTCTTACATTTATGAGGCTATGTATGATGGTGATAATCACGCAGGGTTTCCAATTGTTGGTAACTTCTTTAGAAGTAAGGCAATAACGTAACATAAAACTTTAAATGTAACATAACCCAACACCGACATGAAAATACTCTATCAATGTGGTTGTGTTTTGTGTCCCTGAAACCGAACATTTGAGCTTCAGCACTGTGCAGAATGACAGATTTATAGACTCTGACACGATAGCCCTGTTTTCACAACTGTGCTGTGTTCATTGAAAATTCGATTTGAAGGAAGGCCTGAGCATATTATGTGACATCCTGTTCCATTCACAGGTGCGATGTAGGAGTTCAGTTTGCACATGTTGAGGACGGTCTTTACTGTGAAGTAGCAGCACATCTTGTGTCCAGCCGTTGAATCTGCAACATGAACATTTCAACCGGGAGAGAATATATAAAAGCCAATGGGGAAAAAGAAAAGTGAAGATGAAGTTTTTCTATTGTGAACATAAAGAAATAGTCTTTTGTGCTTGGACTCCGGCAGGAGGCTGATCTCCATTAGAACTATCTGATGGGATCTGAGGTGAATCCGAAATCCTCTGATCCGAACACTTGACTGGAGATGCCAGGAATTAACCACAGAGGTGGTGCAGCGGTGGAGGTGTGGAGGTGGGCTCTGCCGGTCGGTAATGACAGCAGAGAGAGAGAGAGGACGTTTAAAAGTTTGGAGGTTGATTGGCTACAGGAAAGTGTGGTGGTTTCTGATAGGGTGAAGCAGAGAATGATTTGGTGGAGCAACTGAAAGAGGAAATCACTTAGTTACTTAGAATGCAAGGAAAGATAGTCTTCCTGACTCAACTTTCACAAAGCTCCATTAATATATCAATATATTCTGTGTGCCTACATATTAAATGCAATATTTGAAAAAAACAAAAACAAAAACAAAAAAAAAATGATTATTTTATTCTTACAGTGAATAATTATTCACTTCTTACAGAAGGGAATAATTTCATCCAAAAACTTCGTAGCCTGACAAGCAACAATGTTTTAAGCAACGAGAGGCTATACAGATGCAACTAGCTCAGTTACAGACTACCAACAGTTACATACAAAGATTCAGCTCAGTGCAACACAAAGAAGTGAAACAATGTGCAACACATGATACAGAGGGATGGCAAGACGCATTTAAAGTTACATTCCTAAGAGAAAAAAAAAAAAAAAAAAGGCATCTGGTCTGCTTGAACCTAATGATATGTGCAATTCAGTGCCCCGCCTATGCCTTTACTGCCTCCCGTTTGGTGGCAGCAGATGCTACAGCAAAGACACTCCATCTCATTTCAGTGCAGTGCAATATTGCAAAACTGAGCCACCATCTTGCATTCCAAGTGGCAGCGATCCATTTTCATACTCACAGACTAGTTGCACAAGAATATGAGGATAATTCAAAAGAGATCTTGACAAATGGGCAGATTTGATTTCACGGGTTTGTTTTATGCCAGAGAGTGTCTGACAACTGTTTTTTTTGTTTGTTTATACAAGAGTGTCACTGTATCCAAAGCAGCACACAATAATGGTATTGTGTTTGCGCACTAATGTAGTGAAATTAATCCAACACAATATGTTGCATGTTATTGAAGTCAAGAGCGACCCTTTCCCTGCGGCCTTTGTGCCGCTCTGTATCGGCACAAGATGAAACAATAGCCGGAAATACAATAATGTAAAGAAATGTGTGTTAGAGAACAATGCGTCATTGAACGGTAGCGGCGTTTGCTTTAAACCAAAAGAGAGGATTCCTTTGACGTTCCACCGAAAACGTTTTAGCAACAGCAACAGAGTTGACCAAGTTGACGGCACAAGACGATTCTTAACATTTCCGTCATGCTAATGGGACACTTTCCAGTCTTATCTGTTTCTCTCACATCAATTAGGACATTTTCACATGGTGCTCCGGCCCTGAATGTACCCTTTTTTTGTTGTTGTTGTTGTCTGTTATTATCCCTGATGCACAGCAATCATGTTGTAGTAAACAATTTGATTAGTAATGATTGGCATTTCGGTCTCTGTGGATCAATCTGCATTAAAGTGCCCTCTATTCCTGTCACTACTCCACTTTCATTATGTATTCTCATGTTCGATTTACATGGAGACTTGGAGACTGACGACCTGAATGGCATCTCCCCTCATGTTTTCCTGGCCTTTGTTAATTTTTCACCTGTTGTGCTTTTTGTCCAACACAAAGCCTGTTTTAAATTAAAGTGTGTGTGTGTGTGTGTGTGTGTGTGTATATATCTTACTTTATGTGAGATAATTTGTACATTGCAGCTTTCTTGATTCACTCAGTGTCCCCTGGCAGACTGATCAAACAAAGTGGATCCCATCGATGTGGCCTTAACAGCTGCAGTCTGACAGACGGCACAACATCCCCACAGAGGCGTTTTCTGCCAAATTAACTATAATGTCAACAACATGGAGGAGAAAATAAAAACAGCTTGAAGGCTACAACATGCAATCTAGTCTGTATCACATTTAATTAGATATTAGGTGTATCAGCCAGCCAGGTCCATCATTAAGATTCTTTTCAAGTAGATTTTAAGGCAGCTTTTCACTCAGCAGAACTGTTTGTTTCACGCGTTTCTGAATTCGCTGAAAATGTGAGAGTGGAGGGCAAGAATATAAAAATCACATTGGTAGCTATGAGGAGCTAAAAATAGCACCAAGTGAACCAGATTGATTATTAACAACAATAGCCTATTATTAATTATGCAAAATAATATCAATAATAAAAAAATGTCTCTTGAATCTCTATATGTTTAGAAAGTCTAATAACGTAAATGAGGCCCCTGCTTTGTTTGTTTATGAATCCTACAATAAGTAGGGTTCAATAATGCAGAATACTAAAGAGATTATGGTACATATGCATGGTGTTCGTTTAAATTGCCGTCATATTCCAAGAAATAAAAACTGTCCTCCCGCTGTGGCACAGATTTGATTTAATTATCCTTTTACAATTTAGTGAAATTATAGCTGTAATCGCTTATGCATCTCTCAAAAGAACGAAAATTCGATGAATAAGTAATCAAGTCATCAAAAATAAAGCATCTCCATGGTGAAGTGTGAGGGTACAGCCTGAGGAAAGAAGCTGCTGTGTAGTCTGTCATCAGTAAGATGGTGTTAAACCACATTTACTGACGCCAGCAATCAAACAGGGTAAAGGTACTACTGCATTCATTGGACATCCATTCCACAATGACATGGTGCGTTAAAAATAAAGTCCAATGATACAGCACATAACTGATAGCAAATGTAGTTTAATACACTTTGCCATTGGTTTAAAATTGACCTTTAGTCTTTACGTAAAAGCCAGAGTCGCTGAGTGCAGAGTCTCACTCTCTGAATCGCAACGCAGAACATGCTTGCTTCTACAACATACTGCTCACTAATTATAATTACATTAAATTAAAATTCAAAGCTTATTTTCAAGAGAAAGTGATGGAAGGAAAAGTAGAAATGCATGTTGCCTCCTTTTGTTTGCTTTCCTTCGAGCCAGGCGATACTATAACCTGCCGCCATGCAGAGCGATGTAATAATTATTTGCGGGCAGCCAGCAGGCCCGAAGACATTCTCCAAAGTAACATTGGTAAAACACAAATCAGATGCTTTGCTTGGGGAATTGGTCTCTAGTGACTGTGTGCAGTGCTTAAACGTGACATCGGCAAAAATGACTGAAATGACTCAACATACCACAGGAAATTGGATAATAAAATGAAATGGGACCTCATTTTTTCCATTTCATTTCAAGATAGGAGAATTTGTGGAAAATATCAAGATATCGACAAAACACATACCCCGAACACACACACACACACACACACACACACACGCGAGCACTGGAAGTTTTTCAATGCACCACTGCACTTTAGCCCACTGCAGCTGAGAACCATTAGCTTTTCATCTTACCAAGCAGTTAATTACATACATTCATTCATTCATTCATTCCTAAGTGCAACTCCAGTTGTCTGTAGCTCGAATATAAACAAGGAGTCTCTGACTGCAGGGAAATTACTTTTTTTTTTTTTTTTTTTAAGTCAGCAATGCAAAACTTATCCAAAAATATAAAATAAGTGTCTAGAACATTGTTAAAATAGAATGTGGAAAATTGCTTATGTTGTACTTAAACTTAATTGATAATCTTTGGCCTCTTAATTGTTTTCCTATAAATATGAACTTCTTTATTTATTTAGATTCAGGCCAACAACACATTACCACCATGTTGGGACAAGAGTAAAAAAAAGACTGCAAAAAGAAATGGTCCAAAACAGCTGTTTGGGACATTGAACAAATGAACAGGATAATAAGTAATAGTATCATGATTTGGAGTAAAGGGGGCATCAATGAGAGACTCATAAGCAAAGATGGGGTGAGGTTCAAATATTCGTTAAAAAAACAAACAAACATTGATTCAATGGTAATATCTTCATATCTTTTTTAAAATATCCGTATCGGTCCAATGAGCAAAACTGGTTGGATGTGAACAACTGATTTGTGTGTGGCTGCAGTTGTATGTGCATGTGATCCACCCTCCGTCACAGAGGTTGGCGGTTGTTGTTTGGCACCAAAAAGCTGTTTGCTAAGCCCCAAATAAAACAGAAGAAAAAGTGTGTGTGTGTTGGGGGGTGTGTTTGTTGTTTAGGCAAGCAAGGTTTGTATGGGCAGACATGAAAAACATGTAACATTTGAAGGGGGAGAAGTCAGCTGTCAGCATATCAGTGAATAAATGGGTTGTAGTGTTTACACCTGTGAAGTGTAATATATTCTCATGCATTTAAAGGAATCTATGGTATGCTGCATCATAAGTGAAGTTATGTGAGATGATAAAATTAGTGATGAACCTAAAGTATAAAACCTGCATGATATATTAAAAAAAATAGACAAACACAGAATACATTTTGGAAAACTTTGTTTTCGATCATTAGTCTGGGTGTTCAGAGAAAACATTTACACTGTATGCAGCCACTGTAGTGTTTGCAGCTTATTAAACAATGTAAATATTGCGATTCAGAATAGAGGAAATATTATATTATTATAGATGCATTAAAGTTTGCTTGACTTTTCCAAAAAACTGCAAACCTGCAATGATAACTTTTGATACTGTATTGCATACAATGATGTTATATTATAACGTCTTATGACCCTAAGTGAGTATAGGTGGTTCTAATGTATTAAAAGCCACATCAATCAACCCTATACTGAGTCAGAAGTATACGTTCATATTCATAGTGACATTCATATTGTTAGACAGCATATCAACGTCAGTAAATATCAGCTGTTGTCCATAACAGCTATTTTAGCATCAGTTAATTCCTAAGATAAACACATATCGTACCTATATAGTTTTGTAACTAACTAGAATGCTGCTACTACTACTACTACTACTACTACTACTACAACTACTACTACTACTACTACTACAACTACTACTACTCATAATAATAATAATAACAATAATAAAAACAGTTCAATATGGTATTGCCTTTTATTCCACACACAAACTCTAGGACCACCTCATTGCATATTTAGGTTACAATTGGGTGTTAATTTTGTCATTAAAATGTTTAAAATTCCACAAGTCTGACTGTACACTCACTGTTTTGTAAGGAGCTCTTTCAAAAGTAACACCTTAATTTTTCTGCATCAACTGAAGCTGTAGCCCCTAAAATGGGAGGGACATGTGCCAACAAGAACTGGGAGTAGAGTCAAAAACCGTCTGTTATAATGTCCTGAGGCAAGGCGATAGAAATCGAACGCTAACCATCAGAATCGTCTTTAAATAACAAAATTATTCTTAACCATTCTTCTTCTTCTTAACCAGTCTTGCTCATTATGAATCTTTATCTTCTGAACCTAACAGCAAAAGAGCCAAGTGCAGACCGGAAAATTCAACACAAAGCCCTCAGACGACAGCGAGGAGGCAGAGGGAGGCAGCAAAAAGACAAAGGCACATGAATACAACTGAGCGGACGGCATATCATCCAAAATGCAGAGCCCCTGCAATGCCTGGAGGATCTTTCTAAGAGCACACATTTGTGCACTCTCAACAAAAGAAAAGGAAAAAAAAAAAAAAAGCCCCCCCTCACATACACACACACACACACACACACACACACACACACACACACACACACACAGCTACATAAATGCATATCAGCCTTGTTTGCAAAAGCTGAGATGCTGGAAATGTCAACAAATTTCAAAATGCCATCTGAAAACCTCCGTAGTAAAATGGCATGCATTCTAGAAGTTCTTTTTTGAGGTAGAAATGGCACTGGTAACTTGTTTCATGATCGTTCATTTGTTGGTTACTTATCCGAGTTTTCTTCTGCGTGAGGACACTGCTTTGTAAATGTTTGATCTTTGCTAGAAAAATCCCTTTGCACTGGTTTGGTCTGACATTGTATATTGTAATATATCAATTGACAAATAAAAAATACTGTTAGTACTATTACTACTACTACTACTACTACTCCTACTACTACCCAGGTTAGCAATATTGTTTGTCACTCATTGTAGCAAGGTTAATTTACTCCTCCACATTTTGAAATATATAGGCTCAAGTTGGCTGGCCAACTGTTCAACATTTAATACTTCAGCACTCCTTCTGCCTTTAACACCCCAGAGGCAAAGAGCCAAAGACTCACAATGGGTCGTCTCCCTGAGAATGTGCCATGCACTGAGTAGTAACTCCTAGCTACATGTATCTGTGTTATCTGACCTTTCTGTGTCCTTTCAATAAACTGTAATTTTCAGTAAATGTGTGAAGAATAAACGGTTCTTTGTGGGAAAGAAACGGCTGAATGAGTTTGTGATGATCAACAAAGGAAAAAGGTCTGAGTGAGCAATCAGATTTTTACACCTTGTGAATATTAACTACATGTCCAACACCAAGAGGTTGCAGAGGTTCTGACATCTGAGGTCAAAACAAACTCTTTTTCACAGTAGGTCAAAAGTTAATGACGCACTAATGCAAAAGATGTCAATCCTTTTGGCTTGAATGAATGAACGAACTTGATACAGCCCTAATGCTCATGTTTATCATCTTTTTAGATTTTAATTAGGGACAAACAAGTATTATTAGACAGTATTTAAACACATTTATCATAATCAGTCCGCCATCTGGAACACCAGAAGTTTTCCTGGTGGGCGAGTTGACAACCACTGCAGATGCGGAACAAAATATACATACGCTGTCCCGCTATCATAATAAATAGGGCACAGTGTGGCTGACTGCCGAAGGCAAGTGGGCTACCGGCCCCACTCATAGGTTACTACATCAGTCAAGCTCTCTCCCACACAGTGGCTTTGGCTTCAGTCCATTCTAAATTTCACTTTAACCCGCCCTTAGGTGGAAAAATACCAGCACAGGAGTGAAACAACAAAAGTTTAAAGTATAGCTAATTTAAACAAAAACGAATGGCTATGATATGGTCAATACCTATAAATATAAGTGTTATTTTCAACTTTAACTGCTGGAATTAAAGTAAGCTGTATAGTGTAATATTACAAGAAACATTTTTGGAGGTCAGCTGAATGCTTCTCAGGTTGATGAAAAGTGAGTGCGTTCTTTTCTCCTCTGGGTTTTAAAAGCTCCCCAATGCTTTCTTAATCTTTGTACTCGCAGCATTCTCTTCGTGTGACATCTGGCGAGGTCACTGGTTTAAAGAATGTGCAGGCGCAAAGCTTTATTTTAAGGCCCATGATGCATCTTTTGTTGCAAGTTTGCAAGCTTCCTCCGGGTTGAGTTTGCATCTTGCTGAGAGGAAAGCATAAGGACCTAACGGGGGGATTTGGAAACCAAAGGCAGGCCTTGGAAAGACTGCCATTGAATCTCGGAACTGCCACTGGCCAAGCCGATGAATCAACAGGCTTGGGAATTGATCAAAGAAACTGTGATTTTGCAGGCCATCTCTGTTTTAATGCCTCCAATTCACAGCTGGTGGAAATAAGGTATTTTTGAGAACTTTTTTTCATGCTGAGCCACGCAAGAAACCTGTTTACTATTCGACTCAGCCTTGTGGGAAAATGTTTTCTGTTTACTGTGTATTCAAAACACAGCCTATTGAAAGGAAAAATGCAATTTACATGCTTTACAGTTTAGGAGAGCGCCTTAAAACCAATCACAAATCTTAGTGGCTGTCCTTACACAGGAAGAAAAATACAGTAGAGGAATCATTGCATTACATTGAAGAAACGGCACAGGAAACACACACACACACACATACATATGCAGTTCAGTCCATTTCCTTCTGTTACCTTAAACTGCAACTGCACAACCCAAATCTGCTACCAGCCTCCTTCAGGAAATTGAAGAACTGCAGAGGCTGCATGAGACAATCACTAAACAGGGCGTGGCCTCACAGCAGTGTACTGTATGTGCGCGCAGTACAGCAGGATCAGCAGCTGACATTCAGAGGTGTTCGGCCACGAGCAGCTGGTGTCAGATGTGCCCACGCTAGGCAAACACACACTCACACACGAAGGACACACTCTGGAGGAGCTTTGACAGTCTGAAGCACATTCATGGCCACTAGAAAAAGGCGAAAAGGGGAAAAGGGGAAAGAATGCACGGTGCTAAATATGGAGCGACGTCTCAGGCTGAGCATGTTGTAATGTATTGACATTGAAATAAAGCCACTCACACCTGATCGCCTCTTTACTGAATTCCTGTGTGTTTTTGTAACCCACAGCATATTACTGCCAAAGCGCTGCTCTCTTTAATGAAATCAGAGGCTACCCTGCAAACGCCTCTCTTTTTATTAGCAAAGAGCAGGAAAAAAGAAGAAAACGCTGTTGGTTTTGGCAAGCAGACTTTCACTTTTACCAGTTAAAATATCAAGTATAACTGACTGCCGGTCGGAGGCCCCTACTTAAAATCAATTCTCTATCTAAGTTGCTGGCAGGCTAAAATAGAAAGTGCTTTTGTTGTTCTCTATTAGAAGCTGTCAATACACTACTAAAGACTCTGTTTCACTGTATTCCCATCCTCGCTGGTTTGTTTTTCTGTGGATTTCAGATCTTGTCAAACAATGTTATTTTGATCAACTTTATAGCTTTGATCCAGGATTCAGATTCATTTTCATTAGAGCCACATTAAGAAGTTGTCATGAGTCAGATAAATATTTAAGCAATATTTAGATAAATAGCTGTATCGAATACCATTATTGATATTATTAACATTCATCATAGCACCTGTTGTGAAAGGAATTTTTGTAATTCTAAAACATATTTGAACCAATTTAGTCCAAAGACTGTAGATGATCTATCTTCTTAGTGAAAGTGAAACGCATCCTGTCATAGTTATGGGTTTCTGTTCAGGTTTTCTGTATAATTTTTGATTTTCTTGTAGGAGTTTTGTGATAAATGTTTCAGTTTGAAAGGATTTTATCATTGCATTGTGAGTTTTTCTAGTGTAAGATTTCTGAATTTCAAGTTTCCCAGTGTGTTCATTTCCCATTTCCTGTGTTTTGTTTTTTTTTTGAAGGATCTGTTCTTCTCTGTGTCTTGTTGTGATGTATGTTTCCTCCCTGTGTTCCCCTCCTTGTTATTGCCTTCATGTATTTCAGCTGCATCCTGTTACCTTCCCCGCCCTTATGTCTCTAACTATCTCCACCCTCCTTCTGTCTTTAAGTATTTGCGCTCCCTTGATCATTTTTCAGCATCCTACCACTTCCTTCAGTAATTTGTGTGAGCCTCACAGCCACACTCACATTCACATTTCGGCTTTTCCTCTCTGATACTTTCCCTGCTGTTTTTGTATCCCTACCTGAATTTTCTGTATCTCATGTGTACTGATGTTAATTTCCACTGCGGGCGTTTTCTTTTGGGTCCAGTCCTGCGATTGTGGTGATTGTGATACACCTCCTTTGTTGAACTGCAGTTTGTGCAAGTCAGAAAGTATGTCCCCCGGCTCTGACACATCCGCAGGCTACTGTACTGCACATTGATAAAGCCGTGTAACTGTCCTGGGTGCTGAAAGACTTATGGATTTGTAATCATTTGTAATATTGTAATATTCTTATTCTTATTATATATCCCTATAATATTTATAGGCTTAGTACCATCTGTGCTGGTGACAACACAAGCCAAGATCAAGTCATCTCTGCAACGTCTGAATGTGTGGTAACCACATTACGTCAATTCCAATATTACCAATTACTAATGTACCTATTGGATCATTTCCATCTCCAGTTCCATTTGCTTCCCCCACACTCCCTTATGAAAATCCGATCTCTGCTGTTTTACCTGCTCTGCAAACCTCCCACATATTTTCTCTGGAATAACGTTTGCATCTAATATCACAATTGTTTAACCCAGCCCTGCTTCTCTCTCTAAGTGGAATTATCTGGTACTGTGTTCTGTGAAGTATCAGTACATATTGTCTGAAATCGCTCGTGTGCTGTTTGTGAAGCCTCTCGTCGACATGACCACAGTCCATGGCAGAAAGTGAGCCCTCACAAATGGAACTGCAAGTTTGCTAAAAGCTTTTAGATGTCACTGATAAGCAGCCAGCCTCCACATATCTAACAATAACCCGATTGATAGCTTTCATGAATGCAAATGTCACTGTGCTAAATGATATAGCGATATAGTAAATATAGCGGCATGAGCATACAACATGACTCCAGAATCCACAGCAGTTCGTAAACTGAATTGTATCATGATTTACAAAAAAAAAAAGAAACATCCATCATACACACTCCTGTCTACCCTGTCTTACACATGATTTTTTTGTTTTTTTTACAATTAACGTAGACAGGAAAGGTCAGCTAAATGATGACAATGAAAAGCTCTGGAAGGCCCACTGGAGCACACTCCAGTGGGATAGTTAATTAAAGCACTCACTCTACAGCCTGGTGCTCCCTCCCCTTTTTAACTTTCTGTTGGGGTCTGACCTGAAACGAGACGCACGTGAACGATCTCACATTCTTCATAGAGAAGAGAGCGCACAGGAGCGATGCCCACTCCATCCACTCTTATCTCCACACCTCTCAGAGCTCACTTTGCTAATGTACTGAGAGAGTAAATGGTTTTAATGAGCTGGAGGGTTGTGATGAGGAGCTACTTTATGCTCCTATCAATATCAATGAGCAGCAGTGGAAGCAAACATTCGTCAAAGAGCCAGACAACAGTTGTTTCAAACTCGAGTGTGAGAAAGTACAAATGCAGTGGAAAGAGGTTGCAAGTTAGTGACAGATAAGGAATGATTGCGATTTAAAATATTCTTACAAGATTGTGTAACATGTCATTAGGGCTCCCACTGCACCTCCATACAGCAGTAAGACACATATTTCATGCTGCGCCAAATTTGGGCAATTTTGACAGTATTAAAAAAGAAGACACAACAATAAGCGTTATACATGAACTAAGGTGACTATTTAATATGTAATATATATTACATTTTAACCCTGTTACCGCTTTAGTGTGTTTAATTGTGCTCACAGTTGCATGACGTTGCATAGTTAAAGATGTACATGTTATGTATGTTATGTTTAAGTGTCCAAAGTTTAATGAAGCCTGCTCAATTTCTCAGTTTCATTCAAACTATCATAAGCCCAAACCTTTAAGCCAGAACATTACTGGGATATGATGTTAACAGAAGCATTTACCTTTGATGCATTTCCCCAAATCTTACAACATTAGTTGACTTTTCTTGTTTAAACTTACTAATCACCAGTTGTCTATAATCTAAACATAGTCTGATATATCTAGTAAAACATTTCAGAACAGAGACTCTTTATCTTTTTGGTGAAAAGTATAAAATATATAAAAATCTAACCTTTTGACAATCTCTTCACTTGCTGACCACAATGGTTTTCAATCTTGTCCTGTATCCTTTCAAGTATGATGTCATTTCCAACCAACGCTGCTGCCAGGTTTTTGCAAAAATCAGCACTTTCTCACCACTTCCTACGCTGGCTCCTTGACGGACTGTAAAACCTCTTTTAACACCACCCTTTAATGTCAGTGAGAACATGGTAAAAATATATCCAGGGCCAGTCACTGTTCAGTTTTGCAGCGCTCAAGATGGATTATTCTGTTTTGATTTGAAAAGCTTTTAGGCGTGTTATATGGAGTCAGAATTCACGTTATCCGGTATTGAAATTCAGCAGAGGCGAAGTCAGCTCCAGAGTCACACTGTGCAGTAAAACGAAAACATTAGTATTTTGTTTCTTGTTCAGTGACAAAATGTGAGACTTATCTACATCCAGTCAAATACAAACCATTAATGAGTTAGTTAGGAATTTAAATACGTCTACAAAAATGGCGCAAAGCCTGTGAGCCAGTTCAGGCAGTCAACTCGAGCTGCTCAACCTCATATGCACATAAACACGCCTCATTCTCATCTACATACACATCCTCCCAATTAGGTGGTCTATTTTAAAACTGCATCCATTTCTGCTGTGTCTTGAATATTGCTCAAAGGCTTTGTTATTATTGAATCCATTACGTTTGAAAGATGCATATCAGGTTTGCTGATTATGTGACCTTCTTTATATTTCCTTTGCATAGACAGGTTTTAAGAGATGCATTTGTGCACTAATGAGACGCTGCCTAAATGTCAGAGCAGAGAACAACCTGAGCACCACAAGCGTCTCGTTAATTAGTCCGTAAGTTTCCCTTTGGTCAAACACGTTAAAAGGTGAGATAAAGTGCTCGGCTGGTTTAGACCTATGGAAAGGAAAATACTGAAACATTATTCCCTGTGACTCGTTTTCATCTTTGCATATGCCAAACCCAAACAAGTTTTATTTGTTGTTTCAATGTGATGAACTGCATTGAGGTATTTCTCCTGCTACAACATTAGAACTAAATCTATATCATCACAGCATAAAAGGTAGGAGAAGTCAAAGAGGAATGAAACTGAAAACAAAACAACAAAAAAAAAAAACAACACCTTTTCTAATTATACCACCCAAATTTAAACTGTCGTTTGAACTATAATCCAGAATTTCCTTCATCAATTTCCTTCAAATCTGTCTTAAACACTGATCAATAAGAAATTCTGAAGCACCAATAATGAGTCGTGCTCTTTTTCTCTCTCTTTTAGCTTTATCTGGCTTTTTCTAGGAGTCGCCACAGCGAATCATCCTCCATCTCTCCCTTTCCTCTGCATCTTCTTCTCTCACACCAACTATCTGCATGTCCTCTCTCATCACATCCATGAATCTCCTCTTTGGTCTCTCTCTTTACCTGCTGCCTGGTAGCTCCATCTTGAGCATCCTTCTACCAATACATCCACTGTCCCTCCTCTGCACATGTCCAAACCATCTCAATCTGGCCTCTCTAACTTTGTCTCCAAAACGTCCGACCTGTGCTGTCCCTCTGATGTGCTCGTTCCTCATCCTGTCCATCCTCGTCACTCCCAAAGACAATCTCAACATCTCAAATTTAACTCTGCCGCCTCCAGCTCTGTCTCCTGTCTTCTGGTTAATGAAGTGTTGTTTTAAAATGTGCCATTATGGAGCAAAGAAAAGAATCATAATTAGCATTTTCCACAGTGGAAAAAAAAAAAAAAAACCCAACAATATTAATATGCGTCAGACCATTAAATAGTCAAATTTGATTGTGTTTTGCATGCAATTCAAATTAAAAAAAATAGGTAGTTATACACAACAGTCTATACCTGCATCTGCATGGGTCACATCACTGCTTTTGAACTTAAAAACTGGATTTATTTTCACTTTCACTTATCCGCCTGTCTGAAGCAGCCAGTTACCGTCATTTGAGGTGCAGACATACCTACTGTTGGGTGTTTATGTTGCCTAAACTGTAACGCCGAATGCAGGCTAGAGGGCAACTGCATGATGTATGTGCGGAGAGGATATATGATAAAGGAGAGAAGCCGAGTCTCTGGTGAGTGCTGACTACAGACACAGACTCTAGCTTACGACAAACGTACAGTAAAGTATTTTGTGTGTTTATTTACGTTACACGCTTAAGTGTTTTCCTGAGCGATCTTTTTCTTTGCTACTGCAGGAAAGGTTCTGACAGAGATGAAGTGCGTGAAAGTGAAGCACAAAACTGAAATCCTTTCCACCCTGCCTGCTCTGGAGACAGTAGCTGTTGACAACTAAGTAACAGCACTTCTGTTACTGAAGGGGAGATGGTATATCTACCACATAAAGATCGATGAAAAATCTGATTACAGTAAGTACCGTTTTACAGTAAGTCTGTCCAGGATAAACTACTTCAACAGGGACATTCGGTAAAGGTGGCCAATTATCAACTTACACTACGTAATGAATAGCGACAACATGGACAGGTTCCTGGCACAACGTAGGTCAAATAACCTTTTCCGAGGTTTTACAACCTCATTTGACAAAATGATCTCGATATATCTGCCCAGTATGGGCTGTTAGTCAATACAATTGAGAGTGAGTCAGATTTACACAACCTGCTCTCCACCCTTTAGACCAAAACCACGCTGCTTGTCCTCTTAAGTTTGACACCATCATTGTGTACCGACTTGCAGTTTAACAGCTCAGAAACAGGAAATGGTACCAAAATGGTTAGCTGTTTTTAAACGCCAAAGAATATGACCAATCCAGGACTGCAAGTAATGATTGTTTCTATATTGATTTATCTGCCAGTGATTTTCTTGAGTAATGGTTTTGTCTATAAAATGTCAGAAAAGAGTTAAACCTCACAAACAAAATCACCAGTCTACCAGCTCAGGGCGACATTTTCATATTGAGGGTTTTATCAATGTTTACGTTCTCATCTAAGGTTGGCAGATAACAACACACTATCACGCTGCTCAAGCCAAGATCACCAAAGAGCATTCAGCAAATACAGCATGTACAGGTGACTCACTAAATATTTGCTGTACTTCAAGTCATACTTCAGTAATAGCACACTGTTAAGCCTGTGTGAGGCAAACGCTTCTCTTCATGAAACAGCACATTTGGTAAGGTTTAATATCGTTGACTTTTTATTTCATGACCCAAGTCTCCTGGGTAACAACGACTTTGAGAGTTCCATGCTTGAGCACTTGCTGTGATTGTCCTATTTTGACACGGATGGGTTGACATTCAAACTATTTTGAAGACATTAAACTGTACATTGTGCCTCTAGAGGGTGACAATGATACAATGATACTGCCACGCTGCAGCTGGACTTTTTCATAAGTAGAGGGAACAAATGCTAGACAGTTCTCTACAGGTTAAAACAAGGGTCTGAATCCAGCTCTTATGAAAAATACTCAAAAACCTTTTGTAAACAACTGAGCACCATTAAAGATTGGATGAAGGCCATGTGTCACAAACAGCGAACTTTCACCACAGACTGGATTTAAAAGTAGGCTGCAGCTAA
>KV751315.1:17517198-17582555 GCA_001698575.1 Mola mola | reverse complement strand
TGCAAATAGACATAGTGCAAAATAAGTCCTATGTGCAAGACTTGTGTTCCTGCCTCAACAGGAGAAACTAAGTTTCCTCTCCCTGCCAAGGGGGGAATCATTGAACAGAGATATTGCAGAGATGAAAAAAGATTTCCTATAGCGGTCCTTGTTACAATGTAGTTGGATGAGGCTCCAGCTGAAAAAGCTCTGCTGTTTTTGAAGTAGGTTGTGTAGTGGATGTGCTGTATTGTCCAACATGGTGAGCAGGTTTGCAGAACTTCCTCTCGACCGTCAGCTCCAGCGGTTCCAGAGCAGTACCCAGCGCGGAGCCGGCCTTTCTAATAAGCTTGTTTAGCTTCTTAGTGTCCCTGGCTCTGATACTGCTGCCACAGCAAACGGCCGCAAAGGAAAATGCACTTACCACCACATGTGAGACAGAACAAACAAGCCCGAATCACAAATCACAAGGAGAACCAAGGGTCAGGCTGACTGAGGCACACCGCATAACCTGAACGAAAACAAAAAAAAAAAAAAGACACGATCAATAACACATAGAGAAACTAGTTTTGAAAGACTAGGAAATAGCAGAAATAAACACGAGGAGTCACCGAATAGGCACGATACTCTGATCCTGAAGAGAAGTCCAAAGAGGGTATATATAGTGGGTTGATTGCCGGTAAATGCAGGGCAGGTGTGCCTCGTCAGCCATGGGAGGAGGAGATCAGAAACACCCACTAGGAAAAGACACAGGGAGGAGGGCCAGGGGATGCAGGAGCACAGAGAGCAACAGGACAGGCAAAGCAAAACGAGCAAGCAAAAACATAAACCATAACAAAATAGGTGTAATTTAGAGAAAAGTACACTAGTCCTTTAAAATGTAGTTGATTAATTGATAAAGTAACAGGAAATTTAAATTAAAATATAAAGTACAAATACCTCAAAAATGTAAGAACTGTACTTGAATAAATTGTGCCTGGTTCCCATCTTTACTTGTTATTCCAAATTAGTGGAATTTTGGTGCCCCCCATAAAACAAATACATAGGAGGATCCTGGATTGTGAATAAATTAGAATAATCTTCCTGATTCAACACATCCTTCATTTGAATCATTAGCCCACATTAACAAAAATGTTTATGCTCGATTGTCACATGAGGCAATGTGTGGTCAATGAACACTAATTCAGCATCACTGGTGCATGAAATCGTTTGAGAATAATGAAGGAATCTCAATTATCTCTGTAGTTAAACATTTTCCTGGTGTTTTGTACTCCAATGAACACAGGCTTGGTGCTTTGATCCCCAACAACAGTACTTCTGTGACAATAAACCCCAAAATGCCTCCAGATGGTACAGTGAACGGGTGGCAATGGGTTAGAGCTGCAACGATAACAAATCATTATACAAATGTATATCAAAATCTGTTTTGATATACATTTTTTTTGTCAGTTTTTCAAGGAAAATGTCAAACTCTTTCTGGTTATAGCTTTTTTTATGTTTTAACATTTTTGTTGTTGTTTTATTTTGTTGTTATTTATGATGTCAAATGAAGAGTATTTGGCCTAACAATTAATACATCATGTAAAGTATGAGCAGATTAATCAGTTAATCACTCACGGCCCTACAGTAGTTAAATGCGAACAACACTGTAGAGCAATTGAAGTGCAACTGCACTGTAACTCAAGCAACAAAATTGACCATTCAGTTAAGGTTGTGGAGCAACAAAGGTTGTGGTTTAATTAAACCAGTGATGGCTGTTTGTGAGATCAACAATTCAAACACCTGTTTCCAATCGTCGTCCAAACGAGTGAAACTTCTGCCAACCTCGCTGGGGTTGAACTGCAGTGTACCAACATGACACATCTGACATTTTTAATTTTTCACACGAAAACAAAAGCATTTTTGGCTACTAATATTGTTTATTGATTGGTGGAGAATTTAACAAGTCTCACTGCAAGCATTTTAAAAGCCCCATTGGAATGTATGTTCATTAGTGCTCATTGTGCTGAATTAAAATCTCATTTGCTTCGTTACTCAGAAGTTATAAACAAATAGAAACCTGACAGCCAATTGATTCTGGTGTCTACTCTCAGTCTGCAGGAGAAATATTATTTTTAACATATATGAAAGCTCTTGTAAAAAATTCTAATTCAAATGTATTATTTGCATGGGTTTTTACATCTATGTTAACAATCAAATTAGCAGAAGATGAGGTTTAAGTTCACATCTCCAACCAACACGAAACTGGGGCACAGTACAAAATTAAACAGAATGTGAAACAGCTCACTGTGGCATTCCAATTCATTTTAGCAACACGTTTTCTTTTGCATGCATTTAATGTCTAAATCTCCTTGTGTCTTGGTGTCCCTTGTATGATGTTGAAAAAATGCTCAATACATTTTACTTCACTAACAAGATGTCACATAAACTCAAAAGACTTTAGTGTAATTAGTTTGCTTAATGACTTATTAAACATGTCTGGTAGTAATTAGTGTGGCCTCGATGAGTGTTTGGATTTGGATTGGATGCATCTATGAATGCTCCACATTACCAACTAATCTGGGCTAAGCATCTGTGGCAGGCAAGGTCCACGACTATTATTAGGGAGGGAGAAATCTGCATTAAATCCCCTTGGCACTCCTTTAGTATTAGTCTGGCTTTACTCAAACTTGTGATGGCCATTTTGTATCACGTGCTTGCACTTTATCAACTAAAATGACTCACTTCTAGCGTGTTGGACAACAACCTATCAACAACCTATCTTATCATATAATATTTAATTTGAGATGGCAAGAAGTCATGCACCCAGAAAGGATTGTTTTAACCTTTCACACTACTGCTGTAAAAAGTCTACTGAAATGATGATTTTATTAGCAGAGAGAATGCCACCGGTCCTAAATCACTAGAACCGGCAATGTTTCGATAACTGCAGTGCATGAAACTGACTGCAATTTGGGAAGCATAAACCTTTTCTGGGACAATGCTCAGTATATCATAGCACTTTCTTTTCGCACAAGTTTGGAATAAAAATGACTTTTTACATCTGCAGTCTGTCTGACTCTACTCACTTGACATTCGAAAATATTGGAATAAGTGAGGGGGAAAGCCACAAAGAAACAGTGTGTGTCTCACTGATAGAAAGGTTCACCTTATATTCTCATAACAGTTCTGCCTCACTTGTTCAGCCTTTGCTTTAGAGAGGGACACTGAGTCCCAGTATGCTGAGACTACTCAGGGGTCAGTGTAGGTGGAGAACTTTTCTGTCCTCCATAATCTTCCATGTTGGATATTGAAGCAGACAACTGAGAAGATCAAAATATCTGTTAGCTCCACCTTGAATTTCCGTCTGAGTGCTTAAAGGATCACATTACAGAGTGTAATAAAACAGAGAAGTGGTGTGATATTGCATTGTTTGAAATGAACCAGTAGGCATCACAATTGCACGAAGGTTTTGTTATTAGTAATTATAATATCGATATGGGTGGAAACAGAAGCCAGCTGAAGACCGACAAGTTAAAGACAAATACATTTTTTCAATGTTGACTCAAAATCCTTCATATATTCAAAAGAAATAGTAAGAAGCATAATAAAATAATAAATTGTTTGGAACAGTTCAGCCTATATGTTGTAAGTGCAGAAAATATTAGATGTTTAGTCTCTTAAATATTGGCATTCTCATTTTTGGAGATGTGCTATAGTATCTTATTGTTTAAAGTATATGACAATATTCACAATACTGAATCATAATCTATAATACCAGATTCTTGGGAATTCACTGTAGCCATATGACATGTAGACATGTCTTAAGAACATTAAAAACTGGATGTCTCATAACTTTTTATTGTTAAACTGACAAAACTGAAGTCATTGTGCTGGGCCCCACACACATTAGAGACTCATTATCCAACAACACAGTTAATCTGGATGGCATTGCCTTGGCCTCCAGCACCACTGTCAGAAACCTGGGTGTTATCTTTGACCAGGAGCTGTCTTTTAACTCACATGTTAAACAGATTTCAAGGACCGCCTTCTTTCACCTCTGTAACATTGCTAAAATCTGGCACATCCTGTCTCAACAAAATGCAGAAAAACTAGTTCACGCATTTGTTACTTCCAGGCTGGACTACTGTAATTCTTTATTTTCAGGTTGCCCTAATAAGATTTTAAAGAGTCTTCAGTTAATCCAAAATGCAGCAGCGCGTGTCCTGACTAGAACTAATATCAGAGACCGTATTTCCCCCATACTGGCTTCTCTGCACTGGCTCCCAGTTAAATTCAGAATAGAATTTAAAATTGTTGTCCTCACCTACAAAGCTATTCATGATCAGGCACCATCTTATCTTAAAGAGCTCATAGTACCCTGTCACCCATCCAGAACCTTACGCCTCCAGGATGCAGGGTTATTGGTGATCCCAAGAGTCTCCAAAAGTAGAATGGGAGGCAGAGCTTTCAGCTATCACGCTCCTCTCCTGTGGAACTATCGTCCAGTCTTGGTACAGGAGGCAGACACACTCTCTGATTTTAAGAGTAGGCTTAAAACCTTCCTTTTTGATAAAGCTCATAGTTAGGGCTGGCCTATCTAGCCCTTAGTTATGCTGCTATAGGCTTAAGTTGCTGGGGGAACACTCCATGATACACTGAGCTCTCCTCTTGTAGACTTAGATCGTGGGCTGGATTTCCCAGTGCAAATCAGGATCCACAGATTACAATGACTTCTGGACCAATAGACTTCACCTGCTTCCGTCATACAAAGAGGGATCCATCTTCTGTGGTTCTTCCTGAGGTTTCTTATTTTCCCTGTTTAGGGTTTTTTAAGTTTTTCCTCACCAGCTTCGAGTGTCTGAGGTCAGAGGGGGTCACATCTGTACAGTTTGTCAAAGCCAAGTGAGATAATGTGTAAATTGTGATTTTGGCCTATACAAATAAAATTTGATTTGATTTGATATGATGCAATATTGTAAGAAAAAAATATACAATGTACATATATTTCTATATTTTGATATTTTAGCTATTCTCACAGTTGCTTGCGTTACAAGTCTTAATTCTAATCCAGGAAGGGAATCTTGGGAGGTTCATTTGACAACAAATATTCCTATTTGGGTCATGATTTTGGGCTCTGCTATGATTTTCTGTTTGATTTTGAGTTTCTAAAATCTTTTACTTGAAACTTTCAAGTTTCTAGTGTTAAGCTTCTGAGCGTTCATGTCTAGTTTTTCCTGTTATATTTTGATGGTTTTGTTCCTCCGTGTGATTACCCCATGACTTCCACCTGTGTCCTGTTATCTGGCCCACACTGGTGTTTCCAATTAGCTCCAACCTCCCTGTGTATTTAAGTCCCTGCGCTCCCTTTGTCTGTGTCAGATCATTGTGTGTATTCTTGCACCTTCGTTCCTTCTTTTGTCTGGTGGGTTCCAGTTTTGACTTGCTCTCTGGTTTTGTATCTTGCTGCTCTTGGATTTATGGTTTGTTGTATTTTGAATTTGTTTGCTATTTATCACTTATTTCCTGGTCTTTCTCTTTATGATGCTTCAGGTTTTCTTTTTTGTTTCTACTTAATAATAAACTGAAGTGCAAAATATCCTGCTCTGCTTTCGGGCCCAAACCCTGTTCCCAGCATTCCCGGCCTAAAATATCTCAGTTTGATCCATCTGGCTGTGGGAAAACTTACAGACCTCACCTAATGGTCAAAGGGACAATGATGAATTAAGATTAAATTTAGCTATTAAAAAATGCACATTGGAAAAGTGTGGACAGCATCTACAGAATGTTGTATTTCACCAGTGCATCAGCAACACACAGTAAATTAAGTCCATGAAGAAGCAAGTGTCTAGGCTTGCAATAACAGTATTAAAATGTTTCAGTATGCTTTTAAAAATATTTGCATAGCCATTTTTATTAGGGCTGTAGTGTTAAGTGTCATGCAGCGTTATATTCCCATTAACATACATTTTAGACTGTTTTGATTAAGAAGGTTTTTTCACTGAGGACATTGTTGACCTGTCAGGCACTTTAATTGCAAGTGAAGCTTGAGGCATAAATTAATAAAAATCATCTCATGCTAGAAATCCTGAGAAAAGCTTTTGCCGAATAACAATAATAAAGGATTTCTGATTAAGCTTAATGTATCTGTCGTTTCAGAAAATTCTGTTGAGTTGATTTGTCATTGTTTTCAGTATAATTATTTTGGATGTATTTTAATAATGTAAGCCAAACATACAGTTGTAAAATACTGTAGTATGTCAGATCCTGAGTATAACTACAAGAAAAATGTACTAGACAGGAACTATGGTATTTACAACTTCAGTTACAAAAAGCTTTTTCAATTTATTTTTTTTTTTGTGTCATATGTGACACATATTTAAAGTGAATAAACAAACAAAAAAAAAACTCCACTACAAAACAGTGTTGCTGGTGGTGTAAATTAAAGTATCTTTGTTTTTTGGTCGAATCTAGAGCAAGAAGAGTCTATACCTGTAAAGTTACAACCTGAAGAATACATTTATTTTAAGTAGCTGGAAAACAGCTCAATGTGTTGCAAGCTTGTAAAACCTTTAAAGATGCCAAAGTAAAAACGTTTTACTACCTTCAAACTGGAAGATGTCCTTAAATACTATCTTCTGCTGAGCCTGTAATCGACAGATTCCAGGTGTTTTGTTGCAGCAGTCTGTAAGTAAGTAGGCCGCTTGATACAATCTATTTATAAAAGCAGTGCCCTCAACTCCCCCAGCTATGACTTACAGGCTTTATTAAAGTGTTGACTGAAAGTCAGACTGTCTGAGAACCAGCAGGAACAAGTAGCAACTCTAAAAGTTTTCTGCATATAAATTACAAATTTGTACCATCAAATTGATAACTTGCATACACAGGAATGGTATTCATTCCCCTAAATCCTTTGGTGTTGTTCTAAATTACCGTGTTTGCTTGAAAAAACAGATTGTCTGCACAAATTAAGGACAGAAGGAACATTTGTTTTGTAAAAAATAGAATGAGAGTTTTTTGTGTGTGGGAGCACTTCAATCAACTGCTTTCAGGTGCTGCTGAAAACAATGAAAAAAGCCATGTGTGAAACATCAATTACTTTTTACTGAAAAGTTTCTTCACAGTACAACAAATTTAAGTAAATTTCCCCATTTAAGGATTTTATTTTGAAAAGATACAAGTGATGGGAGGATGGAGCGTGAGATGGACAGTTGGTGACATCAGCAGTTATGCGAATGTTGTGGCGGAACATCATGGTAAAGAGGGAGCTGAGGCAAAGCTCTCAATTTCCCACTCAACCCGCATTCTACCTATGGCCATGAGCTTTGGGTATATACTTAAAGAATGAGGTTGTCGGACTAGAGATTCCTCAGCAGAGTGGCTGGGCTCAGCCTCAGGGTGAAGAGCTTGCTGATCCAGGGGGAACAGATCTGCTCCTCCTTCATGTCGAAACAAGACAAATTATTTAGTTTAGGTATCTGGTCAGGATGCCTCCTGGACATCTCTCTCTCCTGGACCTCTTGGTGGTCTTCTGGGCACGCCCACCTCAGAAGAGACCCTGCGTAGACCCTAAACTCACTGGAGGGACTATGTACATCCCATCTGGAACTGGTGACACCCTGGGATCCTCCAGGTGGAGCTTGAAAGTGTTGCTGTGGAGAAGGATGTTAGGAATGCCATGCTCAGCCTGCTGCCACCATGTCCCAGTATCATATAAAACAGAGGATAATGGATGGATGGATGGACATTCTGTATTCCAAATCACATACTTATTCTTTTAACATTTATAATACATTATACTACAGCTGCTCTCACAAAGCAATATCCTGTTTCATGCAATTAGCACTTTGCCATAACATTTCCGTCATACATCACAATTATACATGCTTCACAAATATAACTTATTTGACTGTGCTTTTATAGCAGCTTCTGTCGTGTCTGCCAGTGAGCTCTGTCTGTGTTCCGCTGCATGGAGCGCCGTACAGACAGAAAAGCTAGCTCATCTGCATATTGAGAAATGCAACCAGATGCAGCAGGACAAACTGTTTTGTGTGTTTGTTTGCCTTTTTTATTGTTGTTTGTTATGATGCTGCATTTGACACACTATGTACTGTGATCAAGTACAGCATATCCTTTCAGGACAAAATAAATATAATGGTAGTTTGGGGACTGGGATCAACTGAGTCTGTTTCCCTGTTTCAACATGATGTCACATAAAAGAAACATTTCACATCATTTGAGGGATTTTATGTTTTAAGATTCAAATTATTATCTTACATTAACAACCTCACAAAAGCTGTCTAGACTTACTTTTGAAATATGGTGTTGTGTTTGGAGATGAAGCGCTACAGATTTTGGAATAAACACATCCACGAGATTTCAGCAGAGGTCACAAACACTACAGATTGGTTTGTCTCACAAAATGAAAGCCCATAATGATGCAGTGTAGCCGACTGAGCCACCTAAAAGGGAATTTTAAGTACTTCACGTACACACACACACACACACACACACACACACACACACACACACACACACACACACTTCTCCTTATTTTTGCCACCCGCTGTGACACCATTTTAGGCCAATAAATGGATAAAAATGCAACAGTCTTTCCTGGTTAATGTCCCACTCAGTTGGTTTGGTTTAATGGTCTGGCCAGAATAGTAATACTACATATATACATATATATTTTAAATATCTAGATTCCCTGTTGAGTAGCACAATTAAAACATAATTTAGGGATTTTAGCTCTTGTCAGACAAAACAAGAGCCCAGGAAGGAGCTATTAATGACATTTCCTGACATCTCACAAACCAAAACACTGAGAAAACTGCACATCATACAATACTGGCAATAACTGAGGGGAGTCCAGATTGGGGGTTTGAGATCCTAAGTATGGATTTGCAACATCTTCAGTTCTGCTGGGGTCTTTGGTTGCATGTCATCACTTCTCCCTTTTCCCTCTGGTTTCCTGTCTGCTTTTACTGTATGGAAAGCAATATTTAGGGCCAGGCTGTATTAAAACAGTCTGACAATGGATTGTTGTGAAATGTTCACACACTGAAAGGATTTGTACATAAACAACTATCAACAGCAACCATAGTCTCAGTTAAGACAACATGAGGGAAATTGCTCTGTGTGAAGGAGGTGAAAAATGAAAGTTGTCATTCTTTGTCGATTCATCCAATGTAATTAATGCGGAAAATTAAAATAGAAGTGAGTAGCTAAGAAAAGAGGAAATGACTATCAATATAATGGCTTCTGAACAGTATGGTGGCAAGGCAGAGTAATGACAATGCAACGAGCATTGATTATCACCCACATTTTCTCTCCCCTGTGTATCTAAATGTTTTCCTGTTGCAGGAATAAAATTGGTTCCGCTCATTATGAACATATTTCAGATTTATTTTGGTTTTTTCACACATCTGAAATTAGAATCCAATTGATTTTTAAAGCAAAAATTTGGTATTATATCACTGTTTCAATCACTAAAAATGAAAAGAAATAGTTTTTTTCCATCCAAGTCAATGTTTCCCCCCAACAAATAAACTCTACCTGTCACATTTAGCTCCACATTGCACAGTGTGTTCCATCAAGTTGAATTGTCATGGCTGGTTCCTCTGCATCATGTCACCATGAGGTTCTTCTTGAACTGTTGATTGAACTCAGTCTCCATCGGCTCTTCTGATAAATAGCTCCTACACTTGTAGCCTGTTTTGACTATCATATAAACAAGGGCTTGGTGACAAATTGTTGCCAGTAATTCTCCGGAGTTATAGCAACACAGAGGGTGGCGCTGTTTCCCAGGCACATCTGCATGTCTGTGCTCTACAAGCATAAGCAAACCAACAAGCATAAGTAATGGCAACAAAATAAAACAAAACAAAGTCATGTTACTTCAGTCATGCAGATATGGTTTGGTTTTGCAAGGTCCTAAATGGAACAAACCACTATGCTGTGCAAAGTTTGTAAAGTGAAAACAAACAGTAGCAGCACAACAAACGTTTTCTAGCACCTGAGCGGGAATCATCTATGGGATGGGATTCCATCACCAAAGCTCCCGACCTACTGTCTCGTTTTCCAGCGACACCGGCATCGACAAGGCAGGACAGGGGTGGAAGGAGATTACCAACGCGGTGGCATTCCACATGGAGTAAGACATGGTGCACATTACACGATGTGAAACGGCTCCTCACTACGTTAAAAATAGTCGATCAAGGGTACAGTATGAACCACAGAGTTATAAATATTTTGCTGAGGTGGCATTACCCCGTTTGAACAACAAAACAAAAGAAAATTGTGATACAGGTAGGGAATGCATTGTTTTACTCCACAACAACCGAACTCTGAACGAGCAGAACCTGCAGCATCCTACCGATGATCACATGGAGGACATAAATGCTCAAGGGATCAAGAGAGAAAAATAATAACGGTAAAATGAATAATAGTGAAAAATAAACAGGGCTTAACAAGTGTTGCTTTGTTGTTGTTGTTGTTTTTGTTTGCATTTTTGCATATCTGTAGTCTTAATAAAGGAATATATTTTTGAATTATGTTTTTTTTTTTTAATTCATGTATGCAAAAAAAATGGATTAAAATTATGAATCATCCAGGACACCGAAAATATACATGGCATATACATTTTTACCCATATCATCCAGCCTTAATTTGAACCATTCTACCTTTGCAGTATCGTTTGTTTTGTTATTGTTTGTGCCATTTCTTCACTGAATGCTTGGCAACAAATGGACAAGTTCTGCCTCACACCTTAGTCTGGTCCAGAATGTCTAATATTTTGAATCTGATGATCTGTAATGGTCAAATACATGTGGCTTGCAGGTAATTAACTAGTGTAATAACTAGTTCAGTTGAAATTACACTGATAAACATCTGTTTTGAGTTTCAAGGATTTAAAATGTCACACTAATCTTGCATGTTTTGCAGATATACTGACAGGTGGGGGAGATTTCCAACTCTTTTTCGTGTGAGTGCTTTTTCGTTCTGTTACTATCCTGGATGGTGATGATTACAATGCCGACTATTACATTAAAACAACATTTTCCCTGTTAACGTTATTGTCTTTTTAGCTTTTCGATCCGCTTTTTCCTTGATTCTCCACAGGCTTTTGTGATAACTTGGTCAAAGGTTGAATATTAGAGTAGGAAATCAATTTGTGAGCCAATATCTGATGTTTATTTCTTTGTTGTTTTTTTTTGTTCATAAGGGGATTGCCTTTTTTCATAAAAGGCAATCCCCTCCCTCCCTGCACCCTGCCATTTCCTCTAGTACTTTACAAACCAAATACCTAGGATAAGTAATTGGATTAACAATAAATACCATATATACAAAGAGTTCCAAATCTTTTTAAGATTTTTGACTTGTGAAATTGGAATTTGGAATAAAAGAGAAAAAGAGGACTGGCTCATTGCTACAGTTTACTATTTCACCACCCTCCTGCTCACCTTTTTCCCCACAGCTTTTCACTAAAAGTCCTCAGTGCGCCTCCCCTGCCAGAAATGTCTCCTCGACTTATCATTAAAGCCTCATACATATCTTACGTCTTTGTGTCAGAAGTAGAATTTGTTCGAAGCTCAGAGTTTACATTCTAAGCCTTGAATTATGCCTCCAATATCTGCTGAGATATTTGTAGCGGTCTGAAAGGAAGACGAAATGATCAAGCTGTGGGGAGCTCGACTATTACGGAGTGTGAATGAGAAGACGACTGGGAGACGTGATCGACATTGAGCCCTTATTGACTGCTTAATGGGCATCTTGTGACAATGTGTTTTTTTTCATCTATCTGAAATGAGATTCAGTACGACTCCATCAGTGTATCTGTGTGATCATACACATCCTGTCTCCACTTTGCACAGTTGAAGAAAAACAGTTGCACAGAAAGCTTCTTGTCAGAGAACAAAAAAAAAAAAAAAAGGTCGTTTTTGGTACTGAGCACTGTTGCCTTCACTAAAATGAGACAGATAAGGAATTCAGATGGATACCTAAAGAAACCTTCTAACACCTTACCTGTGTATTTGTGTGACTCACTGTCAAAGACTTGAACATTTTGATTGGAGTTTGACTAACAATAGAAACACCAAGTACCACTGATACACTGCTGACAAAGATGGACAATGTGTTCACGTTCAAGAACGGAACTTTGTTAGAAATAACCAAAGATTTATTATTTGCTGAACTCACTGTTGTTACTGCATATTTACCTGCCAACAGGAATGAATTTGAATTATATGAAATGTAGCACTTGCGTGTTATTAGGACCTAATTTCCATCGCAGTCATCTGAGAACAAAATTAATACAACCAAACACGTTGTCACTTTGTTTCTGGTTCTGCTCCCTTCTTAAATCACTCATGACAGTTTAAATATCGCATTGGCAGCCAATTTCAGCTTTCAGCCTCCTGAGATAACTATACCCTGTCTACTAACTATGTTTAGATGTCAACTTTCCTAAATTAAAGGCTTGAAACTAAATAGAACGTGTGTTTCTATTAGTTGATCATTTCTTCCCAAATGGCAATTGGGGAAAATGAAAGAAAAGAAAAGTTTGTTCAATTTCAGAAGGGACATTGAATTTGATGTTTTTCCTTGTAGTTTGATGATTGGAATTTGCATCTCCTTTTCTAACTTGGAAGAATACCGAAGCACGTGAGAGCAGGTAGTTCTGCAAGAAGAGAGAATTTTCAAACGATCACCCAACCCTGCAGCAGAGGTCACTTTAACTGTATCTCACTGTGCACACCTCACTGCATGCCTGGAGAACTCTGAAGGCCAACTGTCCTCAGAATGGGGCCAATCCACTGTAAGTTTAAGTGCTTGACTGCGACATTGTCAGTGACCACATGTGCATCACGCAGCCTACAAAATCTATCAAAAAAAGAGGTTTCCCTATGAGGCTGCGGCCATCATCCCTGACCTCGACACCCTCCTCGGTGCGTCTTATGCGGCTGGTGACAGCGGGTTGAAGAGTGAAGGACTGGAGGCCACGACGAGTCACCGGGCGGAGCAGATGTCTACATGTGTCAGAAGGAGTTTCTTGCTGCATGAGTTCCTCTATATGAGGAAGTGCTGGCAGTGTTGTGAATCCCATTGTTTGTTGTTCATATTATTATCTTAATTCTCTAATTATTATGAACTGGCATTGCTAATTTTCCTGTTGGGGGCCAAAAGCCGTAAAGTTTTGGTGCGATCCAAGTCACTGCAGGAAGAAACGTCATTCATCTGCTGTCTCTAAAGTGACCGGTCAGTGTCTCTGCTCATCTTTACTCTCCACTGCCTGATCAATGCAGGCATGCAAGCATGTCCTGTTCATTAAAACCTGCTGTGATTATGTTGTTTTTAATAGGCCGTCACTCTGCATCATTTAAAAAAATGCTGCCTTGGTGCCAGAATGTGATGGCGGAATCAAGCTGTAATCATGACTTAACTGTTTACATACCCTGTTTTGTCAGAAATCTAGTCCCTAATCCCTCTACCTTCAAACTTTAACACATTCAAGGAAACATTTCTACTAAGAGAAATTTTCATTTCCTTGCATAACTGATGAGTTCACAGATCCAACAGAACACCCCAAAATTGCCTCTCACTGATAGCAGAGACAGCTGAGGGTGATAAATTGATCCTAATGAAACCTTGGTGCAATTACAGCATAGTGAAATACATCCTTACTCAAGTCACGTTTGCACTTACACCAAAGAGCAACGGAAATGCTTTACGTTCAGCCTCAGACACAGCAGCATCATCAACAGATCAAAGAACAAGCTGACATGTCGGCGACGTGGCAGTGTTAGGTGGAGAAGCAGAGACGGGCCGCTTTTTTATCGCTCCAATATTTGCACTCCCGACTTTGATAATCATCTGCTTGTGTGGGTATAAGCAGCATGGTGTATTTTAATCAGACGTAAGATCAAAACCAAATAAGAGAGAGGTGGAGGTTTCTGGTTTGAGAAATTACAATCGAGCTCCTGGTGAGCACAGTCTGCAGGGATCACCACGTTGCTTTTAATAACACCCAGAAAAACTTAAAAATACATCCACTGTAAATGCGACTGCTGTTACAGAAGGCAAAGACAAATTGAAAAGACAGAATAAGCCCTCAGCATCAAAACAAAAGGCATGAAGGCTCATCCAACTTATCATCTGTTATTATCTGAGGACCCATGGAGTGCATTTTCTTCCATAATGAGGCCAGGAAGGAGTAGTTGTTACAGAGCTGCTTGTGTTTCCCAGCTCAGAATGATTCAGCTGTTTATTGGCAACCAGAGTAATCAAATCAACTTTGTCAAATCCGCAATGAGTTTATTTCTTTGGTCCCAGCAAAGGCAATCCAAAGGTTTGTGCTTGCCATGAATGTAAATCACCTTTGCAGCAATGCTTCACAGTGTAGCAGTTTCTCATGCAGTCTGGTCCTATGGGTGCACGTAAAAGGGAACACCTAGCTGGATTTTTGCTTCTGTGAGGGATGAGCTGCAGTTTTCAGTGCTACATGGCCAGCAGCTACAGCGATAAACATCAACAACAACATGACACACAGCCCTCAATGGGAGTGGGTGGGAGCATGAGAAAGCTGTAATATTCCTGTTTCTCTACAGAGAAATACAGAGAGGCAAGAATTAAAATAATGAGACGCCATTTCCTACCCTTTCATCTCCATTTTCCTACTGCTGACTGGCTATTTTCTCTTTCCTGTTGCTAAAACTCCCTCCGTTGTGGCATAAACGCAAGTCACTCTCTCTGCAACTCGTCCTGGCTGCTTCTTTTTTTAACAGGCGACATCTATCATCCCCGTTCGATGTAGAATTGCTTTTATTGATCACTTCTGGGTCTGGCTGTGAGTTGCATATCAGAACTGCTGGCCCCAATGCGAGCCATCTCGCACCCTTATATCCGCCATTGCGGCACTTGTGACCGTTCCAAAGTCGGTGCTTAAATCCAAAGGTGACCGTGCTTTTGCCGTCAGGGCCTCTTGGCTTTGGAATGGCCCGCCTGAGGAGATGAGATTTACTGTCCTCTTTTAAAACCCATTTTTACAGGCAGGTTTCATATGATTCTTTTTGCTTTTGATCTTATTTCATTTTATTCATTTTTATTTCATTGCTTTTATTCTTATTTTATTGTTTTCAGATGTCATGTCACCTCCACGAAAAAAGTTGGAGGAGAAAGGATGTTATGTTTTCACATTTGTGAATACAAACAGGTCAGCCACAACATTAGCAACATTTACAGTGGAATTAAGTAACACCGATGACTTTGCTACAGTGAAAAGTTATGTTCTGAAACTCTTCGTCCTGGAATCCATGTGGAAACCCCTGGACACAAACCATGACATCTGCAATTCCCTGATGACGGGGGTCCCCCGACAGGACAACACGTGCTGAGACACCACAAAAACTGCTGTTACAATGTGATGTTAGTCTAGGGGACAAGGGAATTAAGGCAAACATGACTGATCATTGAAATAGTAATTAAAATTAGATTGAAAAGTGCAAACAAAACTAAAGGGAGGGAACAAATGATAGACACATCAGAACCAGAAGACACTTACTTTCCTTAAAGCAGAAAACAACAACAAAACTCACTTCCTGCGGTAATAAACAAACCAAACAAATGAAACAAAAGACTGATCACTAAAGCTAACCCTTACTGGCCAAACATAAATCAATCTGGCAGCCACCCCTTATCCTAGTATTAACACACACATTAAATCACCTTTATGCAGAAAGTGCAAAAGTTTTAAAAAAAAAAGTCATACCAGCCCAAAACTCCCAAACAAAAACAAGTGTCGGGTTTAGAAATGAATTATTCACACACAAAAATCTCAGGAACTGCCAGTGGAACATGACAAAGAGCTTAGAGGTTCCACGTGGCCTCAAAATTCCCCTTATGCAAATCTGACTAAGCATCCATGGGATGTGCCTAGAAAAACTATGATCCGTGGACATCCCATCTTTTGACCCAGTCTACTGCTTGACACCACAACACCACAGGTACACACCACTGAAGTCATGTGACTGCATCTTGATGGGAACTCCATGGATCATAATTTTTCAGGCATGTCCCGATGTTTAGGGCAATGTTTGCTCTGTAGCGATATGATTAACGTTATTCACCTCAAGTGTAATTAGTGTTATGGCGGATCAGTGTGTATGCAGTTTGTATGAAATCTGGTGTGCACATCTTCCTGTGTGACACAAGGATGAAGTGTATGATTTTTGGTCTTGATCTTGATCTGGATCAGCTTCAAACATGGAAGGGGCCCAAAACAAAACCTAAGCAGGACTCGGCTCAAGAAATAACTTTAAACAGTTTTTGAAGGGATCTGGATATAAAGTCATGGACTGACTTCTCTGATTTTAACACAACCAGTGTTATTTGAGTTACTTTTTCTGGGGCAATTGCCAGCAGGTGGCAGAGGGAGGTACTTTACTGAGTCTTTTTCTTTCTTTCTAATATTGATTTTGTATTAATACTTTATGAAAAGTTTTTTCCATCTTTGGTCTTCTTCTTTTTTTAATCTATCAGAACAATCTTTTTTTTTTTTTTTTTTTACAGAAATGATGCTGGATGACGTCGCATCTGGCCTCAGGAATAGCGTTCTTTATGTAAATGGCATTACAAAACATTCCAATCTGGACATTAGAAGTACTTTGGTTTTATCCCTGCTGAAAATCCTTTTTCGGAGACGGCTCCATCTTCAGAGTGCGGTGAGGGTGGTACATCAAGCTACTCATTAATGCATTGAAAGCAAGTTTTATTGCTCTTCCAGCCGTGGTGACAAATGAACTTGGCTTTTTGTTGTTTTAAAATCTGCAACAACATTAGTGGATAGAGAACTGTGGTGAATTTAGCAACAAAGATGTGAAACAGCAGCTCTTCGGCAAACCTGTAGGCGTGTTTACATCCCGACCCCGTCGCCCAGGATTTCACTGATATGTTCTGTACCAACATTATTATGGTTCACTGTGAGCATTCTTTTTTTTGTTTTTTAACCTTTATTCATTCAGGAAAGGCTCTCTGATAGGCAGCCTGTCTGCGTTCAGGAACACAGTTACACACATTCACACCTGGAAACTGCCCAGTACAACCACAATCTCATCTACTGGCCGCCTCTGGAGCAGTTTCTTTGGGGTTAAGGGCCTTGGTCAAGGGCACCACGGTGTTTTTAAAAAGGGAGTGGAAATGCTGCTTATTCACTTTTTCCCACCCATATTATCCTGCCAGTCCGGGGGATTGAACCTGCAACCCTCTGGTCACAAGCTCGCCTCTCTACGCTTCAGGTCACCACTGCCTCATTAAGAGAAAATGTAATTGGTAACCATTATCATTAGAAATTAAGTCATTTAATTAATGTTGCAGAGTAGTTGCACATAAACGTAATAGTGCAGGAGACGAGGCTGTACTGCGTGAGAGTAATTCTCTCAGCCAGTTGTCACTTCCAGCACAAATAAACGATGGAGGTCAGTAGGTATGTAATGATTCACTCAGGTCACGATGCAACACGAGTCACGATTCTGGCCTCACAATACAAATTTTTATTTATTTATTTTCTTTTTTTGAACAAAATCAGTCGGAAGACAAATGATAACCGAAAAAGTTTCCCTTTCTGGTTTAAATTAAGGGGAGGAAATGGATAATATATCTCAGTGTAATCTCTCTCTGACTCCACAACATTTACTCTCAGGAAAATCCCCCTGTGCAGTAATTTTCTTATCAGGCAAAAACCCTCTGAAGAACATTAAGGATAAGTGTTAATAAACAGATAACAAAAACATCCATGGCACCACAAAAAAATCTAAAAGAAACAATCAATGAAAATCTACACTATGGACACATATAGTTGAGGAATCTATGTGACGATTTGAATCAAGATGGGAAAGGATCACAAGGACTAACATATGATAACGTATTGACAGGACCTTCCAGGTGAGAGAGTGAAGCTGTGGGTGTATGAGCATTTAATATTTACAAATTATTAATAGTGGGCTAGAAGCATGGGAGTGAAGAACGTGAAAACAGCTAAATATGAAGTACAGAAATAAGAAGGTTGGAAAGAAGAAAAAAGAACAGAAAAAAAAACGAAACAATCAATCAATCAATCAGTAAATAAATAAATAAACAAATAAATCCAGCCCAACCGACTAAACATTAAGAGCTAAATAGTTTTGGGGGGGAGGTGTCTTATGATTGGAGGAATGTATAAAAGTACTGTGATTTTGGATAATCCAGGTTGTTTAAAATATTTAGCAAGAGGGATGTAATCACATTTTAGCAACTTGAGCTATGGTCAACAATTAGAAATATTATCATTAGTGTTATTATTTTGATTAACCCACCAGCAAAAATGACGGATAGAGACAGTGACAGATGTGTACTTATTTATTTATTTGGAAGGTTTGTTTGTTTTTTATTTTTCTGTGCGTTGAGTTTTTATGTATGTATGTATGTACTGACGTCCTTAAACTGCTAAATAAAAATATCAGAAACGAAAAGTCTCCTTTTTAAGTAAAATGAATGAAAACTAATGTTTTTCAGGTCGGTATAGTATAAATAAACAATGCAAATAAAATCAAATTTCTTTTTCGTAAAATCGAAACTGAAGACATATTTTTCTCAAAACACCGTAAAATCACCGGACTCCCAATGTCCCCTGGGATCCTCAGGCAGTCGGCCCGCCTCCCTGGTTTCAAGTACAGCTAGGAGGCCAGTCTGCACAAGGTACCCGGGCCTGGCTAGCTACGGAAATCTAATGATTTGCTTCCCACGATGCACCTCGCCTCCAACAAACTAAGTTTATTACACATACCATTACTGCTGAAGGAGGCAGAGGAATTAGTAAACATCTGACACACTGAGCAAAACAGAGCAGGAGAGAAAGGAACCATGCTAATCGCTAGGCTAAGGAGCCTAACAAGAGGAAGCTTTAAGTGTTCAAATTCAACAAATTCATGTTTTGTTTTCTTCTTTTTTTTTTTTCATAGCGCTGTTTTTCTAAAAATTAAACAAGATTTAAGGAAATTCTGAGCTAAATCGACATGAAATGAGGCAATACGTCCTTTCAGTATGTTTCATCTCCATAAACAGTTAATGGACAGATATCAGGAGAAAAATGAAATTCCAACATTTGACTAAACTCAGCAGATGCAATAAGAAATTAACTGTATTTTTCCATTCATTTCAAATATATTTTGCTCTAACTCAAATAACATAACAACAAAAAAGTACGATGATTATTGTTCATTGTTTTTAAGTTTGAGGAGCAACATGTTACTGTGATATTCACATTTACATCTGTTTTCACGTCGTCAACGTGATCTGTTTACAGTCAATGTTTGTTATGTCACAAATCACTGAACGATGAAATAAGCAAGTTAGTTTTATAGAGGTCATGGGAGATAAAAGAGTAACTGCGGAGGTCTTTTGAGATTCAGTAAGTTGAAATATATTATGCATCGTATGCGTTCTTCCCGGCTCTCTGAAGGTTTTCCTTACACATCAAAGAAATTCTTCTTTCTGAAATAATGAGGGAGTGAAAAAAGTGGAGATATCCTCATCAGACATGTCAGTCTCCCACCTTGAATGTACCATCGGCACCCTTCATCCTTTACTGTTATTTCTGGGGAAAAACTACAGGTAACAACCTGAATGAACACAACAACTGGGATTCATTGCAAACATTTGGGAACCGCTACAGACGCCCAGTTATCTTGCATCGTGAACTCACCTCCAGCATCTTTACCATGGCAGCCTCCTATTCCATCACACACTCACAGGGTTTCCATGGAAACAAGGAGTCTACTGTTCTAGCCTCTGCACAAAGTGCTGCAGCCTTACAGCCCGCCAAACCCGCCCCTCCAAGAACACGGCATTCACTAACCAGCTGCAGACAAGTTCATGTTTTAGTGGAGTCTCATTATGGATATTTTTGGTATAGAATAGATACATATAAAAATCCTTGAATACCAATTAAATAGTCATGTCCCAAAAGTAAGTCCAGGTCCCAGGGTGAAACCTTCCTAAACTAGGCTACGCCTGTGGTGTTTAATCCTTTGATGTGTGACTAGTGAACCACTAACCACTACCATTATTAACTGGCTGCTGCTCACTGAAAAAGCAGGCTGTAAAAGAGGAAGATTTTCTGTAGAAGCAGGGCTATCAGTCTGAGAAGAAGCTGTTGATAACCAGCCCAACTGTACTCATCCCTTCAGTCTCAAAGAACAGCATACGCAGTCATTTAGAAAGAGGTTGTTTTTTTTCTTTCTTTTAAATATAACTGTTTTCAACAATAATGTTTGTTCTAATATTCACGGCTTAAAGGATCAAATTTAAACACATCGCATTGTAACAAGATGATCATTGTTATTCACTTAACTTTTCAAAGTTCTGCTGGGAAACTTTGGGTCCTGGTAATCATGTGGATGTGTTTGACACGTGCCACCTACGTAAGCATTATGCCCCTCCGACCTGGCCTCCAGACTCCTCAGATCCCAGTCCAACTGAGCATTTGCTGGCCCTATCTCCCACCCCACAGGACCAAAAGGATCAACTGCCAATGGTCTAGTGCCAGGTACTGCAGGACAACCTCAGAGATCCCCTGTCTATATGGAATGAGAGGGAACACTATAATATCAGGCAGGTGTTTTTAATGTTGTGGCTGACGGGTGCGTGTGCTGTTGGTGGTACGGAATCTCTAACAGTCAGGTGGTACAAAAAGAGCAGTTCTAGCAGGACACATTTGGATTGTATCACAATATTGGGTCCCGATTCTGATTTATTGCGATTCAATAGTACCGATTAATGTGTTTCTCTTTTCCTTCTTAAAAAAAACCCCAAATAAATATTACACTTCTAGAGACGATGTATCAGTGCACGTCATATCCCAGTCTTTGACATTTATTTCAGCTGCATAGGAAGGTGATACATAAGATGTACAACAGAACGATTTTTAAGTAAACGGCTCCATTTAGCTGCCCCTGCTCAATAAGCTAGTCCCTTAAGAAAATAAGAAGGTAAATAAAAACAAATAATAGAGACTTCTTCAGCTCTGCTCAGCTTTACTTTGATTTCTGACATGACCTTGGTAGTACAGATTTTAGTGTTGTTTCTAAGAAAAATTTCATTGACGGAATATGTTACTGATGCTCCAAGGTGTAAACCATGTGATGTCGGACGTTGTGTCATGGCCGTCTGCTCTACCGTAAAACATATCTAGAAATACTGTGATCCTGGGTAATAAAATCAACTTTTTTGCACACTTTTCTGCACACTTCTGTTCTTGCTATCTTATCAAACACTCAGCTGGATGACAATTATTTTATTGCTCCAGAAATAAAGAAATAATCTACTGACCAGGTGCTCATGGCAGCATATTGCATGTGGGCCATGTAGATGAATGGACAAGAGGGCTCATTTTTCCAGATAAATGTTAAATTTAAGTTGTGTCACTTGAAAGGAACAAATATGTGCAATGAGATTAATCAAACCACTCCAACTGTGTAATTTATTAAGCCAGAAAATTCTGTTTGGCACTCATTATTTAAGGCACAAAGAAAACATGGCTTTACTGCTCACACTGTGCTAATTTACTCTTATAGCTGTGCGCTGCACACTCTAAAACGTGGACAGATGACTTGATTGAAGAAATATATAAAAGATAAAGCGTTAAGAAAGTAAAGTCTCGGGAGTCTATAAATCATTGTACAACTCTACAATAAGCAGCTCTAAATTAAATGTTCATGTTCAGTGGAGCTAAATGTGCTCTACACCTTCAAATTTATCAAAAAAAAAAAATTGCATTAATTTTCATTAATAAAAGGTGCCCGTCCACCCCCCCAAAAAAACCAAGCATGACATATATGCAATTGGCCTGATGTGTCTAATAGGGGCCAGTATAACTTGATTGTTGAACTAGATTTGCATAATGATCGGAATTACACAACTGCTGCACATGCTGTGAGAACTTATTAATATGCAAACAAGTAAGTCGACAGCCACCGGTGTAATTTGTGTTCAAATTGGTGGCTGCCTAAGCTCTAAACATCCAGTTAGCATCCCTAAATCTGTGAAGAAGTGTTGGCAATTAAAGACTCAGCCTACACTATGTTAATTATATCAACTGCTGTACGTCCAGAAAGCTTCATACCGACAAGACTGAGACACTTCTAATTGTTTTTTGATTATCTTAGCTTGCATAATGATATTGCCAATCTCGATAGGCAGTCTCTTACCATTTGAAAAATCACGGGAAAACTCATTAAAAAAAAATGGAAGACACACTGGAAGCAGGGACAGGAGAGAGGTGGAATATTTCCACATCTTTCTGAGTCAATGAAGGGTTTAGAAACCAGATTACTGAGGACTGTGACAAGATGGTTTTGGTAAGTTTTGCTACGTTTGTCTCAAGGAGGAGACAAGAAATCTCCGATTAACAAACTCAACTTAGGTGTTATGGGAGTGTCAGTCAGACAAACAAGTAGTTGACACGGAACATTTTTGTGTCAGTGGCAGATGTATTACCAGTTCTTCATTTTACAAAGTCTCCATAGAGCTACTACAATGCTGGATTACAACCCAGTCACTGTGACGCCCAGAAGGTCAGGAGAGACAGGCCAGGGAAAATGTACAAAATCTACAATCATTTCCAGGAGAAACAAACTCAAAAAATATATCTAAAATATGTTTTCTCTAGTGTAAAACCAAATGAGCCTCTTGCGTAAGGCCATAAAGAAGAATTTTTGCTCTTTACTGTGTCAAAAATGCCAAACATCACTTCTAAACCAACACCTGATCAAGTAAGAGCCAAATGCAGCAAGTGAAGTCAGGATTTCCTTTTTAAAAACATTTTTTCCCCACTAACTTTAAACAACATAAATATTTAAAGTCTCTTATTTATTTTTTTCTCTTTATATAAGCGGTTTAGTTGTCTAAAGTATCTTACACTGTAGCATAATTTTTCAATAATTGTTCGATCCACATACACACTGGACACTACTGAATGGACCAAAGAATAAAATTAAAGGCAGATGTGCAAAAAAACTTTTACTCAGCCCAAATTTTCACATTATTACAAATGTGCCGGTGACAGTTCAGTGCCTTTTCTGTACCAACACTGTTTGTATTGTGGTTAAAAAGAACATGTGGTCTACCCAGGACATTTTTGTTGTCTTTTGTTGTGTAATTAAAAGATGTTGGATATGTTTTTTCTATCATTGCCACAATAGTAATGAAGCTTAGATTCTCATACTGCGTCAACCTTAAGGCAAATTTCAAAGTCAGCCTCTTGTACGAAATCTTAACTGAATACTTTTCATCATTATTAGAAGATCAAACATCAAGGCTGCAGTGGCACCCCACTGTTTCAGTTGGCTCTTCCTCACTCTTTTTATCTTGGTTGTCAACACCATTAAAAACAGTACACAGAAGACAAGTCTAACATTATTGTTACAATTATGCACATTAAAGGAGACCCTGTTCCTGCAGGTGATGCGGTTCCAGTGCCCGGCTATGCTGCATGATCACAATATGGCACATCAATTGAACAAAAAGAGTACAAATGATGGTAGTTACGTGTGTGCTTTGTCTAAAACAAGGTTTTTAAACTCTATAATCAGTTAGTAAAAATTAAGCACAATGATCAGTCTCATTTGGAGATAAATCAATCTATACTTCAGTTACAAATGTTTCATCAAAGAGCAGATCTGCGCTAAAAAACTGTGAGATGGAAACAAATGTCATTTCCTCTGTCTTGCATTGCCTATTCATCATCCACACTTGTTAAATATGTCAACATTTGGTGCAGAAATTCTATTTAAGCTCATTTAAATAGGTTAATCAATGCAACGATAGTTGCATAACCTGGATAACTGCACATACATTTCTAAATGAATCTACTTAAGATCCTCTGAGTAACAACAAAAAATGAAAGAAATACAATAAAAAATAAAATAAATTAAAAAACCTACAGCACAATATCATTAAAAATAAAACTATTTGGAGAACAGCACTTGATGATAAAAGTTCATTTTTATGGCCAGTGAGATTGTGGATGCATTTCCTTCTCCACAACTCCCAGCGCCAGATAGAAATTAAGTCTGCTGAAGGATAACTTAAGGGTAACATCATTTCACAGATTAAGCAGTGACCAAAACCACACTCACATCGTAATGAATAAGTTTGTTTTTGTATGTCAGATAGAAATTAAGTCTGCTGAAGGATAACTTAAGGGGTAACATCATTTCACAGATTAAGCAGTGACCCAAACCACACTCACATCGTAATGAATAAGTTTGTTTTTGTATGTTTTGGGTTCACAAAAAAAGGCTAAAGTTCATGTATCAACTGAGTAATGAAAAGGATATGAACTATTTAGTTGTAGATTTTTAATATATTTCCAGGGTTTGCATTACTAAAAATAAGATCAAATTTTATCCAAAGAAAACAACTGCCCAAAGGCACGCCTTCCCTGTATTTCTACACAGTTCAGAGCTTTGTGTACAAAAGGTCTTTCCTGTCAGTTTGGCAAGAAGGTTTGTGAAAACTGGGTCAGAATGAAGCACGACTTTCCACTTAAAAGTGGAAAATGTGCACCTATGCCTATTAAAGCAAGTCAGGCTTGGGGATTGATTGAACTACATGGGGTTACCACGCAAGGAACATTTATATTTCGAGGCTTTTAGATAAAGATATTTCAGCAAGCGGTACAATAATTGCTATCAGAGAAAAGCAGCTGCCAAAGATGTGAGAGATCATGGATGTCAAGAACCAAATATTCCTCACTGACACTGCCTGTATATATGGCTTTTATGAATACATTCCCACTATATCACCAGAAGAAATTGATTTACAAATCTGTATGGTAGAGATTTGCGTGACCCCTGACTTTTTTTTAAAACCATGACTTGTACAGGGCAGCAGGCTTGTTGCCAGGTAGGAAGTGTCATCCTCAATTTTGTCTTACAGATGTGTCCTTGTACACTTGTTTTTCCTTTTGTCATCAAATTATGCTCATTCCATATTCTTCGCATGTTCTTCTCTTTTCTTTCCCTCGTTGTAAGGTGATGTCACCTTGATATGAACGTAGAAACGTCTCGAATTCCACTCAGGATGATCTGCGGGTCACCTGGAACTCTCAACGGGAATGGACTCGCAGCAGAGCCAAAGATAAAGGTACATCCTTTATCTAATTATATGACAGCTTCAAGGGAGGGGGGGGCTGCGGCTGTACAATCCCTTCATGGTGCCTAATATCCCATTCCTTTTCATATTGAATCCTTTTGTTCAAGGCAGGCCTTTTAAAGCTCACTACACCCTCAGCCTCCTTGCGGTGGGCGAGAGGGAAGAGACACATGTGCCAGCTTCAAGCAGGGAGAAAAACAGTGGACTGATTCCCCAAACACACCTATTGAAGGATGTATCAGAGAGATTATATCACACCACATTTAAGCCCATCATAAGCTTGTCTTCCTGTGTGAGGCTCTCGATGGAAACGCAGGATTTTTGTGTTTGAGCGTTTTATGTGGGTGTGTCGAAGAAATAGATGCAACATTTTGATGTCTTTGTACTTGACATTTTGATGTATGAAATTTAACCTCACTGCGATGTTTAAACTTCTGCAATGCGACTGAAATCATCAATACTCTTAAGCAACGCAGTGACCTCTTTCACACATAAGAAGCAGCATTTAAACGGGTAGCAAGCCTCGCCTGAACCAGAGTGTAACTCCATGAGGTGAGAATACAAAATGATGTGCCTCTTTCACTTTCAGTTCCATGGCAGTTCGATGGCTTGACAATCACACTGGACTGATCAAATTTGAAGCGATCATTAATGGCGAGTGGAGTGTGTGTGAAAATGGTCCCAGGGGCCGCAGGGCGTGGTCCCAGGGGCCGCAGTGATTTTAGCATTAGCATGGACACACATGTTGACTTCTCCCTGTAGACTGCGGGAGCGACGCCAGGTGAGGAGCATGCTGGACTGCAGTTGTGATGTTGGTTTCAGTTGTAAGAATTGTCCAGCAGTCAGTGGTCAGGATTAGTTTGTCTGCCCTTGGTAGCTTTACGTTTACTGTAGCTCGTCCTTCCTCTCACCAAAGTATTAATGTATCACAGTAGCTCTCAATAAACCTCATGTACTCGACTCAAGTTACCCAACCTGCGCTTTGGATCCCTCGACCGTATTGATCCCAGTCATTCAGCTGTGTGATGGCCTCAGACCGGCGAGCACCTAGCAGCGACTTGATGGTCGACTGCGAGCCGTCCTGCCACCCAGCAGCCTGGTGCTTGTTCTTAATGTGGTACAGCATTGTGTCACTGCTAAACTGAAGAGAAGCAACAATGCACTTTATGTTTGGCTTTGCTGTCTCTCTGGACACAGAGCGCACTTAATTTTTCATTCTTCTTCTTCTTTGTTATTTCTTCTGCTCAAGCTGTCAGTGGAGTATGAGTGTATATGTGTGCATGCTTGTACATTTATATTAACCGTCATGCCTCATTCTTAGTAGTTAAATGAGTAATGGTGAAATTCCTCAGTGCACCCAGTTTTCTCTCTACAGTGCACACGAATAATCACTGCCGGAGGCACACTTTACCCAGGCACCTGCCCTCTCTTAATTCATAGGATTTATAGTTTCAGGAGTTCAGAAAGTACTTCAGATTGACAATCTCCTGTTGTGTGCCACACGTGTGAAAGAGCAATTTTAGACAATGTCCTTGGAGTTGTCTTCGATTCACATGGGAACGCAGCTTCTGCGTGGTCTCAGCATTCTGTAATATCAATCAACGTCCTGCCTATAACATTTTTTGATTGGTTGCACATCATGAGTCGGCTGTGTCCACCTGACATTTGCAGGGTGCTGGGGGCGGGGTGCAGGGACGAAGCACTTTTGCATGCAGTGAGACACAAGTGGCCAAAATTAGTCGGGTGTCTGGGCTCAGGTAGGGTGAGGAGGTTGGAACAGCCAGCCTGTTCAGACATGAGAATCAGATGGTTCCTGGCTGCCAGCAACGGGTATGTCACCAAACATACCAAAGAGGCTCATTGAGTGAAATTACTGAGATAAAGTCACCACACGTTGGGAATCTTCTATTACTGCTAATTTCTTGGCTTAAAATTAATGAAAATTAAACATTTAAAATATAACAAAATGAGAAAACAAAAACTGTGTTGACATTAAGTTAAATACACCTTTGTATTGTATTATATCAACTGCATTTAGTGAGCTAAACACAGCCAATCCTACACAACATTACAGCAGATGATTGTCAAAGTCTTATACAGTACTTTCTTATTTTCTTGGTAGAAAAAGATTTTTGGAAGTCGGGACCTAAAGAGGTTAGGTAAGACTGCTTAGCATTCAGAGAAATCATGAAGGAACAAGGTATCAAATGTGCATCGTTCACTTGGGTGAAAATCATTATGCATATAGGATTGTGAGTACAGGCACTTGTCAAGAACAAACATTGGCTGATAATAGTCTTTGCAAAGGACTCCATCTTTCATAGAATTCATAGGATCCTGAAGAGACGTTCAGCAGCAGCAGGGCGGCCGTGGCTTAGGCAGTAGGAGATAGGCTGTTTGATTAGCTTCGATAATGTAGAATCCCCCTTTTCAGGATGACTTTGAAATGTATCTGTGATATCACTGTTTGTGGTCTTTACTGGTATCTTTACCATCTTTACTGGCATCTATTTATCCATTTACTGGAGGGGACATCTTCTTATTTATTCAGTGAATGAACTCTTCATCAGTTAAAGAAGTTGCAGTTTCTTTTGAACACATACTGGTGCAACAAAAACACATGTCCTTAACTACAAATAATTTAAGGACAGATACCCTGTGAGTGACACTACTGGAACAAAAGGCCTCCAATGGGAAACAGAAGACTAATAGACATTCAGCACTGAGGTCATACATCTAATCAGTCCTAGTTCAGCAGAATGATACATGAAGTTAGGGTAATTAGTGTTTTGGTTTTTTTTAAAGTAAGACCACATCAAAGCAAAGCAAAAGCTAAACTATATTCAAATAAATTTTGCACTGCAAATTGTGCTTTTCTAAGTATTAAAGCCTGTTTTACTTTAAAAATGATTGTTTTAGAATGACTGAAAATTGCAAAAAAAAAAAAAAAAAAAGAAGAAAAAAAAAGTCAGCCAATCTGACAGTGTTGTTTTCATTTTATTTATTTTGCAGTTTATATCTCTAACTTTTTATATAATTTAGGTCAATAATGGTGATTTTTGATTGCAGTGGTTATTGCATTAGAGCATTATATTCATTAAAATATTTTCCACAGCTCTTACTGTCAATGCTTGACATCAGCTTTTACTCAGCAAGAAAATCTACTGTGTTTCTTACCTTTTCCTCAAAAATGCCTTTAATTGACAGCTGTCTACACTCGCACGTAAATGCTATGTATACAGTACATATTGTATGCTAAACATATGCTAAACATCTACTGCTGGAAGCCTGGTGCTAAAGCATAGCATAAAATGGCAATCCATTTTTCTGCAAAGTAAACACGTGAAGATGAAAAGTCTGCTTTCAGAGCCGCAGATTAGGGAAGGACATGCAAACTACATAAACTGTATTAAACTGCTTTAATGTTCACTCCATCTCTGCAGTGTCCTCTCAGAGGCATAAAAGAAGAAGAAAAAAAGAAGAAATCCCTGTGAGAAAAAAAACAAGGCTGCCATCAATCACAGACTCAGGACAGAGTGCTGCAAGCCTACACACAGCACCATGACTTTAACGCCATAGTGATGGTTATGAAATTCATGCTGTTCGCCAACAAATCTTGCTCAAATCCAGAGGTCTCCTGCAAGAACACAGAGCAGTCTTAGATGCAGAAAAGAGTTCAGTGGCAAGCATCTGTACTGCGAGCTGTTCGGCTGTCTGAAACCAGCTGCAGAGGGACACCAGAGGAGACACAAAGCAACTGGGTTACACTAAATGCTTTGCTGAGAAATTGATTTATCACTAACACCAAAAAAAAAAAAAAAAAAAAAATTTAAAAATTCTCCCTACAAATCCTTCTGTCACTTTTATCAGCTTAAGGCAAATTTGTAGCTGCATATCAGTTCTATACTGATCTTACTATGATGGTTACACACTTACCCCTTGTGTGAGCTACTTCCTTTTTTTATGTACTATGTTCCTCTCCTTGTAAACAATGACGAATTAAACAGTGTAACATGTTGGAGCTAATAAATGTTGAACATTATAGTAATTATTGATAACATTGCAAATGAGGTTCTTCCACCTCTCCAAGCACTCGGCAACATCCAAGACTGATGTTTGTGGACATTTCTTTCCATAAACTCGGTTTATGTAAAGCTGTGATTAAGAGTTGAACAAATGCACGTGTGTGGGCGACTTCAGCAGTCCCACAGCTGCAGGAAAGAAAAGTCATAGAGCTGCTGTAAAGACTCTAATTCCAAATGATCCTATGAAAAAGACAATAAATATCATCATCCTACTTCTATGTTATCAGCAACATCACTACTTTTTGATAAGTTAAAACATCTCCTACTTGGATTAAGAGAGATCAAAATGCAAGTCAAATAAGGGCAAAGTGGGGACAATTCCGTCATCACAGTCAGTTATTCCTATAAATGAAGTATTATGAAAATGAAATGCTGGTCGTAAAAAGGTACGTACCCAAAGGAAAAGCAGACGTTTTAGGGTTTTTTTATTCTCTAGCTAACGTTTTCATATTTTGGAAATTATACTATGACCTGTCATATAACTTTAGCTGTCTCACTGATGGACAGAGATTTCCACTGGTGGCTTATGTCTGATTTAGACTACATAACATTTATGTTTCTCCAAATGTTGGCTGAGATGAGGAGATTTTGGGAGATTAAATGAACCCTGACCTCCAGTCTTTTTTAATGGTGTTCGTTCTCTCTTTCTTTCTCCCTCTTCTTTCAGTTAAAGATTAGGAAATTACACTTGGAAGTGAAGAGTGGAAGGAAGTTTAGGGTGTACTTTGCGCCTCAGCAGGATCAACTGTACCATGGTAGACTGGGAGAGGTAGTGGCAGGGGAAAGTACTTTCCAACAATTCAATCTGGATGCTAGACAAACTGACAGTGACTGGAGGAGGTTCCTCAAGCTAATCGTGAAGGATGAAACACACACTGTCTGCAGAGAGCGAGAGAAAGAGCAAAGAAGCCTTACCCTCAGCCTAAAATACCTATTGTGTATTTTGAGCTGACCTGAGAAAGCGCCACAAATTCCTCCAAACCACTGAAGCGGCAGTATTTGAGAAGGCTGGACGTTTTGCAGGTATGCACACTTGAGAGATAACTGTCCCTCGAATGATGGGATGATTGAGGCAACAATGAAAAGGAGAACCTAATATGAAAATTTGGAGAAAGAGAGCTGCATGCAGTCATGACTGCAGACAGCTGACAGAGAAGCAGTCATTTCTACAGCAGAAAAGTGAGAAGCCATGAAAAACTAATATGCTGTAGAATCGTTATAATGATCAGGAGGAGTGACTTCTGGACCAAGTGTGTGACTCAGACACAATCTAGTTGTGCTCTGGGGAATATCTGATCTTTCTCTATATAGGACAGTCGAGAACTTCACAACAACAAAAGCTGTTTTGGTGGAATATATATTGTCTAGCTGGGTCATTTTTACAGTTTTCAATATTATACTCTTTATAAGACAAAGATCACAATGTGCAGCATGATGGTGTAATTTAGATAAATGTCCTCAGGTCAACATAGCCTTTAGATAGCACCAATCTCCACTGTTCTTTGCTTCTCTCACTATTTTTAGCTCCAGACGGACATGGTGTGGCTGTGGCTGGGACAGGAATGAGGCCATCTGAATGCAGGGAATGAACCTGTGCCAGCTGCAAAGAGTATCAGTCCCCTCTGCTTATTCATTCTCGAAAACATAACATCTGGGACTCTGCCCTGTCAGGCTGATTTCCATACTAAGTGTAATGCCCCACTTTAATCTAATTATTTGTTCATCTCTCTGTCACTGCGAACCATTATTTTAAAGGCCAAGTGACCGATTACTGTAAGGGAGTGGCAGACAGGGGTATGACCCTAGGCAAATGGTTGCCAGATGCATGTCTTCCACACACTGAAAATGAGTTGAATGGTATCTTAACAATTAAAGTTTTGATGGATATACACTTTTCAGTGTATGTGTATGTCTGTGTTGTGGATTTATGTGGCACGAGATGTACCGCCAGATTTAGACCGTGGCTAATCAACCGGATATCGTGGTGGTCGACAAGCAAGAGAAGAAGGTGGTAGTGGTGAATCCCAAGTGATAGCAACATCAGGAAGAAGGAACACGGGAAGCTCGAGGAATACCACAGGCTGAAAGAGGAGCTGGAAAGGATGTGGGGAGTAAAGGCATCAGTGGTACCAGTGGAGATAGAAGCACTCAGGGCTGTAAACCCCAAGCTGGGAGAGTGGCTCCAACAAATCCCATGAATAACACCTGAGACCTCTGTCCAGAAGAGCGCCATCCTAGGAACAGCTATGATACTGCGGTCATACTTGGGTCCTCGGGTCCTCAGTCGAGGACCTTTGCCTGAAGGAGACACAAGACCGCCCTCAGATGGCGAGTGGTTTTTTGGGGGGTTTTGTTTTTTTTAATAGGCAAAGACATAACCCCATCCAACATAAGGTCAAGATGTTCTTTTGGACTCTATGGAAAGATTATGTGAATGAGGGGTGTCCACTCTGAGTGGCAGCAGCAGCCACAGTTAGATGAATTAAATCCCCTATGGAGTCCAGACGCTGGTGGCGGCGAGGCTTACAGGCTGGGACGGGACATAAAAGCAGCCTGAAGTAAAGACAAAGAGAAAGAGAGACACATTTAAAACAGGGCAGCAGCGAGATGATGGACAGATGATGAACAGTGTGTCACCGTGCTCTCCGATAGATGAGACCAGCTGATGAGAACAGCTGATATCTCAATTGGCACCCCTGACAATGACAGCAGGAGGTCATCTGTGAGGGGAGTGAATGATGGGATGGCAGGAGAAGTAAACTTTGTGCTTGAGTATGCAAAATAACTCTTCGCTGATCCGTCATTACAGCTTAATTTGTCTCAATGCAGTACAGGTACAGCATATAGTGAATATATTTAGTAAATGAAGACAAAAACCTCACTATTAAAAGGTGATAAAAATGTTAAAGTAGAATTTTATTAGAATATAGTTGGAATTTTAAGGCTTTCTTTGGAAACAACAGTGACAAAATACATCCTTGGATCCAATTATACCTCATAAAATTGGACTTAATGTTATTTGCAAAGGCAATAGAAACCTCTCTTATCAAAAACCCAGCCACAATTAAATAATAGGTATTTGGCTCTAATCTAACAGAGCAGCAATCACTGCACAACAACAGTTGTATCCTAGCAGCAACCAGTATGAGATGTGACTCGCCTTTATCCATCCACACTCAAACAGCACATGTACCAATTCACTGATGTGGCCCTTCCGCCCTTTTACTCTTAGTAAGCCACAAAGACGTCACGCTTGCACTACCTCTCTGTCTTTCCATTCACTCTGATGTTTGACCTTTGCACCCATCTTGTCATTATTCTGTCAGCGGATCGCTGACAACCTCTGCGCTGTGGTCAAATAGGAATGGTCTAGTTGCGGATTGCAGGGCGGGGATCGGATGATGTCAGGATGGTGAAAAGATTGTCTTTGGTTGGTGATGCGTGTCTGCCTTGTGAAAGGGATGTTTATTCTTATTCTGACTTTCAGGCAGGAAAAAACAGCAGCATCAGTTTGATCCCGTGTTGATAATTGAATGGGGTTATGTGACGTGCATCTCCAGAGCAACTAAATGCACGGAGAAGCAAACGCTTGATTAGATAAGTGGTTCATGCTAAAATGAACACAAACTAATCTTCAACAAATGAATAACACGGCGGGCTCTTTTGCGTGTGCTCGTGTGCATTTGATTGCTTTTTCCATGTCATTTAATGCCACAAACAATAAGAGCATTAGTGCTTGGTCCAAAATGACCATAATCAACTCTGGCAGCCATGACGCTGGTGGAATCTAGCCATCAGCTTTGACTCTTTGTTTTCCCAATACGTGTACAACAATATATTGCAATAAATGGTTTTATTAGAATTGATCATGTAACCCATAGCCTAGGTCCTACAAGTTAACCAGCAGGTGGGTGTTTTCAGTCAGCTTACAGGGAAATACAGTATCATCAGCGGGCCAATGGGTGGGTGGGTCAATAATTGACAAAGCAGCATTGCTTGCGAGTAAGAACAATTCCTTTGTTTATTTAGCCCGTGTCTTCTGACCTTTGTGGGCGGCAAGAAAGAGAAGGAAAAGATTAAAGAGAATAAAAAGCATTTGTTGCTTCCAGCAGACAGAATCAAAAGACTAGAGAATGCCGCAGAGGTCGGTCTCATCTCTGTCATTTTCTCAGGTCCTCAATCCTCACGACTGAGCCAATGTGGTACATAAAGTTACCCAAACCAGAACTCAAGCAGGAACTACTGTAGTTGCCAAGGGTGTCTTTTGATTTGTTAATGTGACACGCTGGTGAGAAAAGCCAGTACGTAGGTACATGAGATTCTGTTTGATTGCTCAAGTCTCACTGTTTATAGGGCTGAGTTTTCTCCTTTTCTCCCTCTTTTATAAACTTGATGATCAACAGAACATTTTGAAAGAAGTTGCTGTGGCATGTCACTGCAGCAAAGGCACTGGTAGACTCGAGTACAAAAAAATGTTTTATTTTCTAGTCAACAAAAAAGTATTAGACTGACATAGAGACAGGGGATAAAACTTGACTTAAACTAAAGCTGTGTGTCTAATATTTAAAACAGATGCCATTTGGGAGAAAGTCTGAAAGTGATCCAGTCTGGTACGCCGGATAATAAGAAAACCTACTAATTAAATGATCAAATTGATATAAAAATAAGACAGGTTTTCAAATTTTGTTTGGTTTTGTTTATGTTTTCTTTTAAGCCAAAGGAAGCCAAGTTCCACTTAATTACCAAATCCTGCTTTTCCTCCAGCAACAAAGAGATTTCACACCATTTAAAACTTTTTACAAGCTGGTTCCACTCTCTTGTTCCCCCTCGCTGCTGTTATGTTGCTCCCTGCTCTTTCTCACATACAGTCGCACTTTGGAAAGTTAGCTGCAAACAAGTTCAATCTGATTCAAGCTTCATGGCAAGTTTGAGGCTAGAACAGGACAGTTGTGATCTCACAGATGCTTCTGTGTTGGCCAGCGTCACACGAGGCACAAAATTAATTGTCCAAGTTATGTGCAACAGTGGGCTGCCTTTTTTATGACATACAACGCTTGATGGAGATTTGTGGCATATCCATCAGGCACTGAGGGTTATTAATCCTTTTGGCAACTGTTCGGAAGTTTAAAATTAAAGTAACTTGAGAGTAAGTTACGTTGAGTTTTAGGGTGCCCAAGTGGGAGCAGAGGATCAGGGAGGGGATTCAGTACATTGATCAAACTGTGCATTTTTGGTACCCAAGCTTTACTGTGCTGCACTTCATCGTATGCTGTCTCAAAGGATGTTAAAGGCATAAGCCTAATGTTTTGTACTATTTTTGCATAATACTGCAAGGCAGCAAATACGAAATTCTTCTTAACGATTTGTCTGGGTAAATCAGGTCAAAAAAAGAAAAAAAAACATAATTTTCTCAAAGAGAAAGGAAAATAATTAAAAACGCCAGACATCAACATCCAGAATTATCATAAGCAAACCTGCAGAACAGACTGCACTATAATACACTCACCACCCACACACATATTCGCAGAGTCGATGGTGGAAGCAGAAATCTATATGACAGACTAGACTGTGAAATTCTTGTGATTTGTCCCTCTTGTAGGCCTCGCTCTATCAAGTCCATATAGTGTTTTTCTTGACTGACTGAAATGCAATCTGACTAGCAATATGTGCCATAAACTGATGCTTTGATCTGAAGCTGAGGTTGAGGAGAGCACGTACAATGGTGAGTGGTTTAGCCCCACGTCCTATGTGTAATATGGCAGTGAGGAACACATGATCAAATTTAAACAACCAATTAAACAGAAAATGAACACATACATTACATTTCCTTTTTACCTGTGGAGTTTTTAAGAGTAGAAAAACGGCTACAAGGTGGTCCAGCTCTGGCAGAAAAGAGGGAATCAGACAAAGGGTGACAGTGGAGCAGTGATAGAGAGGCGAAGGCTTGGCAGACAAGCTGAGGCGGAGTGTTAGAGAAGCAGTTCAAGGTTGGCAGGATGGTTGCCTCTGCGTGACTGAAACAGGGTACCTCTGTTCTGCCTGTATTTTTACTGTATTTTTGCAGCATTTCCTGACTCTACAGGGTACTTTTTCATGAATTTATACACTGTGAAACTCTGAGTTGGTAATCAAAAAGAGACACATTTGCCAGTATACAGTTATGGAAATAGCTGTGCTCTGTTTTTGGGCTATCAAATATGAAAAAGCATCTCATAAAAAAGCACAGGCAAGGTAAGTTCACGGAAATATATTGAATCCCATAAGCCTGAAAAGGAGACAAATTTGTTCACTATTCCGCCTGTTCTTGTTGTTAATGGGCCAATCACAAGTTTTTTAAATTATAAAAAGTTGGTTTGAAATTTTGACTTTAAATACACTGTATTTGTGCATTTCCACAACATTCCCCATCGGGTTCAAATGAAACTTCCAGTGTTTTGGGGTTTTTTTTATTAATTTAAGCCATATTCCCCAAACTTCGAGGGTCTAAAATAATAGAAAATACATATTTCCTTGAAAATGACTATTATTATTATGGAGTTCAGCTCCTAGGACTGATGTTTACAAAAGCCAAACTAATTTTAATTGAAAAATAAATCACATTAATTTCTCTTTCGCAAGGCAGCAGATAACGGCACCCCTTCAGCAAGTTTTTCACTGTAGGTATCTACTCCATTTTACCAGACACTTGTGTTTAGTGACTTTCAGTAAAATGCATCCATGGTTACAAGAGCCAAATGATGGCTTATTAATAGTTGTACTGTTGTGTTGACAAGATTGTAGAAAACCCGCCACACACATGGCAGCAGGCCGGGATTCACACTTCTCATTGTATTAAAGTCATCTGCTTATATTCTCTAAACTACAGCTCAAACTTATATTGCTGGATCAAGTCTGTTTCATTGTATCTTGGTCTTTTGCCAAGTGAAGCGTGTTTCTAGAAAAGTTCTCATTTATTCGTATCATCAGTTATTTTATCCAAAGGAACTTACCGTGTGAAGTCGAGACTCAAATCTCAGGTTGTCGCTCTGGGTTAGAAGGTCAGGCTGTTCACCAAACCAAAATGTCATTAAGTGGAAATGAGACTTAACAATAAATCAACAATTGCAACTCTTGAATTAATTCATGATAATGATATTACACCCCCACATTTGCAAGTTAGAGCATTCAGAATGCTGAGGATCGGTTTACTAATTTGGAGAAAAGGTTATAAGCACAAGCACGTGGATGGCGAAATACAGATTTTGGCCCAGAATAACACCAATAAACATAAATATTTGTTACAGCCCTCAAGGACAAAAAAAGTCACACTGGATGTAAACAGAAACTTTGTTTGAAAAAACTCTATTAGACCCTTAAACATCTCCATACACACGCACTAAACATGAGATTATCCTTTTAATAATGCTGCACTATTGCTTGTGATTGACACGGTTCTGCTAAGAATCACTTTGAATGCGAGGGGGTCAGTAATTCTATCATAATTTGTGTATTGTTGATATTGTTTTGTTAAAATACAACACTGTAAATGCACGATCACACGTACACAAAATGCTAAAAAATATCATCACCTACCAAGATTCGTTTGAGGGGGTCAGCCACATCGTCATCTATGCAACTGGTTGTGGCTGTAACTTAGCTGGTCAACGTTCACCAATGTCGAACTTTACATGAAGGCAGGATGTGATTGTGCTTTGCCACTGGAAGTGAACTGAAGGAAAATATTTTTGCTGTGTATTTGCAACTGGGCCTTTATGTTGATGGGGGTAATTGGACTATTATCCAAGTAGAATAAAATTTTCTGCCACCACTATCACCACTGAGCACAATACTGATACAGCTGGTGTGTGACAAAAAAGACTTCACATGGAGTGCCTTCCAGTTGTTTCCCTAGTTGTAAGACAATCCCCAAATTCATAACTTAGAGGAAAATTACACTATCTTTGAAAAATGGACTTACAGTATATATAAAGATGGACAACATGAAAGCTCCCCAAAATGGAACTTCTTCCACCTGGCTGTAGGCTTATCTTATGTCTTATCTTATCCAGATATGACATGGGCTAAAAATATGTCGCATTTTTCTCAAAGATGTCATTTTAGGTGGTTCTTATCTCTTGATATATATGTAAGGGTTTAGTTTTTCCTCTGAATTTTGATTATTATTTGTTTGATACTGGTTATTTAGTCAGGCGGGTGTATGTGCTGGAACTAGATACCATAGCTCCTCCTTGTGATCTTTACTGCAGACACTGGCTCTGACCGACACCACCATGATGTTGATGCTGGTACACATATCGGGGATATTTTGGCTTCATTTTTCACGCAGTGGGAGGATGCACCGATGCTCCATCCATCTTAATTTATGCCATTAGTTCCGTGCTGGTTTCTTTATTTTGAGGAGATGGCTGATTAATGGAATAAAGTAATATGTTGCCCAAAGGTAGCACTATTTTAACATTTTCTATATTCAAACCAAGTTAAATCTTTTTGCGAAAAGAGAATATTTGTCAGTTTCAGTCTGCTCAGGGAATTGTTGTTAATACTAAAGATAAAATGACACTTTCTTCTGAGTAGCTCTTCATGTTCAAAGGAGCGCTTGCAAAATACTGTCATAGATTCATCCTTTTGTCCTTTTTTTCCCCATTTCTCTCAAAGACTCTGTCCAGTAAGTCCTTTCAAATGGTTCTGTGTTCACTTGTTGTATGCTGACACTTCCAACCTGATCAGTGTGATGTTACTTTCTGAAGTTTTTCTTTGTGGCGTTTCTTTGGTTGACTCTCTTCCACACTACATTTGTTTTTCGTCACTTACATCACTTTGGTGCTGATGTTCCCTCTTTGTTTTTGTGAGCTCCACCACACCTTTCTTTTTCCTGAGCCATATACTGTATGGCATCCTCCGACATCTTATCTGCTCCACTCGCAGCTCCACTTCTAGCCTGTCTAGTGCAGTTTGCGAGCCAGTTTCATCATTTTCTTTTGTCAGTTTCCCAAGGCCCTTTTATTCAAGTTGTTTCTGCCAACTAGGGTTTTTCTTTCTCTGCTCAAACTGTTGACCTTTCAGACCCTGCATTTTAGCAATTATCATCTACTGCTTGGTTTTTGGAGAGGCCACTGGACATGAACAGATCGGATTGTTGAGAGTAAGAGGTACTGATCAATGCCAAGGTCCCACTTTTAGCTTTGTGAAACACTTCTGAGTGTAGTTCAGGTCTTTCACTAACCGAAACCCAACCCTAACCTTTTGGTAAAGTACTGGTTTATGTGGTTTTTTTTATAGTATTTAGTAGACAAAAGCAGCATATTGAATCAGCCTTGTGTAGAGCTCTCATGGGTCTCAAGCCCAGCAGAACCTCAGTTGGGTCTTTTCCACTCCCATCAGCTATTACTATTGTTATTGTTATTGCACGGTCTTTCGACAGCTGTCAGCAGCAATATTCACAGCGCTCATTAAACGAATCTCGCTGAGACAATTATACACATTTTGCACTGTGGGGCAGAAAAATGGCTCTGATGTTGGAAAATTTAATTGAGATTGTAAGTTAAGTTTTTGACCAACTACCAACAAAGAAACTGCAACTCCAAATTTGTAGTCAAACTGACGAGGTGTCACATTAAAAAAAAATCCAAGGTTATAAAGTAATAAAGATGGTTTAGAAGCTATTTACTGTTGCTAGCGAAGTAGTGAGGCAAGATGCCAAGCAAATACAGACAGAGGAAGAAGAAGAAGACATAAGAAAAGGAAAATGTACACCATCAGGTTTCCCTTTAAATAAATCAAATAGAGTCAATTAGACGACAGTTTGTTGCTATGTTTTGCTGTTGAACAGAGCGTACCAGCATTTAAAATCCCGAGAGGCTGAATACATTCGGAACACTATAACCAAGCCAACGTTGACACATTCAGTTGTAACACTTTGGGAAACAAATTAATTTGACTGAAAAAACCACTTTGTGATGAGATTCCTTATTTAAACTTAGTTAAAGCTAATTTACAACAAGATCCAAATGAAACTATCCACTGGACATTTTACATCTTGTATAAAAGAGATGTATTGCTTTTTATCAACTTGACTCCTTTCTAATGGCAGACAGGACCATCTTCAGTATTTTTTCCTGCAGGGATACATTCTCATTTCCACAGTGGATGAAAGCCTAAGTGATGCCATCTGTTCCGCCAACAGTTGAGCACCTTGTTACTGTGATGTCCCCTCTCCTGGTGACTACCCTCCCCACAAGGACCAGCAGGTGTATTAGAGACAGAGATTTTACAGGAGCATCTAAGAACCCCTTTCAGAATTAAACACTTCCTATTTATCCACAAAACGGAACTGGCTCAGTGGGACAGCCTTAAATGAACATGCATTAGCTAAAATGGAGTGAAATTGAATCTGCTGTCCTACAGGCATCTTGGGTTTTGTGCAGCAATAATGCATGTTTTTGGGCAGTTGGCCAGTTGACTGTCATCGTGGCTGGAGGTGTTTTTCTCTAAAACGTTCACTTTCCTCCAGAAATTACAACTTTAATGTAACCCTAACCCAAAAATATAACCCTAGTGTAAGGGATCTTCCTGTACTGTGTACTACACTTTTACCTCAATTTACCTCATGCTATCGAAGAGCACTTAGTAAATCAGTTGTGGTTTGGGGTAATTATGGACAGTATAGCTCATAAAATTGGTTCTTAGAAGCTGATTACCCCTGCAATGGATACCCAATAATGCAATAATGTTTTGTACAGATTTAGATAAAAGGGCTGATCCAGGAATTTTAATTTAAAGGGACTGCTGGACCTTGGCAGAGGTACGCAATCTATTGATTTCCATCAAAGAATTTGGTCGGACACAGAAAAAGATAACTCTAACTGAAGATACAGCGTAGCTTACTATATCTAATAAAATGTGACGTTGAACCGAATGCCTACATATCCATATGCAAGGCTCAGGATCAATAGTTTCAATGACAACCTTCCTGCATGCGGTACAAAAAATGTAGCGCTCTCGTCACCAGAAAAACCTGTTCAAATATCACAAAATCAAAGAAGCAAAGAAGCATAGTTTGTAAGGAGAGAGAGTTGGACTGATCTCATCAGGCCATTCTGACCGACACTGAAAGTGACAAAGTCACAGTTTACAGAGGCCATCAGATTTTATGAGGGTAGTATTTTTGGCCACTGTTGCATTGAGAATAAACTTTCCAGGGACATAAGACAGGAAAGAAAAGCAGATTGAGAGAGTACTTGGCAATGTCACATGAGAGCTATTGAAGGGAAGGTATTGGAAAAGCAACAAGAAGCTCACACCTGACTTTGTTGGGAAGGGAATAATATTCTTTGTTTCTGTACAGAGAAATCACCCAGGGACATTAAGAAGTGTTTGTGTTTTTGTGGAGAGGTAGAGTAAAATATGTGCTATGAAGAAAGTCAAAGCTAGGTTAGGTCATGCAAGGAGGATAATGATTGTACATCCTTTGAAAGTCTAGTTCAACTGAAATTGATTTTTGGGTGATTTTACTGTTTTAAAACCCCATCTTCTTCAGATGGTTAAAGAACGTATAAAGCTACGTGAAGCTTAATAAATGGTTTGTGGACGATGAAACCCATTTGGGGTAAGTATAATCACCTCAAATTGGTTGACTGTTCTTTTAAGAACACAGAATAATGTATAACCATATGTGTATGAAATCTGAGAACACATCCCCTATAGAATGGGCTGAAAATATTGTCATTAGAGTAGCAACACAGGTTAAAAACTTATGGATTAGTCTCAAAATTCACAAACGCACACAGAAGGGTTCACAAATGCATTTTGGCATTTATGTGCAAATCACTCAGGTAAATCCTTCAAATTATATGTATTCATAAACATGCTTTGACTTTTATACACACACTGTTGAATCTACATTTACAAGCTTCCTGTAGTTTATGAACGTCATCGCATTTGTGTGTGGGAACATCTGATTGGCTATAAATAACAGATGCATGAGTGAATCGAAGCGTAGGAAGAGTCTCGAAAACCCTCACAGAAATGAAATGAAGTTCAAAAAACAAAAGCAGTTTATAAATGTAGATTCAACAGTTTGTGTATGAAAGTCACAACATACATGTACGTGTTTGATGAAAATTGCTGATTATTTTAAATACATATACGTGTGGATGACCACTGTATCTATTTAAAACAAGAAACATTTGTATGTGCATCAGAAATACATTTGTGAACCTTATTCTTTTTACATTTATATAGAATGAGAAACCTTTTTGTGTGCATTTGCGAATTTTGAGACTGATCTAACGCCACAGAAACCCGATAACAGTCAATAAAGCAAAAGAGGAGTCCCAAGGAAATTACAGAGGTGGATTTATGGAAACAAGGAGAGCTGATATTCTATATGTGGTTTCCTTTACCTCTTGCATTGCAAAACTAGAGTGTTGCTGGGGGCAGAACACGGAACTGCAGAGGCAAACTAGGGTGTCACTTAGAGAGATGGTGAGCACTCTAGCGTGATCTGAAACAGGAAATACTATATGTACAAAAGTGGAATGATATCACTGTCACAATAGAAGACTTGCTGTATATTGCATTTCTACAACCAAATTGGATTTTTGTTTGTTATGTCAGAATGATGAGGTTACCTTTACCTACACACAGATTCACACAGTGGCACAGTGGAGCAAAACACAGAAATATTCATTCATTCATTCATTTTCTACCGCTTATCCCGTTAGGGGTCGCGGGGGGGGCTGGAGCCTATCTCAGCATCTTGGGGCGAAGGCGGGGTACACGCTGGACGAGTCGTCAGTTCATCGCAGGACTGACATATAGAGACAAACAACCATCCACACTCACATTCACACCTACCGGCAATTTTGAGTGACCAATTAACCTAAGCCCAGATTTGCATGTTTTTGGAATGTGGGAGGAAGCCGGAGTACCTGGAGAGAACCCACGCAGACACAGGGAGAACGTGCAAACTCCACACAGAAACGTCCTGACCCAGAATCGAACCCAGGACCTTCTTGCTGTGAGGCGACAGTGCTAACCACTGCACCACTACCCTTAATAAATAAGAATTCCTATATCAAGCTAATAGATATGATATACATATACAGTCAATGTTAGTATTGTATATAATAGCATATATTATAATACTATAGTATCTTTTCACAGAGTTCAGTAAACATTTTGGCTTGTTTTTTTGTCTCACTGACTATAGTTTTTAGTCCTATTTGTCATAATGTAAACAACATACCTGCCAATGAAAGCACAAACAAAATCAGAAACGATAGTGTTAGCGAAGGATGGAGAATAATAAAATAGTCACATACTTGCTGCCACGTTTACTCATAATGTGGGTGTATGAACACGTGGATATTACAACATCACGTTCGTAGAGAATTTGAAAAGGTCAAGCCTTCATTTGAACTTGTTCGGGTCATTATTTAGGGCTGCTGCAACCAACCGACAAGTTCCTTTGACCTCATAAACGTTTGGCACTGCGTGAAACGCTGCTATACTGTTTGTTTACAACTCATATTATTATTATGATAAATTTGCTACTGCTGAATTGCTATAATTTCTTCTTCCCCCTGCACTAGTTAAGAATTTTTCTTTATTTTTTAAGTGTAATTTGTACAGTACATTTTGTCAATTCCTCAGTTTAGATCAAAACCCTGCTAAATTGTTGCTTTTGGTGTGTGTTAAACCACTCCTAATGAAGAAAAACTGTTTCTTTCTTTGATCGCTGGCATATCATTATTTTATCCCTTTTCATTTTTGCAGTCATAAGAGATTATGAACCCAAAGCATGCACTGTATCTTTAACAGGCATTGCAAATAACTGTCTCCTTTTTGCCAGTTTAAGTGTAAATATTGCCATCAAAAAAACAACAATCTGATCATCTGGAGTTTATATGAACTTCAGGTGTGTTTTTTCCTCACGTCTGTTGATGAGTGTTTTCCCCACAGGTGTTCTTGCTGCTACAATCATTAACTCTGAGATATTATTTACTGTCTGATCGCTGATCAAATCAGTGAGTGGGATGTGATAAATTGTGTCACCGTAAGTGATGACTACGATGAGATGGAAACTATTTAGCCTTCATTTTGGTGAGCATGCAACTTCACGCTCCATGTCAGAGCAAAAGAACAGACATTTCATTCAACCTTTGGCTCGTTCTCTTAGTTAACAAGCATTTAATAGAACTGCCTTGACAGCAGTACCCACTGCCACTTGGCTAATTTACAGAGATGGTTGTTCTAAAATTGAAAGAATTGTTATTTGTTCCAAAGTTATTTCTAGAAAAACGTAATTGCTTTTGGAGACCCCCTCACATCCATTTATGACAGTGAAAGCTCTGTGATAAATCTTTAAACCATGAGCAGCAGGCTGCAAATCTATTTCCGACATGGATTTACCATCTGAGACGCACTGATTAGTCTGGTTTGGTCTTTAATAACATAGACTCATGTATTTTTTAAGCACTATTTTACACTCTCTTTCCTCCACTGTTACAAAGCCCCATTTTCATAGTCTCAATTAACAAACTGATCTATGGCTTCAGACAGTGCATTAACATACCATAATATAATTATATTTGGTGTTGTACCTTGTTTTAGTATATCTGTGGGTACAAGTGAAGCTTTTATGTGCCCCCTCATGCCAAAATAGTTTTGAGTGGGGACATAAAAGCTGTCTGCAGGAGGTCACCTGGACACTGTGATCGCAGTTTACATTTACGAGACACTGACAGAAAACAACGGGTCACATTTCCTTTTTTATTCTATCTATTCATTGTCGACAAATTAATAGTAATTTTTTAAAATATAGTAAATAATAATAATAATAATGATCAAATAGTAGTAGTTGAATATAGGTTTCATCATACCGTCACCAACAAATTCTACTCTCGTCTGCAGGATTGCAGACTGATCCAGCATATAGAAAATAATAGGCTAGTAGCAAAATCCTATTTCCACTAGTTGTCTCTTTGCAATGCTACCACTATAAAACCTTTATCACTGTTAAAAATACCATTATTTTTGGCTTTTAGTAATACTGCTAAATACAAATGCTACATAATGCTGTGGACTACATACACTCGTCCTATACAGAATCACTGTTCCTATTGCCGCCTGCTACACATATGGATTAACTAATATCCACTGGGTTTTATGCTGCTAAACCATCGCTGCAGCAGCAGGCGAGGCAAAATAGTCGTGGCTTTCCTCTCTCCAGTAATACTTTCCATTTCCACCTGGAGCATCCAGAGGTGTTCCCAATCCAGATGAGATGTAGAACATCTCCAGCATGTCTTGAAGGCCTGGCTTCTGTTAATGCAAACACTTAAATCTTCTCGTTTCCGCTCCCTCCAGATGTCTAAGCTCCTTCTTTTAGTTTCTAAGGCCAAAGCTTTCTTCACCACCACGATCCAGCGCAAGGCCAGTATTACTGCAATCTGCCTGTCGACTGCACTGAAAAAGATACTTGAAATCCTTCATTTGGAACAGCAGCTTACTCCAATCCAAAGGGAGCAATTTTCTGTTTTCCTGCACATAACCACAGCCTCAAACTTTACTTTCACTATGGCCATCAGGTCAGCACCAAATGTTTGCTGTTTAGGATGGTAATGCCGACAGATTGACTACTTGAATTCCTTGTAAATTTTAAACAAAGGTCGTTGGTTTTGAAAACAAGGCTTCTCATTTTAAAACAGCCGCAGTCTGAAAAATGTCATGCCAGGAAATGCTAAACTCATCCTTCAACAGTAACAGTGGTGATACTGATGCTGCCAATTCAGCACGCGAAGTCAGAAAGAAAATGTTTCCGTCCCTACAATATTAATCACCCAATCAGAAACAGATAATATGCAAGTGTCCCCATAAGTGTTACTGAGGGGCCAAATTAGGAGATTTTATCCCCATATCCATAATTCCTAATGGTTGTTCTATTCTGGTCTGTTCTGTTGCAAGACAGCCAATTAAATTTGGTGAGAGTGGGCAAAAGGATCCGAGACTAACTGGTGGACAGGCAGAATTTCGGACTCCCTCATTTGGCAGTAAAGGTAATTACACAAACAGGGTCAACATGCTTAGAAAGCCATACGGTATCTTTGCAATTCACAAACTAGGATGTGAACATATCATCTCTACATGCCATTTTCAGTTGCTGCCAGGCTGGCAATATATCATGAGGGAGGAGCTGTTGTTTATCACTTCTTTACTGCATCTCCTACGGTATGAACAAACTGAGATCAACCACTCTCAGAGGCTGTGCGAGGACCCAGTTTGGATTCCAGCTATGTCCAGGCAATGCAGAGCCCAGCTGAGCTGAGCAATATCAGCAGACTTCCTCCTTCTGTTGTTCTGCCACCAGCTCCGCTGCTAACAAAGCTAACAGTCTCTTTAGCTCCAACCAAACCGTACACAGCCCAAGACAACCGACTTACAGCAGATGGCAGTTGGAGGTTTCTTCAAAGTCTGGCTATATTTTACAAATCACAGCTTTAAGTGTCAAAACAGTTTTTGCTTGAGCCTTGCTTCAAAGAGGAACACGAACACAGAAGATGATAAAATATCCAAATATCCATATGGAAAATATATCTTGCATAAATTTTGCATGACGGGATTGTTGTTACAGTAGCATCTGTTTGAGTGTTACTACAGCCTTCACTTTTGCTTCTACTTTAAGCTGCTCCGGATGCAGCTGTGACTATTTCTGCAAGCATAATTGCAAACAGTCTATCAGTATACATTTTGCAGCGTGTTAATATAAAGTAAGAAAGTCTAGACGTAGAAACTGTTGTAAGGCTGCAGGGGGGAGAAAATGAGACAGTAACCTAACATTGTACAATGCCAATACAGCATAGAGAAGCTAACACACTGGATCAATACAGTAGAACAAAGGATCAAGGCATAGGCGTGTCGTTACAGAGCCCCGAGTGCTCCAGTCTCCCGCTATGTCAAAAGCTAAGTCATTATATTCACATCACCTGTATCAAGTTCCTCCACCCAGTTTCGCGAGAGCTACACCAGTCTGCTGCTTTCACTGTGATGCCCCAAGGCAATGCTGATGCTGTGAAATGTGCTTCAGAAAATGCTTCAGAGAATATCCACAACCCTCCCGATCAATAGGATTTTTTCCTCCACCTTCGAAGTCTACAGTACGAGGAGTTAACTTAGCTAGAATTCATTTTAATGACAAGCTACAGAGTAGCTTAAAGTGTGCAGCAGAGATCTTAGCTTTGACCTTTACTTTTCACTGCAACAGTCAACCCACGGATGATATTCATCTGAATGTGATTTTGTTCTTGCTTATTGTTTGTGGATTAAAGGAAGGTTTGCGGGTAACAATTTATGTTTTAATTGAATTTTCTTTCTGAAAAAATTAATTAAGAAATGCACTCAGATCAAACAATAAAAAAAAATGTTTTAAAAAGTGACCCTACAGCAGCACTGGGTAACATCCGTCAACACTTTGCCAAGCACAAAACACTTATTAATTTATAGCTTGCAGTGTGCATTCCTGTTCAAATAATGTTTCATGAGGAAACCACAACAATGCGACAATGTTATTGGAAACACTGACCCAAACTGAAACTGCAGTTACTAATTTTTAGTGCTTTATTTTGACTTATTTAGGACATTTCCTTGTGCTTTTAGTTGTTAAAAAAATAAAAGTCTTGTATGATTAAAGCAAGTGCTCAGTGTTTACTTAACAGCGCGGAGTTCATTTGTTTGACTGGATATTATACCCCATAAATCAATGCTTGGCGTTTATGTCCTGTATGAATGTAATAGTGCTTGCGTGTATTCACCTGTGTGATGTAGAGTTTCTGTTTAATGTGCAGCCAGTCAGTCATCTTAGAATATTTTTCAGATCATGTGGTTTAATAAAGGAGGTTGCAGGTTGTTCTTGGCTGTATGATGAAGGTGTGTTTGCATGCTCTGGTGTTTATCTTCATCACATTTAGTGATTACATTATTTAGCTTTTTTGCATGGCAAATTTGAATCCTGCACAAGAAAGACTTCATAACTGAATCTTCATTTGTTAATTCTTTGGGATTAACCTTAATGGCTGACAGTTTGGAATAAAGTGTTTTGGTAGAAATTTGACAAACTCGTTCGCTTCGTTCCAGTCGTAAAAATCTGCATATTTACTTATCATTTAGCTACTAATTGGGTGACTGCCTGCACAGACACAGAGTGAATAAATCTTCAATTCAAAGAACAACTTGTGAACTTCCTAAGTGTTCCATTCCATTCAAATCACATGTACTGTATATACACAATAACAATCTTCAATGAAGACCACTGCCTCTGCCAACTGGCCCTGTATCCAAAGAGCACAATTTGCACCCCTTCTTGAAAAAAATGAAGATGCATATTCGCTGTATTAATAGTGACTGCAGTGGACAACAACAACCACCTCAGTTTTTTTCTTCTTTTTAGCTGAATCTCAAATTAACTTCGACCACTTTGTTTCCCTGCATAGCTTACTAATAACAACCAGAGATGTGCATCATTAATTCATGAGAAGTGGGGGTGGCGGTTGAGATGTGTCAGTGCCTCAGAGGAGGGTAATTAAACAGATAGAGCTGTTTCCATGCAGCAGAGTGTGCCTGCACTGTGGTGCCCTGGGAGACAGGATGCGTCAGTTGGTGCTCGTGAGGCACTTACAATTTAACATAATCCCAAAACATGCGTGTACTGTATGTTGACTCAATTTACTCCGAGATTCAAAGAGTACACAAGATGTTGGAGCCTATAGCATGTCTCTCCCTTGCCACATATGTCAAAGTCACTCTTGATGCAGGGCCATATATGTCATGTGTCACACTTCCGTACAGGAAAGTACGCTTACTTCACTGATGTCCCAGTTTAATGTGCTGACACTTCTCTCTGGCATTTATAATTTTAGATAACGGACTTGTGTGTGGATAAGAACCAGAATGCCATATGATATTCAAAATAATGTTTTTATTAGCGTTAAATCACCTGAGGGTCACTGGGTTTCTGTTAGCTGAGAAGGGAGCAGGTCCTCTTCCACAGAGTCTCCTGTGTTGTTCTACCACATTTCTGCAGAACAAATCAAACCCTGTATTTGGAGCAACGTTTTTTCCATTTTTAGTATTTTTACCACAGAAGGAGAACAAGGTGAGTTGAAGGATGCTCAATCGGCTGAAACCATTCAATTCCAGTACATCCTACACACTCGACCTCTAGGAATTGTAATACGTCACATGCTTTTAGAGATATATTCAAAAGGAAAAGATGCAATAAGCACCTTTGTGCTGATACAGGACATGATTTGCTCTGAACATAGACATTACATTGAATGCACAATGGATCAACAATGCAGAATTGTACATTCATAACGAATAGCTCATAAGATAGAGCCAATGACAGCAATGTTTTCTGAAATTCTTTCTATAGTTAACAACAACTTCAGTGTATTGCTTTTTCATTCATTAGTCAGTTAAACTTCAGCTTGAATCAGGTTGCTCCGTCTCCCTTTAGAAATTTGCTCAGTAGGTTTCCACCTCAAATTAGACCTTCTAAATCGAATACCCTGAATGAATCAGGGAGAAAGAGTAAGAATCCCTAAACTGTCTTAATATGTCTCCAGTTAACGTGCATGCACAATATGCATGTTCAGCTTTGACTATTGTGAATGGCTGCCAAGGGAGACGAGTAGTAAACCACTCAGACACTTTCATCTTCAGAAAAATCCCAAAATGTTACGTTACAACTCCCATCAAGACTTTCACACATACTTGCAGTGTATCCTTCACAAGTGAAACATTCTTATGCTGTAAACAATCTCTGAACAACATAACAAATCTAAACTATACTCTTTTTTTTTTAATCCCAGATTCTGGATTTCTGGCTTCAAATTTCAGTTGCTGACCTGTATTACTTTGGACCAATACACACACACACACACACACACACACACACATATATACTGTATATAGAGAGAAAAATGATACAAATAGAAATAAAAATGTCAAATTCTAAAGGTAAAATGGAGTCGAACCCAACAGCGAAGACCTAAGGTTGAAATTTATGGCTTTTGCGAGAAATGTTTTACTGGACCACTTTGCTTCACGATGAATGAAATGTGAAGTACGCGGCTTTTCTGTCAAAGCAGTATTTTATGAGTGCGAAACACTCACTAAACTTTATTGAAATTCACTCCCATATGGTCAGCCATATTTTTGACACAACAATATGGTCAGACAGAGCCACTCGTATAGACGGTTCAGCTAACCCAACGATCATATTTATTGTATCATATCATATCATGTGAATGTAGTTTATTAATGTTCATCAACAAACAGATTTAGTAAAGTGTTAATTTCTCCACCACTTCCTGCACTGGCACTGTGTGTTGAAATTCATTGTGAGGTGTTGAATCATCCAATAAAAATGTAATGATTTTAATAAGGTGCTGAGCTTGATGTCATTGCTCCCACTTGACCACCGTAACAAGATCACAGTGAAAGATAATAAAATATAAGAAGCAGCAGTTTAAATTAAGCCGGTTTAAAGGGTCGATTGATTACCAGCTGGGGGGCAGCTTAAGAGTTGGAACCCCAAATGATTTATGTGCAGAGAGGCAGCGCCCTGTATTTGCTGCATCAGAGTGGTGGCAGAGGCTGAAAAATGCCTCCCAGACTGCAGGTTTTAATTCCAAAATATGCACGCAGCTACTCATGGGTCCCTGTCGTCTGGCTATAGGTGTGTAAAATAGCTTTACGACAACTCACAAAGCACACTGTAAACCTCTCCCGCAGCCTCACTGGCTGGACGTGCTGTGCAGGGGTCGGTTTCGTGCATTAACATTTTCGGTTATATTGTAAATCAAATTGAGAGCAACCTTAACACGTGCATGTGTGGGAGATGCAGAACATGGTACAGCAAGTACTCAAATTATTACGAATTGAAAAGGATAAAAGATCGCCAAATTAATGATCTATTTGATTCATGAAATGCTCTTGGTGAACTCTTTAATTTTGCCATGTTGTGAATAATGTGTATGATTTGTGGTGTGCCGGAGTTGCATATTACATTGTGTTCACAGAGTTGTGGAAGCTGGCGAACATTTAAAGTAAAATGCAAGAGAAAAATGTCACTGTCGTAAAGTCTTAAGGGAAAAGTTGCCAGCAGCAGGATCCTCACAGACCTCACAGCTCAACAGAAAGTGAAGGTTTTCAAAGAGGTTATGGTGACAGTTTGGGAGGGACTGGTTTTCCGGCAGATTAATGGATGGCATCACAAAACAGGCGCTCCTTTCTGCGAGGTCCATATAGGCCCTATAGGCACCCTGTCGGGTGCTGTGCGCATCAGTTGGGCTGATGTACACTGATGTAATGGATGATGGCACTTCTTATTATATGTACATCTCATCAGATATTGTAAACTTTCAGTGTTCAGAATTCTCATTCATTTTTGAGAATTAAAAAAAAAATTGCTTGTGAAAATGTCTGGTCCATCCAGGATTCATGATCCAGGTGTGTCTTTTTGTGATTCTGCTGTGTTTTTATTAATGTTTCCATAATTACAGTAAATACTGTAGAAAGTTGGTTTCAACGTTTTCATGAATCCTTAGACTCTCACCAGAACTCTCTCTGCAGTTGCCTTTTTATGCACCACTGCAAGGACCTGCAGTATGTGAGCCTCAAAATCGAGAAACCTTGGATTTCTCTGTAAGAGGACACTTGGATATTGTGTTATAAGCAGGAAATTTACAGTTTAAAGGCAAATTAAAACATAAAAACATAAAAAAAAAAAATAGAGATATTGTTCGTAGACCTCATGTGACGGCTTAATTTTCAGACGTTAAAGAAAACTGACTGCACCCTGAATTGTTTCAACATGTGCAAAAAAAATGCAAAATGTGGAATCATAAAACTAATGTGGAAATTTCTGTTCACATTAGAAAGAGAAAAGAGAAATATGAGACATGCACATGAGACCTTTTCAGAGGGCGTAGACGTAGGGCATATTAAAGCTGAGGACAATCGGTGGACTGCAGTGGCATTTGAAAGAAGGTTCCTCTCAGTTATGAAGATACATTTTCATTGACTCATTTGAAGTGATACTAATAAATTAAGCTGAAAGATAATCGACTGGGTCAAACTGCTGCTGAAAAAACAAAATGAGGGTCTCTGCACCTCTGCAGATTGATTCTTGCAGAGGCAACTTGGAAAAAAATGCATCATCATTGAAGCTGGCAAAAGGGGGCGTAGCAGTTCGCTGACGAATTAGCTGTGTTTTGCTGCAAAGCAACAGGGTCAGACGCACTTTGTCACTGCCGTCTTACACCGAGAGAAACACTGAGAAAATGCATATTTTCTCAGTGTAACGTTGATGGAGAGGAAACTGTTGTAAGTGGTGCACTCCACTTTTACTGATTACTGAAACAATGACCATCAAAGAAATTATTTCCAACACAGTGTTTTCCACCGTTTTAGTTAAGCAAAGGACCTCATAAATAAAACAAAAGACGTGTTTTTATCCAACTCTGCTGCTCCACCTGTGACACAAACGACAAGTCTAACACTGAGTTAATGGAATGCAGGTTTATTTGCTTGGAAGTTTGAAACATTCACATCAGTTCATGAGATGTGCGCCTGTCGTTACCTTTGCAATGCTGATCTGCCTCCTCTATCCGGCATGAGTTCCTACTTTAGAGATTTTGTGGCAGAAAAATGACAAAATGTCACAATAAAGGTTGTTTAAGCAAATGACAAATTGTGTAGTTCATCTTGGTGAAGACAGAAGTCAGGAACCAACAGAGGTGACGCATCAAAAACATGAAGTACCAGAATATCCTGGTGCATGTTGTCTTCTTGTTGGCATCGGTTGCAATCAGTCTTTCTGTCCGTCTATCGCTCTGCCCAGGCAGAACTTTACTCAGTAGAATGCTAAATATTCCATGATGGAATTTACCTGCTGCCAGGTTCATGTGTCATCAAAGCTTTTCTAGTGATGGAGGTTCAATATTTTTTGAATAGAAGACAACTGCGTGTCAGAAGGTTGCCACAGTGGGTGGTAGCAGTAAGAAAGACATTGAAACGATCGATCCTGAGCCCTGCATGTAGTTACATTTAAGTATTCACTTCAAGATAACATTTTCTTAAATACAGTAAAGCAACAGTATGTCTTAAATCAATGTTGTCTTTTTCTGTGCCTGACCAGGTTCTTTCTGGCACTGAGAAGAGAGCATATCTCTGCCAAGGCCTAGCAGTCCTCTTAAATTAAAAATTCCAGGATCAGCCCCTTTATCCAGGTGTCTGACTCAATATTTAATACGTTCCTCTTTGTGTGGGTGGATGGGTTATGGCTTTCTGTTATTGTTTTCTGCTGGATTTTCGAGATTTTTTTTTGTTGGTCTTTTAAAAAATATGTTTTTGATTTTCTATTTTTTCCTTGTGTTGATTCAAATGAATTTATAGTCGTCCGAATGATTTTGTTTGAAATTATTTCTTGGTGATTTCGAGTTTCTAGTCTATTTTTTGGGGTTTAATGTGGATTAATAGTGTTGAGACCCCCGCCCCCCCTTGTTTTCCTCCTGTGTGATTACCTCATGCTTTCTACCTGTGTCCTGTTATCTGCTTGAACCTGATGTGTCCATTTATCTCCACCTCCTTTGTGTATTTCAGTCCATGTGCTCCCTTTGTCAAATTGTATGTTTCTCATTGTCAATCGTTCTGTCTGTTCCGTGTGTTCCTAGTCTATATCCATGTCTTTAAAGCTTCTCAGTCATCCAGGTTGTGGTCATTCTAGTAGTACAATCGTAAATTCTGGATCCGGACTTGCTTGAAGTTTCTTGAAGACGTTTCGTCTCCCATCTAAAAGGCTTCGTCAGAACTGATGAAACAGCTTCAAAAAGAATTCAAGCAAGGTCAGTTACTACAATGTAACTACTACAATTCTTTATCCATATTGTTTGTTTTGGACTCTGGACTATTTTGGAATTCCTGCCTGTGTCCTTTGTGGAATTATTTGCCTGTTCGGACTGACTACTTGATTTTGATCCCTGCCATCGATTTGTGATTTTGCCTTTTCCTGAATAAGTATCATTAAACTATAATTATGCTCCAGTGTTTTGGCATTGTGACTCCTTGGCTCGTTCCCCATCTTCCTCCCAAGTTTTGTTTCAACTCATACGGAGTTTTTGTGTCATCCTAACCCCGACCTAACAAACACACAAACACACACACACACACACACACACACACACATACATATGATTAAAAACATAACCTTCTTGGAGGTGGTAATAACGGTTATAATGAGGCGGTTATATATCCCCTTTATAAGCAAGCATTGAAGAAGTGCTTTGACAGACAAAGCAAATAAAACTCAGAGGTGATGACAGAATGCAATAAAGGACTAATCCATTAATCATATAATATTGAAATAAGATATTATATAAAAATCAAAACATGATTGAACGGGGGAAAAAAGGAACATATTCTAGAATTATAAATGAGTAAAAACACAAAAGAAAGCAAAAAACAATTCAACACAGTGAAAAGACATAAAACACCTTGACATTCAAGGAAGTCTCTAAAAATTGCTTTTGTGGGGGTGAAGAAGTAAGAGAATCTGGGAGCCTTATCTCCCCAGGTAGGTTATTCCAAAGGCAAAGGATGCTGATGGCAAAAGCATGGTTACTGTTCAGGCTTAGATTTAAGCCCCAACTTTTGAAGATTTAGATAGGACCCACGCAAGGACCCGAGGCTGCCAACTGACTGATATGGGGTCAACATAACCATTTCTATATAACCGGAGACACCCAGACAAGCTTTTAAAGCTTGTGTTGAGTTGTGTTGTTCAACCTTTATGCAGCAGAGCTGAGTTCACTGTTGATCAATGTTCACCATGTCATTAAAACAAAATGACAAAACATGTGGACAGCAAGTTATTTCAATAATATCTACAATCTGTGTTTTGTTGGGGCAGGACATTATGAAATGTACAGTAGGTACAAGCTGCAGAGCTGATGGATTGTATTTGTTTAATACAAAAACCACACAGCTTACTGAGTTTGGAGGAAGGTGGCGGTGAAAACCAGATAAGCAGTCCAAATAGGCAAAAAAAACAACAACAAACAACAAAAGGGCCAGTCAAGAAACCCACTGGAGACAGGAAAGGGCATCCAAAGTGCAAAAAGAGAATTAATTTTCATGAACAAAACAGGACAGGAAATAAGGCACAAAATGTATGATGATAAACTGGTAAAGAAAGAGGGGGAAACTGAAGTTAATACACTGGGGAAGTGAGGCTAATAGGACACAGGTGACCCAACAGTGACAGGAAGTATACCAATAATAAGAAGGGCAGGTCACAAGATGAAACCGAAACAAATCTTCATATCAAACAGGAAATACTTTGTCACATAAACATAAAGCAGGGTTTGTAAGATCCCTTGCAAATGACAGTTAAAGGCAGTTTGATGGTTGATAGCGTCCTTAGCCTGACTTCTCTGTGGCTTTCTGACTACTGTAGGCTTATGTTACTAATTCTGTATGAAGTACCAGAAAGCAGCACCGTTGGAGACGCACACTAGTGCTACTACGGCTCAGCAACCCTCTTCTTGAATGCTGAAGTCCCTCAAGAGTCTCCTGGAGCGCTGCTGCAGCATGAGCTCCATTTATTTTCTCCCTTTGCAAAGGAAGTGGGCGTCCGCAGCTCTGTGCTGGATTAGCTTGAGAGAAAGACAAGAGGGAGAGTTTCAACATGATGGGAGAGTTTAGTCTGGACGATTTGATAGCAGTCTAATCAAAATGCATGCACGTGCACCTGTTTCTTACCCAGATAGAACCTCCAGATTACCATCTCTTGCTCGCAACAGGTTTAATAATAATGCCAGAATGATTGACAATGTCTTTAATTATTCGATAGCAAATGATTGAAAGAGAAATCCTCTGTGCCTCCTCTGTGACTCTTCATCACGTCTGCCTAATCTTTCTTCCATCCAGTCCTGGAACTTCTTTTAATTGAGCGCACTGTGGAACTGTGCGGTGACAGCGGTCTAATTCCTCACGGAGCCCGGGTGAAGGGGGACGGTTCAGGGAGCAAGGCAAGGCATGATTAGGTGGCATTAATGGGCTGTTAATTTTAAGTCTGGGCTTATTAGGTGTCAAACACAAAAGGGCTGAATGGGTTTTAGAGATGGGTGAGTTAAGCTGCTGTCGGCTGAGCATGACACCTGCTCCATTGCTATTCCCAGCCACAGAGGTACCGCAGCTTAAACGAGAACTCTGATCAAAAAGAAACTCACAGCCTGGACTCGCACGGAAAGCGAATCTCTCGTTGATCCTGGAATGAAAGTGAATGCTGCGTGACACTCGTGCCTTCACTACTCTGAATTCCCTTTTCTATCCGTCGCAGCTCAAAGTTGTTGGTGAGTCCGTACTGCTGTTCGAGCACAGCGCTCGCTGCTGCGGCTCTCAAATCACAAGCACGTACTGGGCTCAAGGCAAATATTAATAGTACTGTAGTAGACAATGTCACGGCAGTGACAGGGAATGTACGGAATAAAAGATAGCTGAGAAAGAGTAAGTTTGATGGCATCCGTGCAGCAGTGAAGGACTGTGACAGAGAGAGACATGCACATGAACCATGAAAGGGAATAAGTGATGAACAGACTCTGCCTGCACGTTTCACTCTACAGAAATAAAGATGCACAGTGTTCATCTGCACTGACAAGAGAAGAAAAACATAATGGTTTTTAAAGTGAACTCATTAGTGGCAATTACTGATGATGTTAGTGCATTAAAAATGAATTTAAATCATCTGTCATCAGGAAGGTGAGGCAGAAATTAGGAAGGCTGTGACCTGTCAACGTCACTGACATATAGTACATGAAAATAGACTTCATATAAAGAAAGTCTTGGTTGTGATGTATAGAATCCACTGTGTTATTGTGCTGATTTATGATCTGTTTTTGACCTACCCTGGTTTTGTATCATTCATGAACCCATACAGTCTAGTGCTTTAAAGAACTCAGGGTTCTGTTACAGGAACTTCCATAACTGCAGATCACATCTCAATCTATCTCCGTCCTTATTGTTTGGTTACTATGGTGACTAGCGTTAAGACCTGATTTAGGCAAAAGAAATGTTACTGTTCCTGTTTTCATTACTGTTGTATTTCTTGTATCACATATTATCCCAACTTACCAAAATCTTCAATGAACCTTACGTACTTTAGGATGACCAACTTTCACTTTATTTCCAGGTTATGGTAGCTGACTTGAATCTGTATAGCTGCTTTTTCATTTCTCGACACAAACGAAACGCCAACGTGCAGACTTAATTCACGCTCTTGGCAGACCCTGACGATGTGTCTCAGTGTGGTTGCAAAACAAAGGTTGAGCTGATTACAATCCCGGGGGCTTGGCCAGGTTCGCTGCTTGTCACAAAAGAGTATTTGTCCAAATTATCCTCAATTGTTTGGTGACAAGAGAATTATTTTACTGCTCTCGATCTCAAATAGTGGAAATTGAATGTTCAATCGATATTTAGGATTCCTGGCCGGGAATACCTGCCAATGAAAAGGAAGGGAAGGCAGCACCGAAAGTAAAAATATAATGCATTTCAAGTGCTTTGAGAGCAGGTGTGCTCTACTGAATCTTGTACATAATAATTAGTTGTGTGCAAAGGGGCACAGGCAGTGACATTGGTGTAACAGGTCATCGTAATTAAACAAAAGGTTCATGAGAATATGCTCTTTAACTTGTCAACTCGAATGACACTGCAAAAATATTCTGCTAGTGTCCGGATACAGTTTTTAGGAGGTGACCTCTAACTGCCCCTTGATTTTTGGCTGCCAGTTTCCAAGTGTTTCGGTTTCTTTCAATGAGGTGCGATTACAAATGTAGTGGACAAATAAGCTTATGCAGGTTTCTGATCATTCTGCACTGTTATTTTTTCAGCCTCTTATATTTCTTTGTTTCTTAAAGCACTTCATAACTCAATTTAGAAACAGCACTACATAAATGTGAAGTATAATGACGTGCTGAAATGAAAGGGAAAGTGTGATATATCAAACAGATTTGTTGTTTTTTGGGCTGTGAGAACAGAGACGATTCCTACATGTTGAAGTGAGCTTTATTCTCTAGAGACATGACAGATTTCCAGGAGGCGGAGGAGTCGAAGAGAAACCTTCCCAGATGATCAAAACTGTGGAATCACATATACAGGGGTAAGAATAAACAGGTTTCTCTACAGTCCATGTGGACATATAGCTTGTATGATCAAAAATAGATGTGCATGGATGCTGCATCTGTTAAAAACATCTTTATTCACAGTACATTCTGCACCCTTGACTATGTGCAATGTAATGCTGACAGAGTTAGTTAGTTAACAAAAGTGTAAATTTATTAATCTACCGACCGTTGATTCAACTTGACAAAAAGATAATTCACATCTTTGCTGCTCTAGACAGTCTCAATTTTTCCCAGTTTTTTAAACAATGCATATGTTAAATGCAATCCAGAGGTATTTACATGAAACCAAAAAACAAGGCAGGATCAGTTACCTTTTTCAAAATAATATCTACTGACTGAACATAGATGGAAAAAGACACGTGACAGCATTTATTGCCTCATTCCGTGTTAATTTAGCCTCTGAATTTATGTAATTACTGATGTTTCGTCTCCTCAAAATCATGTATCGGGTTATTATTATGGAGAGCACAGCGGTAGTGTTGATTCTTATCAAAAGTACGAATAACATCTTCACACAGAAGGAAATCATTTCATTTCCAGTCACGCTCTGTGAATATTTTCTGTTGCTTTGTTTGCTCTGAATGCATTGTGCCTGAGCACTTAGCCGTGGCAAATTGCAAGTGAAAACACAAGCTCTGTGACCATCTTTGCTCTGATAAAAGCACCTCTGCGGGCGCATAGGCTCTGAATTGATTGTAGAGTAAAATTTGAGGAAGGGAAAACATGAACTTATTGACTGCCTCCGCACTACAATAATAATGAAAAAAGGGGTATACTTTCCCAAGGCGCTTGAACATGTAGACGGAGGTTTGAAGTATGTTTTGGATAAAATAATTAGCCAATGTCAGCCTCAATTTCATGTTATATTTCACTGGTCAGGCAGAACAAAGAAAGACAATCAACAAAAAGTGTCTGGATTCCTGTTTGCTCTCACATCCACATCAGGTGAACGTTCGGTTCAATCCAATTATTTTTCCTCATGAGGGGCCATCCAGGTATGATAGCTTGAAAATTACAAACTAAAATAGAAAGTTCGGTGCTGAAAGAGTTGTAGATTTTCTTTGCTTTCAGGCACACATTTCACATTAAATTTTTATTAACAATCAGCCGCCAGCTGCCTCCATTAATTTTGGAAATTAAATGCAGTGTGAAAAAGTCTGCGGTTCATTTTCTTGATGCCATGCTTCTTATATAATTTTCACTTAATTTGAAAGATGAGATTATTCCGTCCGTGATGAATCCTCAGCCTCTGTTAAAGCCCATAAGATAGGTTCAAATAAACTTTTTCATCAGAGAGAAAACAAAGCTGTTCCTCGCAGGTGCTGAAAACCTTCTTTCTAAGAAGCCTCATTCTCCATTTATGGTGCTCACTTTGTGTTTATTTTCTTTGTCAGAATTGAAGCGTGTCATATTTCTTTTATAGCCTACTGACAGGCTGTATTCTTTCTAATCTGCTATTGTCATGTTGTTGTGTTCTGTACCAGTGACATCTATTCCACGTCTGTCCGTCCTAGAAAGAAAGATCCCTCCTCTGTGGTTTCTCCTGAGGTTTCATATTTTCCCTGTTTATTTTTTTAATTATTTGAATTGAAGTAACGACCTCCTCAAATAATGGAGGAGGAAGGGCTAAGTAGCTATACTGGAACCAACCACAAGGGGGCAATGGAGATGCCTATGGTTCATTTTGCACACATCGCCCCGCCTTTATATACAGTTTATGGGCAACACACAATAATTACACAAAGTCATTGCTTCTCTTAATGGAGTCAAAAGCACCCCAGGTCCGGAACTGTAAGTGGTAATGGCAAATTGACTGGAGTTGCATTTATATAGCACCATCTAGGTCGACTGACTCCTTAAGGCACTATAAAAAACTTCACACTTCACATTTAAGTTGTCACCTGCCCATCAGGAGCAGTAACCATTCATTTACACATCACTCACACACCAGTGGCTATGTCTTCAGGAGCCTTTTGGAGTTCTGTCTCTTTACAAATGAAAGTAGAAGTCCTGATGACCACAATCTGTCCAGAGCCACAGCTGCCCCTACACTTTATGCCTTTCCCTCAAAAATGCATTTAATATGTCCTAAATGTGTGGATTTTTTTTTCCTGTTTGTTTTCTTCTTAAAGATGTTACAAATCATGAGTACAGTTTTTTTTTTTAAAGTAACAGCATTCACAAATAGCTCGTTATGTGACAGCACTGCCTACAGTGAAAAGTGACTCATTAAAGCTCTTCGTGATGAAGTTTCAGCTGGGACATGTTTCGACTGCTCATCATCATCATCATACGTAAAGAAAATAAACTCAAAAATGGCATGAAAAGAATCAAATACTTGTATACCATCTGAATTCCAGTTTCTCACTTTAACCAAATCAATTACTCACCTTAAAAAACTTCCAACGGGACATGAGTGAAATAAAAACTCTCTTGGTTTGTCTTGTGACTTTTTCATTAATAACCAATGCAAAACTTGGCAGAAATAAATCTGTAATTCACAGAGATGTAAGAAAGTTCTGGCTCCACATGCTGTTTAATTCCCTGCTGCTAAACATCTGACAGTGAGGACTGAGAAGAGTCATACAGGCAGAGAAAAACAGAGGAAAAAAACCTCTCAGCTCTAACGCTACATCACATTTTAAAAAGCTTTCAACTAAGGCGGTAATAGATAAAGAAATATGTGAAAACTAGTGCGTTGCGTTACTTGTTACCACAAAAATATAATTTACTTCCACTTAACTGTGAATCCCACGTACTTAAGGTTCCAGTCTAGGCTGAGTTTCAACCCAGCTAAATAAAATATCAGCATCCGTTGCTGTATTCCACTGCAGCAGCAACCTATTTTACAGCTTACCGACAGAGGAGCTACAATGACAAACTCAAAAGGAGAACTGTATGCTTCATGAGCCATACCTTAGCTCTTAAGTGGTGGCATTTTCTTCATGTGTTGTTACCTACAGCGCTGCGTGCCGGTGCTCAGGGAAAAGTATCACTTTTTCAAACATTATTCATTCATGAACTACAGTCTGTTCCCACTTTTTGGCACTTGAAAGTGGATATAGAAGATCCCAAAGTGCAATCTGATGTTTCGCATGCATTATTAACATTCACCAAGGTACGAGTACTGGGAAGTCGCACACTTTGAGCTTCTTCTGTAGATGTTACTTTAATATCAAGGATGACACACCTACGGGCTTATTGATGCTTCATCCTGTTCACTTAAAATGCAACTACTTATTATTATTATTGTCAGTAGTTTTTTTGCCAGTGATAATCACCGAATAATGCACTTGATGTGAAAAACTGTTTCTGCATCTCTTAATTTTACTGCCAGGTCATTTCAGTCAGCACTTAGCTCTAGTGTTGGAGAGACATTTAATTATTTTCCACCCACCACTGTGTTTAAATTACAGCATTAGAAGAATTAAAAGTTTGTGAGGCCAAACTGATTGATTTTTACTTCATTGGCAAAGGTCAAAACAGAGGGCCATTAATTTGTCAGTTTTCTACCATTTAATACTGATGCCTGAGGATTAAATTATAACTGAACGTGTCAGTGTCATCCTTCAAGTCTTTCTGTAGTGTTTTACATCATCCAGTATCCTGCGAACCGCAGACCCAGAGTGGGTATTCGAACAAAGCAGCACAAAGAACAATGAGACAGTTTGAAGTTTTCCCAACTTTGTTCAGATAGATTTGGTAAGTAAGCTTTTTGTAATAAATTTGGGGAGCAGATAAATTGACAGACAGCTAAACTGGAAGGTAACTTAGAAGGAAGGCATTGGAGCGCCATCATATGCAGCTCTAGTTGACACATTAATGGAGGAAATAGAAGTGCGTTTCCATGACCTGATGATAAACAATGAACAGAGTCCACAATTAGGAGCTGCTTTGTTCCTGAGGTGGTGAAGGGCACCTTGCGAGGCGCCCTCGGCTTCTTTTTATGAATATGCAAAGTCATCCTGGAACAGATTATGTCACAAGACATAAATTCCAAAACGCAGGAGATGGTGGAGGTCGGAGTTCAGTGGACGGTCACGACTTTCACCCGTCTTTTCTTAAACCTAACCAAATGTTTTTGTGCCTGAACATAAACAAACATCACAGCTTTTTAACTTAATGTTACATCAGTCAAAGACACAGATTAGCATTCATTCATGGATGCGCAAGGGCTTGCTGTGCATCTGGGCAGGTTTAGTGCATCAGTCTCTGATTTCCAAAGGGTACCCTCTGTGTCTGCAAGTGCCATGAGAGGCTGTGACGAAGCGTTGATAAATGTTGAGCTGAAATGATGAAAAATGGGTTGGTGAATTAGAACATTGTTGGACCCATTGTTGGACCCAAATATTTCATTTCTTTTCTTTGTAGCGATAACTAGCATATATATTTTGCTTGGCAGTAAAAAGACTCAAATGGGACTTTTCTGATGGTCACTCTTTGTTGAGATGTAATTTTCTGAGGTATCATTTCTTCCTTTTAGAGTCATCCTTACTTATCTCTGTTTTCATATTTGCTGATGCTACTTGTCACATAGGGTGAGCAAGACTCAACTTAAGTCCTTTAATTCAATTAAGGCCGTAGCACTATAGACTCATGGTTATTTGCCTCCAGATTTAATACCATAATAATGTTTTTTATGATATTTTGGGGATTGTTATATTTTGCCAGTTCGCAGACCCCAACCCCCATTTTGCCCATATGTGGGCAAGATTTCTCCAATTTATTAATTTCATGAACCCTAATAGACCTAAATCTCAAATTGAGCGGCTAAAGCTCACGCTTTAGTCACTCAAACTAAGAATGGTTAAGCCCCAAGCTTGCCCGCCAGTTAGCTTGATGGTTTTATTCACGTTGAATTGTTTAGTTTTGCTTCGGTGTCAGTGCCTCTTGGAAAACATGGCTGCATCCGTAAACCATTCTGTCTTCATCAGCAAACATCTGTGGCTAAATGTGCAGCTGTTGCTTTTGAATTAACAATGGCCTGTTAGTGCGCCACACTGTGGGATGTCTTTGTGAATCCCAAGCAAACCAGATGATACCACATGATCTCTGTAAACATAACTAAGTGGTAAAATTAACAAGTTGAGTTTGGTCCCGCTGTTAACTCCCGCACTATCAAAACAAATTTTATGTGTAAATACATGTGGCTGCTTTTATTCAAGAAAGGCATCAAACATTTATGTGATTTCCTCAGGAAAGTTAGTGAATGTAGAGCACCAAATTTATCATGATCACCATGGAAATTTTATCATCCTATCACTACAATATCGTGTCAAATCAAGTATGACATTGTCTATTATAGGATGGTATAAGATAATGAAAAAAAAAACATCTATTTGAATGGCTGCTTAGCTAAGCTGCTTAGCCTCAGGTTCTATTTATTTAACATTTAGAAACTTAAAACATCATATTCCAGTATTTGCCAATACAGGAACCGTGCAATTTAGAGCTGTTGCTTCAATAAACATTGTTTCAGAGTCATAAAGGTTGTTTTTTTCAAGAAAACTCAATCCATTATACTAATGAAGCTCTAATTTATTCAGTTCACAATCCAACCTGTAATGAAAACACAGTATTTGATGTCTTTGCTTGGTCCAGGATTATGGTTTAACTCACTTAAAACTGACCAAACGTAATAACTGAATGAGAATGAACAGCTGTATTTGTCACAATCTAATCCATGTCTTCAGGTTATTTCCATTTATTTGTATTATTTGTATTGCTTGCCTGCATTTGTTTCCTTTGCTCATTTCTCTTTCTCTCTTCGTCTCTGTCTCTCTATCCCTCTCTCTGCACGCCTGTTCTCCGTCTCTCAGTCAGTCCTGCTATTGAAGCCGGCTCACCCCTCCACTCCTCGCCAGGTTATTTCGTCAGCCGCTGTGATAGTTGTCGGCACGAAGCGCTCGAGCTCTTTGTGAGTATTTCATGAAATTATCTCAGATTAATGTTCGTCGTACTCCTCTCCTTCCTCTTCAGGTTCTTTCAATAAACTTAAGCTTCTGGGTCCTCGAACTAAAAAAACTGAGCCGTAACAGTGTTGGTGTTATTCTAACAACGTCACTGTATGTGCCGCAGAGATAACTACTAATTAACCAACCAGCTACAGTCGCTCCTCCTTCCTGATTCATAACAGTTTGGACATCTAGGACTTCATCTCCCTGAAGTTTCAGCTGGGAGATGAAGTGCTGAGAGTCACGGTTGACATCAATCACCACTGCGCCCTTTTCCTATCAAACTGGTTTCCATTCGTGGTTTCCAGTCATGTTCACCGAGGGGAAAGTGACACATGTTGCCCACAATTATTCCCCTTGCGACCGAGGTTTCAGTCCAGGCACAAACCAGTCAGCACGAGCCCCATGGCCAACAGTGATACGCTGTCCTGTGCCTTCAATCATTGGCTATGTTTTATAAATTGCCCATTTCCAGTGTATCCTTATAAAGCACGGTATATCGTTTCTGCTGTTGCTAAACATGCTTTGCAGTGTGTCATCTGATTTACCAAACCTCTGGTTACACCAACATTCACAGGCGTCTGGCATTTTAACTGGTGTGAACTAACGGCGACAAAGTTCAGTAATTAACTAATAAGCACTTCTCAGAGACGTCCTGTGGAGAGGTAAATCATTGAAACACCACAGAAATACATAAATGGTGCTAAAACACATTTTGTCTTCTGGTGTCTGGCAGGAGAATAAAATGCTGGAGCAGGCTGAAAACGGCTAAAAGTTGAAAATCACAACAGTAACTTGTTGTGTCATTGATCTTGAACATTCAACCTCTTACATCCCAGCTCATATTGTTCTCTGGACCAGAGTTATATTTAACTAGGACAGTTGGGACTAAGTTGGAAAACGGTCTAAGATGCCCTGCGCATAAATAGATTGTATTGCTTTTCTGCCCTTGACTTTGATAAAAACCTTCTTCATGGTGTCACCTTTTCTTCCTCCTCGTGTTATGGATTGCCCAATTCTGAATATTGATGACAGAGTTGTGGGCCAAGGACTGCTCTTTTATACATTCCACACCACCTTCACTGGAGGTTGCTGTTTTACATAAAAGCTGATTTTCAGTCCCAAACTCTTAAAATACGAACACTGGTTACCTCCGTTTTGTGTCCAGCTCTCTTGTTTCAGACTCTTCTTAAAGCACTACCCCACTACCACAGGAGAGAAAATGTTCATCTAAGTATTTTTAGTATTATCTAAGTGTATCAGGACACATTACTCCCACATGCCATGATACATGAGTACTTTCGAGATACAGTAGAATCTTCTGCAGATATTAATCCTCAAACTAATTACACAATGATACCTCAGAGAGTGCTTACAACAAGGTGCTGACACTGGTGAACCGTTGTCACTGACCGTATGCAATCTTTGGTGCACTGTTGCAATACTTTTGTTAAAAAATATTCATCCCCTGTGTTTTACTTAATGCCAGGACCACAGAACAATGTATTCATTTGTGTGTTTGACCACTGACAAAGCAGCCTTAAAATATGTAATTTACAAAATACAATTCACAATTAGCTTTCTGGAAAATTGTTTTAGCTTATTAGGAGATTGTATTGAATTAATGCATTTCAGTTGCATGTTACAGTAATCTGATGTTGGGAGATGCCTGTATTTGATGTTTATATTCATTAAAGTGGAGCTTGCTTTATTCTAATGGGAGTCACTGGAATACTCTGGAAGTCTGGAAAAGATAGATAAAGATTAGTTGTGCTGAACAGGTCATCATTTCATAGTTATGAGCTGTATTAACAGGGTCACATGTAGCCGTTATATTAACATATTGTACAGTACCATAAAAACAAGTTTGCTGTGTTAAATAAACTGCATTAAAATATAGAAATATAAAAAAATATGTATTTTTTTTTTTT